>JAODTK010005753.1:0-202256 GCA_026419785.1 Sclerodactyla briareus | reverse complement strand
TCGGAAGTTAAGTTTGAACCCCACAGTCCGATCAGCTTTCCTGTGTTCCTTGGGCAAGGCACTTTATCTTCATTGCTCCTCTCCACCCAGGTCTAAAAATGAGTCACCTGGCGTACACTGTGGCGTGTTGCTGCTGCCACATAACTTCGCCACGTTGTCCTGAGTGGCGAACTCATTTCCTATGAACGGGTGATATCCGTGAAGCGCTTTGAGCATCAGTACTCTCTATAAGTCCAGGTACAACATGGTGTATTCACGGCATCTCCACATGAAGGAGCAGGGCTTACCCTATGAAACAGTGCGAAAGGCTATGTTGCCGAGTGTAATTCATCACTGTACATACCAACCACCCAAGCGGGTCCCTTCATTGGGCTCTGTTATGACGCATCATGTTGAGACGATACCATCCACAAAGACTAAACAATATCCGAAGTGCACACGCACACTGAGGTCAACGCTATGAATCCGTTATCAACAATAAGTCAACCGACTCTTATCCTTCTTGATAGTCGACTACTGTTGGTGCTGTGAGCATTTAAAGCAGGCAAGAGCTTACCTGTCTGCTCTCAATTGAATTGATAACCTGTTTTTATACAAGGTCTGTATGGATCCATAGTTCCATCTTTTGTGCCCCTCCACCCTTTACCACCTCTCTCATTATCAATAATCCAGATTCTAATCATCCTATCAATGGATTCCTCAACACATGATGTAGTTCCCTGTCTCTCAGAACTTTTTCACTTTATGGATCCGGTTGAAAGTTAAAAATGGGTTTTTTTTTATGCTCCATATTGAACAACCTCTGCATTGTGATTTACCTGTCAACATGTTCTCATTCTTGCTAGCACTGGCTGCATAGTGGTGTTTATGAATGCTGGTTAGCAGTCTGTTGCACGACTACCTTTTTTAGGACATGCTCCTCTCGCACGGAACATTGTTTCGGTTAAACCCTCACAGACTGATCAGCTTTTCGGTGTCTCCTTGGCAATGCACCTCATCTCCATTGCTCCTCTCCACCCAGGTGCTAAATGGGACTGTGAGGAACGGAGTAAAAGCGGTGCTGTGTTAGCTGCTCTGCCACATACTCTCCGGGTTGTCGTAGTGCGTCCCAATTTCCTAATTACTAGGGTAACATCTGTAAAGCCCTTTGATTTTGTGGAAAAGTGCATTAAGTACTCCGATATTGTCTGTTAAAGGAATCTAAATGTGTGGTGCGGATCGTTGTCAGGTATTCTGTTGATATTCAACATTCCATAACGCGTAGGCTTCACCATATGAAACAGTAGGAACAATGTGACACTGGCTAGCCCGGACTTTTGAATTGGGGGGTTGGCCATGGGGTGGGGTCTAAGGGTAGGGGGTGTCCCCCTCCCCATTGGGAAATTTTTTTTTGCATTTTTTAGGACCTCAATTAAATCTGTTTCAAAACATTTGCCATCATTTTCAGTCATTTTTTCCTATACAAAACTCTTGTTCTTGACAGTGGTCAAATTTTCCTATTTCCACGTGGCTTCGATCATAGGCGTACAGGACTTCTTCCATGTTGTGGGGGGCAGAAAAAACCCCAAAATCTTGAAAGCGGCTTGATGGAAAAGTACTACCGAGCGCGAAGCGCGCGAAAAAAATGCTTGTTTGATTGAAAATTCCTCCTGGAATTTCGCCTTCTTCTGAATTTTGAAAGCAGTTTTCTGCCTTATATTCGGTCTCAATTTTTATCCTTTTTTTTTTTTCGGCTCCCTCATTTTTGACCATGAATCAACTGGCTTGGTATGAATTTGAGCGGGTGTCACGCTCCCTCCTCTTATGGCCATGTCTCAGCTTGCCAGGGATGTAGCCCAGATGCTAATAGCCACTCATCAACATTGCGATAATCTAACAAAAAAAAAAAACTAACTAAATTTGCCCGCCTCTCAAATAGTTTATTAGTCGGTTTTAGTAACAAGCAGACCACAAACCACGGCTACTACTGCGCAAGAGCACCAATCTTTTTTTTTGCGCATTACTCTGGATATCACCTATGATACCCCCTATAGGCGTACGGGGTCCTATTTCACTGGGGAGGTGTTTTTTTCTCATTTTGCCCACTGTTTTTTTTTTGCCCAATTGGCATGGAGGGCTAGCTACCCCCCCAGCCCCCCCCCCCCTTGCCACCCCGCTCATATGTTGTGTTGGATATTGACCAACATGAACTATTCACAATCCTGACTGGAATGAGACCACAGGCGGGAACAACATAAGTGAAAAAAGTTGTTGGAGGGGTAACTACCACCCCCCCGGTCCCGCCTTGGTATGCCACTGTCTTCTATGATCTACCGGCAACTTGCCGCAACTCCAATGGGAAAAATTGCGTATTTATAACGGTACTACTGCGCGCGAAGCGCGCAAAATTTCGCACACTTGTCGTATATTGACCGAAAATGGGCTTCAGCGGCGAAGTTCGAGCAATCTGACTAGCAAATGATGAAAGAGAGAGCCGCATAAGCAGATAAGTGCCAAATGTTGTTTTCATTAAGGGAAAAAAAATTGATTTTTTTTTTTTTTGGGGGGGGGGAATTCGATTTGGGGGGGGCAGGGCCCCCGTGGCCCCCCCTGGGCTACGTCAATGCAAAATGTGTAAGAGGACTATTGTTGCTGAATATAATTACTACTACAACCGGAACAAAGGTCCTTCATAAGCTTTGTGTATGACGCACACGTGTTGAGAACGTACCATCCCACCAAGGCTAAACATGTATCCGATGTGCACATGAACACTTGTGTCAAAGCAGAACCATCCTGATCAACGGTCATAGTCCCACCGACTCCATAACTGGCTCTTTATCCTTCTTGATCGTCAGCTCACTTTGGTGCTTGTGATCATTACTAGCAAGAGCTACTCTCCTGTCTCAATTGAAAGAGGTAAATGTTTTCATATGAAGGTTCCTGACGTTCGGATTCAAGTTCCAATCTTTTTTGCCCTAAAATTTTTTCACCCCCTCTCTATTATCAATACTGCCTGATTTTGATCATCAATCATTGGTTCTCAAGTGAGATTTCCCCTGTCTCTCAGAGCTTATCTACACCCCGGTCGAGTCTTTTATCATCCATAGTGACACAACTCCTGCATTGTGCTTCACTGCTGTCCCACATGGTTCGCTATTCTGCTATCCTGGCTGCTATCCTATGTTCATTGATGCATGTAAGCAGTCTGTGCCTCCACCTCGTTCAGGATATCCCTCTACCGAGACACTTTTCTTATATCTGGTTGTGCTGCCTTATATCAACCGCTAGAATGTTAGAGAGACCCAGGCAGTGCGGTCTTCTCATCCTGGTCTATTTTATTTACTGTCCATGCACTTGCCCTTCACAATAACAGCTTGGGCGTAGCCTCCATGTCTACCTTCCTTGGTTACTACTTCATTCGCCATAGTAACGCTCCCAGCATCTTTCGTTGTGCTGCTGCTAATCAGCAGCTTTTCCACGATGGTTGTACGGAGTCCAGACCCGTTTCGCTACCTTCTTTCACCTGCGGGTCCGTAAAAATGCAAATAGCAGCCCCTGCATCCACATCATTCAAGGTACTGCTTATCATCCTTCGGATCGTTGATAAGCATCGCTATCATCAAGAGGTCCTTTCCGCTGATGGTTTCCCCACCAGTCTCCTGGGGCGCTGCTTCAACACTGTACTCTCTCCCCTGCTACACTTTGGCGTTACCTACTACGCCTCACCTCATCCTCTCTTTCGAACAGGAGCACCAGCTCGCCGTGCTTGGCAATGATGGAGAGGCCACAGGTACGCCTTGGTCATTCGAAAGGGTGTCCCCTTGGTACACGGATGGAGGTCGGTTCGACATGGCCTAATTGAGGAAGGAGACCGAGGATCCCATAAACGTTCTGTGGTTTTGAAAACCTCCACTTGCTGGAGACGTGAGGCACAAGGCTAGAAGCATTATAGACATGCTGTGATTAGCAATATGACATAACTGCACATCATGCTCTAAGACGTGCTTTTGCATAAGTGGGAATTCCCAAATACCTCGTCTCTTCTTTCAATATGCGAGTAAACCACAGAGTCTCTTGCTAAAGCTAGAGTAGCAGGAATTACCAATTGACAAGCACATGTTAGATTCGACCTGGCCAAGACCCCTGCATTAGTGATTGCCAGCCACTTTTTGTGCGGCTTCCTTTTTTTTTTTTCCATCACACACGTACAAAATACAATCTCCTGCAAGCTTACAAAACCTCTAGGATTGAGTTTTCTCCGAGGAGGAAGATTTTTTGTTGTTCTGTGTTGTTTTTCTTCATAGGAACCTAACTCTAAAGACAAAATCAACTGAATCGTACAGAGACTTAAGCAATAATAGGTCCTTCCCTAACCTCTTTGTCATGATGGCTGCCAAGAGATAACAGGTTTTTTTTTCAACCTTTTAAAAAAAAAAACGCCAACATACATGGCATCTTGTGTTAGCCTGAACCAGTTCTCTTCCCGAGTATAAATTTGTGATGGTAAATGGCAAGAGCATTTTGCTGACCCCCCATCCAGCCATCGAACATAATTTTCAGGAATGAGAAGCCAATAGATCGAGGGTTGCCCACTTGAGGAAGGCTATATTTTTAAACAGTTTAGGAAACACGTATCTGCACATACCGGCGTTTTTAGAATGTTATCATACATCTTCATGACTTCTGACCGGCGTAGGTTACTCCACTCTATAATCCACAATTTTGGGCCAACCACCCTCAATTTAGGACTCGGCAGTTATTGTCTCTCACAAATTGATATAAAACCGCCAAGAACCAGGAAAATTTCCACAGCAAATATGCACTTTAGCTTTTTCAAAAACCAGTCACACTAGGTGCCAGTAATTTTCTGATTCTCCAGAAGGTCCGGCCAACAGCTCAGATGCGAATTCAGGTTGTCCATGTATGGGTGAGTGGTGCAACTGAGGCTCTTGAGGACAACTGCAGATAGATTAAGAAAGAGGCTAATATATAACTGAGAAAAACTGAATGCGTCAGCCAAACCCAAGTCATATACGACCTTCCGTTCGGAGTTAACATCCTTTGAAGTTTTGTGCTGTGTATTGACAAGTCGAAAAGCATCCCATAATGCCGTAATAAAATGATGTCAAACTTCTTGCACAACTTGCAAACATTCACATATAATTTCACGGTTCAAAAAGCATTCAGCCTATGGTCGAAGATGGCTGTAGTGGGTTGTTAGTGTTTAGTGATGGTTCTTCCTTTGGTTGAGAAAGACCAACACAAACGTTCTGCTAATGTTGACTTTTCAACGAAATAAAACAAATAAAATTACCCATAACATCATTTCCTATGGCTGTCCAAGTGTGGCATCATGTGTTATTGCACTATTGGGATTCTCCCAAATTTCCCTGCATAATGGAACTAAATTTTGAAGGCCAATAACCACACATAGGAAACATCGTATTAAATGGGGTTTGGACCTCTAGATACAGTTTTTCCTCCATTTCCCATTCTCTCCCACAATTTGACTCTGTTGTATCCAAGCTTTCGTTTGTCCTTTGATAGGTACTACCTCCTTGAATTATTAAGAGGCAATCCGTGGGTTCAGGCAAAGGAAGACCATCTCTCTTCAGGCCCTTGCATTCGGATGGCTTGGAGCACTTTCATATCTGGCGGAGAGAGAAAATGATGATATCATAGTGAGTGGATGGTGGATGTCAGGACTGACTCTGTCAATAGGATTTCCCACAGGCTCAATCAAAAGTTGGTCTCAAGTTGCTCACCCCTGTTCGAAAACATGCAAATCTACAAAAAAAAAGATTTAAAATTGCGGCTGGGTGACGTCCCATGGGCAAAACGAAAGTTGGTCCAAAACGTGGGCTTCGAAGATATTGGAGAAAAAAGATGTTTCAAGCATTTACCATCAATATCACAATCATAGTTTCATCCAAAATTGGCCGACATATGGATTTCTAGATACTTTTGGATTATTTTACAGAAAAATTCTCCCAGATGTGTACTGGAAACAATATGTTCCTGTAACCCCCAAAAAACTACACTCTCCAAAAGCTGTCATCTACTTGATCGGACTAAACCTTCTGGACAAAGAATGAAATTCCAAAGGTCAGAAGTGGGTTCGGTATGAATGTGACATCCAACCTTTTTTCAGGAATGGCCTTCGTAATTCGCGAAAAGGGTAAACTGTTACGGTGCTCAGGAAGACCAGTAGAAATCAGCATCACATATACATGACGTTATCTTGCTTTCGGAGGGTCGATATTCCTCAGAATCTATTTTGTTACATGAGTACACATGGTTATTTTGCCTATTGCGTTTTATCTTGTTTTTTACGTTTTTTGCTTCTATAGATCCTATTTCTTTCGTCTTGCAAGATGATAACACTCCATATTGGACACTTCTCCTGTTCTGCATCCCTCCTTCACATTCATGGAGTCACCGCAGGCTGCACCTACCCATGAATCCTGGCTTATCATATTTATTAAGGTTTTTCAGTGCTATACCCTGTTGAGATATCATGTTCACAGCAAAGCGTACATTGCTACTGCACACCAAAACCATACAGATAGCCTTTTTTACCACATATACTCATACCCGACATGACACAGTACATGACATATAGACTCTTTTACGAAATGGAGGAAATAAAAATCCGATAAAGGGACCTCTAGACCGTATAAGCCAAATGACTGACATTCCCTGGTGGAAACCAGTGCCAGGAGAGCAGTGTCTTGTATGATCAGTATGATAAATAGAGATGTCTGACGTAGTCCCGCCCTGGCTGGTCCAGTATCCCGAGCACCGTCTCTGGAGGGCCTGATTCCCTCCATCACTTCGGTAAGGGTGACGGGGCCTCAGCCTTACGCAGATGTAATGTGGCATTGGTCACCCTGATAGGAAAGAAAGTATATTATTGAGACAGTACCTGAATAGTTTCCATTTTTACGCCGTCGATAGCTTAACTTTGTTTTTCAATTCTGAGTGTTGTTCTATTCCGGCACAGAAGTTTCTTTCCATCATCAACCTTGATAGACCAAGCCTTGGTCGTTGGGGTGGGCTTCTGGCGATTTCATTTCGCCAGGACCACCATCTCTGTCAATGAGCTTGTCGCCTGTTTGTGCTGTCCTCATCCGTCATAACCAGGAGTTGGTGCTTACATAGAACAAGACGTTATCAACGCGAGCCTTTATCCAGGTTTTCCTACTTCAATGCAGGCCTATCTTATCTTTATTTATATCTAGCTATCTTTTCTTTTTACGCTCTCAGGATGACCAATAGGGGGGGCGGGAGGGGGGCATGTTGCAACCCCCTGGATATGCCCCGCATTGGGTTCATAACTGGGGTCGATGACTATTTTTTGGGGGAGAGGGTAAAATCAACAATGTGTGTGACGCACGTCTAGCATACTTTTGTCACATTTCTCCACGAGGTGAATTCCTGCTGCATGCTTGTTTTTGTCATTTGGCTATCATTTGAGGGAGGGGAGGGGTGGTTGTTTCTACTTGTATGGCTTTCATTTCAATTATTTTACAGTTATCATGTGGTCTACTGTCATGCTTGTTTTTTTTTTTTTTTTTTATAGCCCCTCCCCGTAGAATTCTTTATATTGTACTTTGTATCCGGATACTTTTTAAAGAATTGATTTGTTGGTTAGCAAAGGCCCGATCATGAAGGATGATCATTGTACCAATAATTTTTACACTTGATGAAATCAGAACCTCTGACCGAATTTCAGCCGATATGATGGAAGTGGACCAGGATTTGCCATGGCGTGGACTCTGCTGTGCTGTTCCCAGTAACCTGTGCAAAACATGCACTTTTGAAAACTCTGTAACCAACAAATTACAAGTGTCATATGGTCTGTCAAAGGCCTTCACATTATCCCCCCTGTACTGCTGTGACATCGTGAATAGGGTGAAGGTGAAATTGGTGTTGAAAAGAAGTGAAATAAAACTTGGAGTTCAGGGGGCATGCTGAAATTTACAATGTTTGAGGTCTCAGCTCTCCCTTGAATATTCCTGTCTTTCAACTAGAGCTGCCAATTTCCATTGAAATCCGATAGACTTGAGAAAGTGAATAGATTATGCAAATACGACCTTGATGACCTCAAAATTACGTCCGCATTGTGTTGGGACCAACATTAAGAGCGACACCAAACATGTAGGGATAAAAAACCGACTGTTGAACCAGCCATGATTTCCCCATGGCGATTTTGTTTTTTTAATGTGGGACCAATGTTCGACCAGTCAAGCAAAGCGCTGGGGAGTCATTGCGCTAATGTACGAAGGCTGGGGCAGAGACGTCTGCGGCTACATACCTGAAACAATTGTTACCCCCGGAGACTTACAAGTTGCAGAGATATACACGTGGGTTCATGAACTGTTATTTCTGCCTTTTGTGCAATTAGTGGTGTTACATTTTGCCGTCATTAAGTTTTCAAACCAATTATTCTTAGGAGTCAAAAGAGTGCAAATTGCCCTTTAGCCAAATATTAACAGTAAAATCTAACAGCATATATTTATAGGGGATATAATTTGCCAGCCCTTGAGTGCACTACCTATAGATTGAACTAATCAGTAGTCACTTCGTACACCAAGTATACGTTTAGTGGGATGTGACTGAAATTGTCTATATTAGGAAATTAGACAACATCACTGGCTCCAGTGACTCAGTTAGTCATGAAAATCAAGCAAACTTTTAAATTCGACATGATTATGCAAAGTAGACACATTCAACAGTCTCAGTGATCCTGAATCTTTGAGAAAAAACTGGGACCAAAGGTAGACCATATTCACCAAGTTTTGTCAAAATTGAACAAACTTAAATCTTCCTGTAAATTCATGAAAATTGATGACTTAATATATTTCTGCTGAAAATCAGTTCACTACCTCAATCCTATGCCTCTTTGCGCCCCCCCCCCCCCCCCCAAAGACCAAATGAACATAGCCCCTTACGGTTCATCCGTTAATCCAGTAACAAGCCATAAAACAAACAATTAATAAAATAGGGCTAAGTACCCAACTTAATGAGTGACTTTGCGCCCAAAATTGATCATGATCATGTTCACCCAACCCCAATACTACATACAAAATTTCATCAAAATCATCCTTACCATTTCAGAGAAATCCTGTTAATCCCAAAAATACACACATACCTACACACTCACCCAAAGTGATTGCTCAGTCACTTTCTGAACTTTCGTTCAGGCTAATAAAAATGACTACAAACCCATGTCCTGAAGTTTCACACTAAAATTGGCTTCACACTATATCAACAAATCACAACTGAATAATGTTTAGGTTTTTTGAAATGGTCACATGTTTTACCATTGTTCTTGACCTTCACTTTGGCCCAATCATCGTCGCTGCTGGCGATATCAACACCGATAACTTCGGGACTCTGAGAGAAGAAAATCAGAACAAGAATGATGACTAATCAGTACAGAAAAGAGGACCTCTTGATTGTCTGAACTGACAAAAATATAGCAGTGACGACCTAGAGACGACCTGGAACTTGCAACCAACCTGGCAGCCACTAAATTGTGTAAGTCGGGCTTCACTGCAGCAGTAATCATTCTAGTGAGGATCTCTGACCTGACCGAAGAAAATCATTATTATTTTTTCCATCCCTTCCTTTTCAAGTATAATGAAGTTCCATTCAGCCTTTGAAATAATTCGAGAAATAAGCATTAATGAGATTGAAAAATGATGGCTCATGTTTTGATAACCCACTAACAAAAAGAACTTCAGTAAAAATTACAGAACTCAAATCATTCCACAAAATTACAAACTTTGACCTGATACATCGGTTCAACATATTTTTTCAATTGTTTTAATTCTGTCAATACAATAAATTACGACAGTATGGGTAGTTTCATGGCTGGAAAGGAAGACATGAATAAAGGCTTAATGGAACTTCCGATACTTTTTAAAAAAATAACACTTAGTCCATTGAGGTCTATAGCTTCTACATGGACCAGCAATGTCATATAATGCCTTTATGTAGCATGGTCCTATGTAATTCTTCCCATTTTTTCTGACCATTTCTATTCCAGACCGCTTTATGTCATTGAGCAGTATTAACATACCATTGGGTATATGTATTGCCATAGTCCCCAAACCTGGGGTCGCGCTCCAACTGGTGTGTGTGAGCCCATCTTGGTGGGTCGTCAGGTTTGTTTCAAAATATGAACAACTCTGAGGGTACCCAAATTTACCGAATATGAACGTTTCAGTCAAAATCCTACAAATTTCCACCCTGAAAACTCATATTTTAGTGTTTTACTAGCAGCCGTCTAGCGTTTTTCCAGGGGGGTTTGGAATCCGGCGATTTGCTCAATTGTCGATGGCCACCCTGCCTCTCTATATTCACTAGATTGTTTTCACATACAACTACAGTCCTGTACTACAGGTAGTGAATGCTGCCCATCTTCCTTATTCGGAGACACAAACTTGGGTCGTGCTCGGATGCGCTACATTAAATGGGGTCCCCGCCTTGAAATTGGACGCACTCTCATATAATGGATGAAAACAAAAAAGCATATTAGTTTCAAAAAATTTAAAATCTTATATGAACGCAAGTAGTCAGTTACTGATCGCTGAAACAATCCTATTAGCAAATGAATCAACCTCCCCCCTTCTTTTCGGTATTTCTGGTTTTCAAGTAATATTGTTCAAATTGAGGATGAATTAATAATAGATTTAATAATTAATTCCCAAGTCTGACCGACTTTTTCGTTTTTTAGGTTCTAAGTAAGCTCTGCATGATGTGAAGCTATCTACATGAACAATTTGCATCTTTATTTTTGCCCTACTGATGCTTTCAGAATATGTCATAAGAACTCCCTATAGAACTAGAGGCCTGAAAACCTGTATGTTAGTATACATTGGTGAGATTGTCTACTACACCTGACTATTATTTGTCATTGAACTGTCTCGAAATTTTCTGCAGAAAATACATAACATGTTTAAGACTGCTCACAATGTTTCTGTGACTTCTGGCGAGTGAGGCAACACTCCCTGTCAACTGCCTTCTAACATTTCAGTTTGCGAACCATACGTAAGTCTTTGTAAGAGAGCACTTATTAAAAATTTCGGATCAACACTGCAGCAAAATGACCCCTAATTAGTTACCTCAACTAATGGAATCATGTGTTTGTCTCGTCCACTCATCAATAGTCAGTGTCTCCAATGACAATCTCCACGGGACAGTGCTCCATGGCTATATACATGTAATAACAGGACTGACATCAAAGATACTACATTTGCCAGTGACAGTCCTATCGCCCAGGACCCCTGCAGCACACGTCCAGTAGTACTGTGTCTCCCGAGACCTCGGCCCAATACCACAGCTGAACAGTACCTCCGCATCTTTGGTGTTACTATGGGTTCAAACAAATAACAGGTCACCAATCAACAAAGAAGAACAGACTGCAGCTTTGATTATAAGGTGCAGGTGAGTGTCTGAAGGTCAAAATGCAGTTTCGGTCCTCATACGGGATAAAACACAGGGTCGAAAAACTGATAAGCTTTCTCTTTGTTATAGTTAATAGATGATAATTCTATTGTATCAAAAACAGTGTGCAAAACTCTTGAAAACTTCCTTACGAACATTAGGCATCCTACCAGCGAAAACTTTCAGATTCCAACCTCACACCTATCAACACCAGAATGATGAAACAAAGTTAAAAATTAGGACGTAACGATGGACCTATGGGGAAAATTGTATATACCCCCAAACTGTTGAGTGGTAAGCAAGCACAGTAGAAATGTGAACAGATTTATTTGTGCAGAAGTAAAAACTTCCTCTTTCCAAGTGATCATGTTCTTTCTCTTTCACACCGCACAACAATGCTCAGCCAAGGATTGGAGTCCGGGACAAACGAGGGGTAGGCAATTGCAAGTTGCCGCCTCATTTGATTACCCCCCCCTCACATAGGTACCGCCAAAGAGGCATTGCCTTGTTCCTTGTACCTGGTGAGGATTCGCAGCTGATTATGAGGTGCAGTATCCAGATCAGCACCCTTGCTCGGCCTTGAAAATAGGCTAGATGTTGCATATACAAGTAATACCATAATAGAAAGCAACCTGAGGAAGAAAAAACCCAACAACGATCACTTTAGGTGACAAAAATGATTTTTTCAATTTGCACATGTGGTATGCAATCAAAAATTTAAGTAACTTTTCAAGATTCCCACAGTTTGCCCTGACCCCTCCCCCCCTCTCTCCTCTTCAGAAGGAAGTGAGTTCAAGGCATATCCATCTACTTGGCCAACTGCCATGGCTAGGTCCTACACATTTCCCTATTGTGACAACCATTACGACTCTCAGGACTCTATACTACTGAGTTGGATCTCATCTGTGTGGTTCTGGCGAGCGACTCATAAACAGAAATCAAATCCTTCCAGCGCCTTCAAGTTCAAGTTTTGGTAGTAAGTGACATATGAAGAGCGAATATTTCATTCATGCTGCATACAATTTGACCTTCTGATACCTCTTTTCCTGGGCCAATCCATTTCAGTTCCACTATTCTCATACCATCTGCATCTACCTCGCCATAACGTGTTGCCCAAGTCAAAGCTCTTTGGTTTCTCCCTAAGTATTCCCCTCACAATAAGAAACACAAGAACAGGTAGAATCATTTACCTGGAAGAAAGAGTCTTGAGACACCCGAAACTTCAGGCCCAGCAGGTCTTCTGTGATGTGGGTGTCTCCTGTGATATGGCAGACCCTACTGTCTATACCCAGCTCCTTCAGCCTGAAATGAAGATTAAAGAATTTGAAGGGATCTAAGAATCAGGCAAAATAGATTCAGAAATGACACAACGGTTTTTAAGAACGTTTTGTGTGTTGACACACCCTCTCCAGCTTGCGGGTGGTGACAAACCCTCTCCTGCCCGTAGGTGGTGACACACTCTTTCCAGCTCGCAGGTGGTGACACATCCTCTCTGCTCGCAGGTGGTGACACATCCTCTCTGCTCGCAGGTGGTGACATATCCTCTCCTGCTCACAAGTGGTGACACACCCTCTCCAGCTTGCGGGTGGTGACAAACCCTCTCCTGCCCGTAGGTGGTGACACACTCTTTCCAGCTCACAGGTGGTGACACACTTTCCAGCTTGCAGATGGTGGACATCTCTTGATCTCAAGTGGTGACACCGCCTCTGCTGCGCACACGAGCAAGACTTCTCAGAGTTGAGAGAACTGTCTAAATGTTATGATATAGAAGAAACAACAGTACAATGTAGTGGCATATCCTCCTCTTTGGTAGTGGAAAAGGCTCTTGTACCCCTTTTCCTTGGAAAGCTCTATACCAAATTTCAGCTTGATTTGACTAAGGAGTTCTGTTGACCTCAGATGACCTTTGAACTGACCCAAGAAACAGAGGGATCATGTACTCATTATGGGGAACTCACATAACAAGTATGAGCTTCATCCATCCAGGTGGGGTGGATTCTGTTCACATGCCAGAATTGGGCACAATATCCATTTCTCACATTCTCCCATTTTCCCCCAAATGGCCCCCAACAGACTTGAAAACAAGAGGTTAGGTTCATGTAACTCCCCATAAGAAGCTGCATATCAAATTTCAGTGAACCTGACCAAGCATTCTGCACTTGTCGTGTTCAGATTTGTTTTCAGACTCAGACTCCAACCTCTTGTTGATCTCAGGTGACCTCTGACCTGACCCTTGAACAACAGGATTAGTTCCGGTTTGTGCTATAAAACCAGTATTATACTGACAGCGTAGAAAGTATACTAGAGCACCAATGGTGCTGTAGCTCAAACTTCCAAATCACAAGTTTGACAATGACAATGTTGCTTATTATGAACTTCAATTCCTGAACAAGTTGCAAGTTCAACTAGTGTGAAATGGTAACAGACTGGCTCAGTGGGTTTTCAATTTATTGTTGAGAGGCATTTGAGACTGTGCTGTGGTCACCCAGGAGTCCATGTGTATATTTCCACTTTTGAACAATCAATGGGGGAGATGTTCAATTCCCCTGTTTTTTCGTAGTGCCCTCCTGTCTCATGTATCATTAGGTGTTAATCCTGAAACTGCATCACCTACACATTTTACTAAATTATTTTGTACACAGGCTTCTGGTCAATTTCATTGAATTTGCAAATTTATACAAATTAGTATGGTTATTCGTGATCAAAGGAGGTCGCACACAATGGAATACTTTCACTGTACACTTACACACAAAATTCAGCATGACGGCTCTACACTGTTCAGGAGATATCAAACGACAACATATACAAGCAAAAAGATGAAACAAACAGACAGACAAACAGACCGCCACCAACCAAACAAAGTGATTGCTAGTCTCTCCTCAAACAAAGTTCAGGCAAGAAAAAAACAGCAGCATGCCTGAAGAGAGACAAGACCCCACGTACAGTTTTGGAAGTATGCTCAGGGGGGGAGCTAAGCTTACAAAATAACATGCAGAAGTGCACACAGGCACACGCAAACAAGAACATGAGATCAATTTCAAGGACCATTGTTGTGAATTCATATAATGAACCACCCGGAAGGTACGGCTGTCAGGCCACGTCATGATTCGTTTTCGAACATCATGCACTGAGCACTTAAAAGTTGTAGGAGATACATTTGAAAATTGTACCATGCATGGCCTATATTGACCCTTTTGAATGGCCTTGGAATTGACCTCCACAGGTCAAACAGTCCCATGGGTCAATGAACATTGTGTCCAAAGTTTGGTCAACATCCAGCGCAGGGCTGACTGTTTGGGAGCCAAAAAGGCCAATTGTTGGACACAGGATGATAGATAGAAGAGAGATAGATAGATAGAGGACATGAAGATTCCAATAGCTCAAAAAACAGGCATTAGCTGGTTTGAGCTAACAAAACAGTGAAGACAAAATCTAATGACTAGTTTCATTCGCAGTTGGCCATAGTAAGAAATATTCAATACATTAACACCAATAAATATTTGACTCGTAGCAACACCTCATTATCTATACCAGAAGAATATCCTGGAAATCTGTTACACATGATCAGTAGAGGATCTTACAGATCTTTTAATCCACAGGAAATTCTGTGCAAAATGCACCGTACGTGAGGGGAGCCTTGGTGGCTAATCGGTAGGGCGTTGAGCTTATAACCCAGAGGTGGTGGGTTCAAGTCAATGTTGTACCCTTGAGCAAGGTGCTTCATTCCGATTGCTTCTCTCCACCAGGTGCTAAGGGGTACTGTGAGGTGCAACGTGTGTCAAAGCGCACTTCGGTGCAGCCTATAACTACCAGGTGTGGACAACAGGTTGTTCCAAGACCAGAGTATATGTGAAGTGCACTTGATACAACTTGGTGGTAATTTTTGCACTATTTTATAAATTTCCAATTTTTACCTTTTTCCACAGAGCATCATATACAGCGAGGTGATTCCAGAGTCGCCCACGGGACCAGACGGTGAGAAGGATTCCCTCAGTTCTTCTTCTCGCTTCAAAGTCCTCTGTGGAGGGTGGACTTCAACTGAGAGTGATTCCTGTCTGCCATTATGAGCCATGTCATGCAGCAGCTCATACTCCGACACACAACCCCACCTGCCCCATCAACCAAAACAATCCATTTTGGGCAGCTTGGCTTTTGCCTTTGTTGCCAATATGTTTGGTTTTGTCAACTAAAGCACCAATGGTGCTGTAGCTCAAACCACAGTAAATGCAATCTATTAAGGGCAGGTGAAATATCCAAGTTTTTTTTCAATGTAATGGGCAATTCCGGTTAGTGTCGTACATTTATGCTTGTACCAGTACAACTTTGTCCTGTAACTGTCATAGTTGTAAATAACGATTCATGTTAATGTGCTACATAAACCTTAGGTCCATACTAATATCATCAACAAAAACGTGATGAGGGATCCTTGGTGGATCTCTATGTTCAAACTACTTTTTGTCCTCGTAGTTTTTGTTACGCAAAAATCTCATGGGTTTTTTGCCACTCATGTTTACATTCAGATTCGCGCTCAACACAAGTGATATGGCAGCGGTAGTTTTTATGTGTGAAAGTGACGTACTCAAGCTCCATTAAAACATCAAATTCAATTGGCCAAACATACATGGTGATGTTAGAGAAATGCAGAAACTAAAAAAAATCTTGTTAGTTTCATTAGGTAGTTTAGTTACAGATTCATTTAAGAAGGTGTCTGTATGGGAAAATCATAGAGCACCTAATTTCCGAAAACCATTGCTAATTCATGATGCTCAAGCAACAAAGTTAGTGATAAATGAATTAGCAATGGTTCTCTGAAATAGTCTTGACAAAAAATGGGACATTCACTGTTTGCATTTTTAGGGGTGAATACTTGATTTTTTGGTATCTTCGAGATTGTAGTATTCATGGTTGGGATTCATGGATAAGTTGGTGCAACTTGCTGGGCTTAGAAAAAATACACTGAGCATAGTTAGAAAGACACTAAACAAATAAATAATGGTTGCAGTTGAACAGAGCTCCTGTAAGGTTCCATATTAAAGTTTGCATTAAAACTACAGATATTATGCCACAGGAATAGCAGCCATGTTGCTGCCAATGCAGAAGAACTGCTAATTATAGGAGAAGATCTGAAGAATTGTGCTGACTTTCTTGTGCAAGCATGGAATTCTTACTTGGTGAATGGCCCTCTTCGACGATACACTTTGAAACACCCCTCATGTTACAATAAATTCTATGATATTACACTACTGCGATGGGACCCTGGGGGTGTATATAGAAAGGTAGGCATTTTCCTGAATGTTTGGAAGGTTAAAAAGTGCTCCCATCAATGTCTGTCATCTCAGCAAACTTATTGGCACGACTGAGATGGCCCGGGACATTTGTCAGAACTAGGGCTACATTTTTAATAGCTCCCCCCCCCCCCCTTCCATTCCAACTGTCCTGGCACATAACATAGCCATAATGAATTGACAGATACCAAAGAAAATTACTATGCTGAGTGTGTATTCAATGTGCCAACTGAACAAAAACATTGCATGCTCCACAGTCATCCAATTTAAGTAGCATCACCCCCACCCCCCCCCCTTGGACAGATGGATATCCATTCAGTGATGCCCCCCCCCTACCCCGCCATTTAGGCATTGCACATTACTATTTTGAGTCAGCCCTTACCACTGAATTAAGCCTACATTGATCTTAAATGACAATTCTGATAAAGTGTATTCAAATGGGTTCATGGTACGGCTGTAAAAATATACTTGGCTATTCATGATAAGAAGTGAGATTCTTTGATTTCCATGGAATAGCTCAAACTACCTCCAGATTACCTTTGAGCCTACATTTAATGGCATCCCATCTTTCTACATGTCTACACTAGGAGCCATTGTCTCTAATGTTGTATGGTTATTTGTTGGAAAATTGCGGAAGGCCTCTTTAACTCATACACCCTGTTCGTTTCGTTACATACCCCTAAATTTGTGTTAGTTTCGTTTAGCTACATTGTTAGTTTCGTTAGTCTTTGACATTGATATACTAAATAGGGTAGTTGACAATTATCATGTTCTGTCCATGATTACACTGGTGAGGACTGGCAAAAAAGTTGTATAAAAGTCAGGCCTATATGGTACAGCAAAATAAGGTAAGGGAAAAAAGAGGTGAATGAAAATTTTGTTTGTTTCGTTACATATTCAGGTGGTATGACTTTGTTCCGTGTTGGCTCTTACGTACTATCACATAGATGACAATTTTTGTTGTTCATACTGTAACTAAAAAGCCAGTACCTACTTCAACAGGTGTTTTTCTGCGGTAATATGGTGTTTGAGTTGCTCACTGTGTTTTTGAATTCACAACATTTTAACTGCTATGGCATGGGTCTTTTGAAGGAATTTTTACCCCAAAGTGCTTTATCAGTTATTCAATACAAAAATTGTAAACAAATCCTGTTTGGTACGGAAACTGAAGGAGTTCAATTTGAATGGTACATTAACAATGCATGCTTTGTAAAGCAACAAGTAGTTTGAAATTTTAGTGTCCATGAGACTGTTAGCTGGAATTGCCCTAATAGTTATATGCCCCTCTATGACCATTGACCAGAAATCCAGGACCACCAGATAGGTAGCACCAGTCAAGTATGAACTTAACCCAGTCTTATCTGTGCGAGGAGAGACATTTTGCAGTTTTCCACATAATGGCCATCATACACTCAAATAATTCTGACCTGTGGCGGATTACGATTTTAGCGCAACCAGCATAGCTAGTTTAAGCGAAATAACCTAACTGGCTGTCGAGAGAGGGGTGGGGAGGGGAGAGGGGTTGCAGGATTAGCTGTCTTGGTTCTTTTCCCTCTTCATCTGTTGTAATCTGGGATGCCCAGGAGGGACAATACCTGCACAAGTATGTTATCTTTGTCAATGCATGTCGCTTCTTCTCTTTTGTTTATCCTGTGCGACAATACAAAACATTGTTTCGCCGCCATTACATACAAAACTAGGCGAAGGTCGAAGAGAAGAGAAGGGGTCGGACGTCAAAGAAAAAACAGTGGTATGACAACATCAGGGAAGGGACAGGGTTGAGCCTCGTGTAAGCAAAATGTCTAGCTCAGAACAGAGCTGCTTGGGAGAAGATGACAAGAAAAAATGCATTCAAGTGGCAGTCAATCTTCAGTACTGACGGCGGCCGGAGGAAGTGCGAGAAGTGAAAGAGATCTACAGTGTATACACTTACTATGTCTCCCTGACGATATGGTGCAAAGTTGTGGGTAAAAAGGAGCTGGAGGGTGCCCGCTCTGATACATAAAGGAAGAAGGTTCTTAAAGATTTGAAGACAACTGTAGGCGTGAAACACAAAGAGGGGACATATCGTGAGAAGGAAAACTGTACCGATATGCGTCCAAACCTCATTTCAATTAGATGTTCCTATTGTGTGAAGTTCTGTCCATTATGCAGAGAAATTGGGGAAGAATCCAATTGCCACAATAACGCATGATGTCCACACTTGGACAAACGACCCAGGAAGTTATGTTAAGTATTTCATTGTTTCATTTTGTTGAATAAGTCAACAATTAGCAGGGAGTTGTGTGTCTCTCTCTCACCAAAGTAACCATCGACACCTACAAACCACTTACAGCATCCTCTCCCAATGACTAATTGCTTTTCGAAGTGAAAATTTGTGTACATTCAAAGAAAACAAAGAACGTTTGCAGGGTTGTGCAAGCGACAATCATTCAATATTGCATATGGGTGATTTTCGGATTCTTGCGCAAGACACATGCACAAACTCCAAGGACTGTGAACCCCGAAAGCGAAAAGTCGTAACGAACTTCGGGTTTGGACTGACCCATTCATTTTTCCTTCAGCTAATATAGTAGCCTCCGAATATAAGTTATCCTGCAGTTGTCCTTAATACCCTGGAATCATGAGGATGATTTATTTACCTTTGAAATATCCTGCAGATGTAGGCTTAGGGTAGCCATGACCTCTGGACCCTCTGTGGTCCTGACAGTAAGGAGAGACCAGTGGCCCTCGTGGGTGACGGGGTCCACGCTCTGCAGCTCCGATTGGTCCATGTATGCCTGCATGTTTTCAACGACTTTCTTACAGGCAGGGGGGACATTCCGACATGACAGAGGGGGCGCCACGGCTGTCGAACCATCTAAAACAAAAATGAAGAATACATGAGCAATGATGTGTGAGGTTGTTGATTAGCAAAAGATACTTAACAAAACGATAACAATTAGATTTTCATCGCAAATACCATATTCATTTCTAACAAAAACTCATGCCATATTAGGAGCACATCTGCGTTTCTTACTCAACTTTGTGAATTTTGTGTCCTAATAGAAGCACAGCATGAATTGGGCTGAAGGGCCAAGTTTGTCAAAATATTGGTTACGTTGAACTATAAAATTGAGCCTGAGGTCAGTTGAATAAAGTGTTCTTCCATGTTTTCGTAGAGGACATGATGCTCCCATTGGTTCCGATGGTACAATCCGTGATGAACATATTTATACCATTTTAGATTGGAAGTGCTAGTTCCACGAACAATGTTCCAATAAATGGGTAGTCACACAGTGCGGTTATATTAGAATGAATACACGGTATGCACTGGGTCCAAAATAGAATTTAATCAAGATATGTTGGGAATATGATTCTACTTGGAAAAAAAACAACATACTTCTGACAGAATCCCCAAAACACTGATCTAAATCGAATTACGGATTCTGTCACCAAAATGAGACGTTTAACACACGTAAATTCTGTCAGAAAAGGGGCGATGGGGTGGCCAGATTGCATATGGTAGAAATCGCCACAAGAATGGGACTAATAGGCTAAATAGAGGGGGCATTGTGTAAGTTTAACATAATCAGAGGAGCAAAGCAGACAGGCTTGTCCCCAACCTCCGAAATATTGTTCATGGAATGTGTAGTCTGGTGAATGGGAGGAAAGATGTAAGATCATGGCTAAAGTATTGTATGTGCTATGAAAGAAAAAAATGCAGTCACTGGGGGATTTGCTCGTAACACATTGTTACATGAGGATGACAAATGTTAATCAAATTTAGAATTACTAATTGACAGAAGCCAATGTTACCTGGATTTGTATGAGGTTTTATGTTTCTTTCTATGATTAAAACGTACACTGTTCCTGGTAAAGGTGCTTTAAAATTGCCGCGGTGGGTTGGAACAAACAAGTTGCCCTAATCATGGTGGGAGAGAGAGGGGGGGGGGGGAGGACTAAATTACATAAACGATGATGTGACATGATTCTTCATGCAAAACTCCCATGATATGAATAACATTTTTCCAAGTCGTTGAGCAGTAAAAGTAATTCAGTTTTGTTTAGCACACAAATTAATTGTGCCATCATTGTTTACATGGGCACCACTATGGGTTGATCAGGTATTTGCAAGGATTCAACTTACGTTGTACTTGCCAATTCGGAAAACCAATCGTCTTATCGGAAGAAAGTCAATTAATGCGTTGAAGGGATGTAGACAATGAAATAATATCCACAGGTATCAAGGCAGATTAGCCCAATCAGTGAAGCCTGGGAAGAATAAAGTGCAGAAAGTTGAAAGTCCGCCTAAGTCATATCCTGTGATTTCATTTGTCACCAACATTTTCGCAGAGCAATGCAGCTAATGCCCTTCTCGTACAACAATTTTGCATGGCGACACCCCCTTCCTCCTCCCTCGAATTGTAGAAACTGGTTAGGTAGTAGGGGACCTTGTGCACAAAAACAACCGAAGTGTGCACTCCGATAAAAGCATTGAATTTTTTGCACACATGTACTTCAAACCTGGAGATAAGAAAATGATGGAAACACTTTTCTAGGTCACTATCTCGGCGTCCATCTTGGATTTCAAAATGGCCACCTCTCAGAACGATTTTTCCCGATATCTTCGGGAACTGTGAATAGCTATAGTCTGATCCGATGCTTACCCCGTTTGAGTCCAGTAGGAAGTCAATAGACATATAGAACACTCTTGTTTGTCCCTGCAGAACCGCCATCTTCGAATTCA
This sequence comes from Sclerodactyla briareus, assembly GCA_026419785.1. Lineage (NCBI taxonomy): Eukaryota > Metazoa > Echinodermata > Holothuroidea > Dendrochirotida > Sclerodactylidae > Sclerodactyla > Sclerodactyla briareus. The sequence goes on along the minus strand of JAODTK010005753.1, from coordinate 180,806 downwards.
ATATGGCGGCCACTGAGGACTGTTTCGACAATCGTGGTATTTGAGACAGACATAAGATGAGTTCCGGTGGCTGAACCAAATATTTGGTAGCTAACGAATTCAATAGACTCTCTCGGGTTGGTCCTGGTTAGTCATTATCTAGCATTTCAAAATGGCTTGCGCTGGAGACCACATTATGTTTTTGGGAACTGGGCAAAAATGGGTCGCCATGCCAATAGAGCCGGGAGTCGAACTAACGAACCCAAATAATAGTTGAACGAAATGGATGTCCCCGGAGGTACTGCATGGATGAGACGCTGCGGAGTGCCCAAACGGAAAGCCCGCAAACCCCCCCCCCACCCCCACCGGATGCCCAACCCTTTGGCCCACCTCCACGTGCGGCAAACATAAAACAAAAATATGGCATTCGTCAGTGGTGCGTGAGGGGGGGGGGGGGGGGGGGGTTGTGGTTGATCAGCATAGTGTATTTTTCTCCCCAAAAACTAAATCCGTCCATTCCTAAATGCCAGCATTCCAGATAAACATGGCAATCTCAAACTCGGAAGCAGGCTATGTTACTGCAACCCGAGCAGCCAGTGTCCCGTGAGCCGCCCGCGGTAATCGGCGTGCTACTTCGAACAAAATCTCGTTGCTAAGTATACTCGCCTCCGGGACCGAATATCATGCAGAGGGCCACATTGGTAAGTAACTTAGCATCTCTAAATGGAGTCCGCACGTCGTTCATTCTAGCAAATAACAATGAATAATGCGAGATGCAATGACTAGCTAGTATTCGCAGCCGAGGATAATGTAGAGCCTAGCCTTAGGGTATCTGACGAACAGGCAGTGATACAATCAGGCTAAGATCTTTCCTTCTGAAATGTCATCAGCCAGTTAATCCTAATATCATCGGCATGGCTACGTGAATGGCTCCAGATTTCCAGTCCTCTGTGTCGTGTCGTGTCAGTATGGCAAGGTGGTGGTAAACTGCCAATGAATTGGAACCTATGCTGTCTACTGTCAACAGGACACTGATGAAGACGTCCGATGCCCCGCTAATCAGGAGCGATTCCTTACGAATATAACATTAGAAAAGACCTCAGGACTGAAGACAAGAATATGGTGTTTTTGCTCTTAAGGGTTCGGAAGTTCTTGAAGCTCAAGAAGCTGCATAATAAGCCGTGTATCACAAAAGCCCCTGCAGTTCAAAATATAATCAAACTATTGTGAAGCGTGCGGAACGGAAACTGCACGGAGGTCTGAAGAAAACACTGTGAAGTACAGAGCCCTAACGAAATGAGGTCACGTGTCTCATGCCACACTTGGTCGTATTGAACCGGAAGGCATCTGTTGGTCAGGCCCTTGAAAAGAGAGAGCTTCACAGAGCCTCGACCCCGATTCGGTTGACGACTAAGCTATCAAGTCCTCGGCAATGAAAACTAAGAACACAAAAATCTTGGTAAACTATCGCCGCCTGGGGATTTGAATGCAATGATGCCTTCTACACCGCAGCATGGTATGTCGCTTCAAAATGCCGCACGATCAGTGGAGAGAAGAGGAACAGAAACTGCACCAGAGTACAGGCAGAACAGCGCCTCCTCTGGATCCACTCATTGTTGCAGCAGCTGGCTGCCATATATTGTTGAATCACACGTGTTTTCCCTTTGAGTGTTGAGTGAGCTTATTAAATTTCTATTACGCCGCAAAATGAGGAACATGGCAGCATTGTGAGAACCAAAGAGCATTCATCTACTATGGTTCAAAGAGAAGTTTTTGAAGCTTGAGCCAAGACTGGACTGACAAGCCAAGGGAATGGTCACCAATCGATGTTGTGTTCAAAGGCAAACTGCTGAGCACACTGTTCGAAGTGAATGGGCAAGAACCAAAACGAAGTAGACCGACAAAATGCTCGCATGGTGGTTCTTCGGGAGCTAATTCTGTTGATCAAAGCTGTTCAATGGACACTTTGGTAATGACTTTGACCATCGTCTTTCCCAACCGACGCAAGCGATATTCAGCTTGCAAGCAACAATGATCTCGCGTTGCATGTACCTCTATCCCATTCGATGATTTTTCAATTACTGCAAACGAGCCAAAGCAGGAGTGAAGCTGATGCGACCACAGCCAAAGAGCGTTGAAACGCCATTCCCGTGTATGTTGGCGAAGCTCATGTTGAGCGGCCAATTCAAGCATTTGTTTGATTACTGTCTTCGGGGGCTGGGTTTGGCAGTTGCCTACAGTACGAGCAGCGAGACGGGTCAGCAAATGCCTGCGGTGCTGTGAGTCAACAGATCAAGACTAATGTGTTGTTATCCCAAGCAACATTGAGGAGGAAAGAATTTGTTCAACAACTGGAGACATGGACAACAATTGACCAGCACAACAATCAAACTGTCGATAACTAAAGTGGAATTCCATGGCACCTTGATCATCTTGACCAATCATATCTCAAGTGAGAATGCTGGTGAGGCCATGAACCATCTGGATATTAGCAGAGTGGGTGATGACCCAGTCTCTAGGATGCTAGCTGCCAGACTACTACACAGTTGTCCCACCAGCGAGGCTTGGCCACAACACCGATGGAGTCCTCAAGAAGACGACAAGCCAGTCCGACCATGAGGGCAGGATTGCAGCAGCTGAAGCGGACAGAAATGATGTGGATTACCCATACTTCCGATATCATTCTTACAGTGTTGTCGAACGCGACCAAACTGACATCGTGACGTGGGCGGGATTCAATTCCAGTCGCATGCTGAAAGACACAGTGGAAACCTAGGGCAAAACCGAGGTGCTCCCGATGTTCCCAGAGAAGGCAGCATCGTCTCGATAGTCAAGCAAGCGATGAGCATCACAAGGATGCAATCAGTACCTCAATCAGGGCAAACTCCTGTGCTGGGAATGCGATAGCCAAATTTACGCAATTGGGAAAACTCATCCAAGGAGTGGACAGCGATACAGACCTGAGTGGGGGAAAGTGTGTAATCATGCTCGGCGCCTCCACATCGGAGTGTCGTCAACTCGAGGCATCGAGGGGAACAATGGACGAGTGTTCTGGGATGGCTTCTATGGGCTTGTAAGGCAGGCATTCTTACTGCGGGACGCGCAGAGTCATTTATCTCAACCTGACCACCACCTAAAACGGACGCGGCGCCCGCACTACATGCACCAAGATTGCCTCCTGACGTGCCGCCATTTTGAAGAACGAGCGTACAACAAGAGGTCATGGTACCCAGGAGATTGAGAGGAGGAACACATGAAGACCACGTCACAGATGTTTGCCTACTGGTGTATGGTAATGGAACTTGAACTTCGGGCAATGCCGCTTTGTGCGTTCTCTGCGTGAGGGGGATTTCGAACTGTATTTCAGGTGATCGAGAACTATGTGATAGGGTCCTGGATGGACACCAGCTGCAATACTCGAGTGGCTACCATGTACATGTCAAGGATGGTGGAAATGGAATGGAAACCACCCGAATATCCATAGAGAGTTACACGGAGGGGAACTTCGTGGTAAAGAAAGTCCAGGAAGTTCTCTCTAATTCCCAAGGACCACAGTCATGAGAAGACGACAAAAGCATATGAAAAGGTGATGGTGGGTGGGGCCCACATCTATGATGCCCCCCGACGCCTGAAGGAACACATATTAGCCCTCCCTGAGAAGCTCAGAGTCCATCGCGAGTTGAAAAGCCGCCGGGCATTTGCCGCAGATACCCCAGGTAACGTCACCACGAAGGAATTCAATTGATTTATCATGTGGACTAGGAACTCTTGTAGGCTGTAGAGCTATTCAGCTTAGCTTGGCCCTTGTACTCTTCTGGTGAGACCATTTTTTATTGAGTTATAGCATTTGTCACTATTGTTTTATGCTTATTTCAACTGAATTTAAACTTTAAGCATGTCTTTTCAAAGGGGCAGTAGGATTGGTCATCGTTATTGCATTCTGTTGTTTCAGTGGGGGCCTGGCTGTGACATTACAGCTGCGCCTTAAGCCTTACAATGTCACCCACAATGGCGCTGTAACATTGTCTCAACAACTGGAGACTTGACTAGACTACACAACATACAATATGGTGAGCTGTTTATTCTACATTACACTGTGGCCTGGAAACCTTTTTCTAGGATATCTAGACATCTGGAAGGAAGGCATTTTAATAACCTATTATTGATTGTCGCAAGAGATGTTGCCACAAAACCAGGACCCATCTCCAACATCCAACGATAGACAAAGATCAGAGGCTAAGCTGAAGTCGTACTGTGAACTGTCAGTGTGTCAGAGCTAAGGGCCCCCCCAACGCCCAAAAAAAAAAAAAAAAAAAAAAAAAAACAAAAAAAACCCCCCCCCAAAACGGGACTTTTGCACCCAGACCTTATTTGATTCTTAAGATCCAGACATACTTACCGGGACAGAATCCTGGCTTAACCTGAACATACATTCACATGAATATTTGCCTGAATCTTACCTCATCTATAGAAGGACAGATTAAGGGACAGTCATGGTGGCACTTTCATCGCAAGTGAAGATATTCTATTCTCTACAGAGGTAAATCCTACTCAAAGTGACAAGAGCTAGTCTGGGTCAAAGTGGACCACATGAACAGTCCCCCAATCTACTTATGCTTTTTATCGCCACCTAGACTCTAGTGCTTCTACGTTGAAGTACTTTATCAGTCAACGTTCAATCTACCAGCAAATTGCAATATCATTTTATGTGAGATTTTAACCCTTCCAGATATTAATTGGTGCAGTGACAAGAATTCTTTTATGAAACTGTGGGAGGTTATCCTGCTACAAGCAAGATGCTATGGACATAATGCAGAATTTCAGTTCTTCTCCAAATGGTTAGATCTCCAACAAGAGGCAATTCAGTCCGGAACCTCTGCATTACAAACATACCAGATAGGATACTAAATACTCAAGTTCAAAAAATGAAGAGAATCAGCGCGATCATAGACATTGTCGTTTTGATTTTGAGGCCTCAATCCATCCCACTCGCCTCCCGACCAGTTTTAGTTAGAAGAAGATCATTGTTCTCAAAGGCAACCTTCGAAGGATTTCACAGAGATACGGCCCCGATTTTACAATCAACATCTTTATCCACAAACTTCCGCGAGAGACTACACAAGTCGACGAGATGCATGGACTTTTATTCAAACAGCACTGTTCTGGCAATGCACGATGACTTATTCGAGCCAAAACCTCATCATCTAGATTTACACATCAATGAGAATTATGATCCCAAATTACGTCGTCAGGTGACGAAAAAGCAACGCCTCTAAAATAAGGCTTAAGCGTCGTCAATATCCAGAGGATCAACAGTGTTTCGAAGCTCCTGTAGAGAGCTGTCGACAGATACTATGAGACACAAGCATAAAGATTGTATCTCCATAACATTATTTGTAGCAGCCCTCGACAGTAATAACACTAAGCCTTTTTGGAAATTAATCAAGTCCAAGCCGTAACTACCAGCCAAACATTGGCTACTCTAATCAAGGGGAATATTACTGCAAATACTCATATGAGAAAGCGGAATGATGAAATGCGAATGATACTCTGCACAGTTTGTACTAAGGAAAAACGGACATATTGCCATTCCTTATAAACTCCTGCTGGATATTCAGCTCGGACATTGAAATCATGGAACATGGTGTTTGTGAAGAAGCTTTAGATAATTTCAGTGAACAACAAGTGGGTAATGATGATGTTTCTCCATACAATCTGAAAATGTGGCTCCGCTTCCCCCCCCCCCCTGGCCCCACCATCTTAGTGGAAATCTATCAGAAATCTATTAATATGATCATATGCCTTCAGAATTGGAAACTGCGTGTACGCCCCTTTTCAAGAAGGGGGACCCTTCAGACCCAACAAGTACAGGCCTGTTTTAACTTCATTTCTATCCATTGTAAAATATTGCGAAATATTGCGTCATCACCACATCATGAATATATGGAACTCACAGATCATTGACCAATGTTCAATATGGATTTAGAAAACGACACTCTTGTGAAACCCATCTGGCTATAACTGTCAATGATCTAGCAAAGAATCTAAACTGCAAGGTCAGAAGATGTTGTTTTTACTGATTTTAGTAAAGCCTTATGACAAGGTTCAACACAGCGACTGGTCAAAGTTCAACATTGCGGCATTAGTGGTCAACTTCTCACTTGGATAAATTATTTGGCAACAATCGTACCCAGCATGTTGTCATAATTGGTGTGAAGTTGTCTCTTGGAATTGTCTCACAGGTGTCCCACAAGGCCTACAGACTATGGTCCATGACTTCCTTCTCTCTATACATCAATTATCTTCCGACTGTATAGCATCCATTATCAGAATGTTTGCTGATGAACTGCCCCTATCTACCGGAACATCAATGGAATCAATGACAGTAAATGCTCCAGCAAGATCTGAGCTTTATTTTCGCAATGGAGGAAGACTTGGAAGATCGTCTGAATGCCCAATCAAATTGCAAGTCAATGATTGGCACCAACAAGAGGACAAGTGTGTACCGTTCCATATAATTGACGATATTGCTTGAATTGGTGAAGAAACCCTATCTCGGAGTAACCATCACTTCAAAGTCTCATGGTCAACTCATATAAAACAATATAGTTGCGTAAAGCCTTACAACATCCTCAATCTAATCCTAGTAGACATCTGTATGAATGATGATACTAAACGAAGGACATTGCTTATAAGGGGTTCTCCTGCCGTACGCCTGTTTGGATATAGCCTCCTGCAGTTGGGATCCATACAAAGCCCTTTGTAACATTAAGAAGATGCTGAAATGGTTCAGCGCAAAAGCTGCAAGATTGTTTGCAAGGATCACCGTCGCTCAATTAACCAGTGTTGCAGGGACTCTGCAACCACCTCTCGCCTGCCACTTTGCAGGGAGAAGGTCCCGCAATGCAAGACCTCAAGCTGTTTCATAATTATTAAACGACATATTGGCTTACCGGTTCCTGATTTGTGGAGCTACAGACTAACTATCGCAAACGATCATCATCAGTGGATGAGACTTAATAAGACATGTTATGTAAATCCACCGACGTTGAAGTGGTCATTTGGCTCAGAACAATTCCAGATTGAATGCATCTTAGTCTCACTATGCAGGAATTAAGTTAGTCCTGTGGTGTTTTTTGGTGATGGTTGATTGTCAAGTCTTCATCATCACTTCATCTCAGAATTCTTCAATAAGATTGTGCCGGTTGTGTGCTGTCCCTCTGCAGTGATAACCACTAGTTGGTGTTTGCATATCTACCAGACAAGACAAGACAAGACAAAGCCTCCAGAATGCTTCAGAAGGACCCTGTCTCTCCTTACTCGTGTATGAAGCCAAATGTAAACCGTTCCTCAATGACAGTGGTCCAGATCTTATGGACTGTGGGAGCGAAACAGGCAAGTCATGGAGCAGAAGATCGCGGCGGAGGTTTCATCAACGCTATTGAGAAGGGGAAGGAACTGCACGAAAGCTATGTCAGAGACCGTCTCATTCTCTTGCACTGCTGCCGATTACCGACACGATATTAAGGAGGAACTATCCCCACCTTTGCCAAACCGACGGACAGAAGGAAGAAGGAGAGTACAAGGTTTCGATGACTAAAGAACAACGCTACCTTGTAACGCAGTTGTTCCTTTCAAGGCAGTCCAGACAGAAGGTGATCTTGACTAGTTCTTCAGATTCGAAAATCAGAAGGACCCACCGGCACTTTCTGACTGAGGGAAGGTCAGACTCGGTTGCGAAATCGCATGTATCACAGTGTCTGGGGATTCCTAGTTCCCGTAACGCCTGTTGTGACAGACCAGGTACTGGATGAGGGCAGCAATAGTCCACATGGTACAACCAACCAATGCCCCCAAAGGACATTTGAGGACATGCTAAACGCCATTCATCCTACAGTGATCTACAGCACGATTGGTGATTGATAGATGGGAAAGGCTGGATCTAGTTTGGGACACCCTACCCGGAAGAGAGCCTCAAACACAAACAAGGAAAATGGGATCCAGAGGAGTAGTCTACTCCTGTCCCAACCAGTTGAGGAAACACTTCCTACAGAACAGCGAAAAAAAAAAGTTGGACTGTTCTATTATCTGAGCCGATGAAGTCACGCGGGCCAATATTCCTGGCATACATATATATGCCACGAAGGATGACGCTGTCTAGATGAACAGAAACTCTGCCAGATCCCAAAGGGACAATCAAGAGAATATAACCTTGCAATTCACAAGAAGCTGATGGAGATTGTTACTTCACTTCCAGGATGCCTCCGTGAAGGGCATTCAAAAGTGCTGATTCGCACTGTCGATAGTGATGTTGTAATCATAGCGATTGGCATCTTCGACAAACTGACTCTTCGACAGATAATGTGGATCGACTTTGCGAACGTGGAAAGAATCGTCGGTGATTCCAGTGCCACGGTCGCTAGTAAGCTAGAGGACCGCAGAAAAGTCAGACCGACCTTCGTCCATCATACACGGATGCGATACTCGTAGGACTTTTACAGCATCGGGAAGAGGACTGCTCTTGGACAACATGATCCTTTCCCGAGATCACCAGACACCCTAATGCCACTGACGGGTCAATCCAGAGAACTAACTATTGACCAGTGCTGCACATGCGATGCGCCTAGAAAAGTTCACCATCCTGATGTATCGCCAAGACATCAACTGCCATCCCTTGTTATGCACTCGTCGGGAAACTATTCTCCCAAGGAACTCGGACGCTTGATTGATACCATCCCACCACCTAGCAGGCACTACTGCAGCATGCCCTCCGGGCCCTCTATCAGGCATCTCACGTCTAGAAGCAGTGTCTTGACCCACAACAGGGACTCCAGATGATTCGTCATGCGGTGGATGATGAGATGCGGAAATCAGACAAGATGTATGTCCCATTTTGGTCTCCCATCAGATGCCCAAGCAGGGCCATGTTGAACTCTCTTCAATATGGGTGCCACCAAGGTTTAGCCAGGGCAACTGCAAATGCACAAAGGCACACCTGCGGTGCTCACTACTCTGCCGTTGCCAAGGAGGATGTGTCAATAACGATACTGTCTGCTGGTCCGGATGCTACTTTGGGCAGCCAAATGGAGATCGAGGTAGACTGAACTACCTAAGCGAAAGTTAATGAAGATGAACGGATATAATGTTTCATACAAGTGACCTTGCTATGACAGCATGATATGACACGATTATGTGCGTGCGGTCACACATGAATGTGACAGTTATGAGCTCTTCAATGCACATTTGACTCTTGAAAGTTTATTGATCTGTTCGTGTACCGAAATTGCACGGAAGAAGCCTATATTTAAGGCCATAAACCCAAACTAGGTTTGCTGCATGGAGATTAATCATCATTCTTATCTCCTTTCATTGAGATGATATGATGAAATGAGCAAAACATATCATTCAATTAGGAGCATGGCAGACTCGAGGTGGCTGCTTCAAGTGACTGCGGAATCAGTCCCTGGCACTTGGTGGAGTTATCGCAAGCGAAATCAATACTAATCTGACCTCTGCCTGAGAAAAGGCTGGGATATAAGGAAAACATCAGAGGCTGCTATTATTACCGAAATAGAAGCTGAATGCCGATAAAATGTGACTAATTCCTGCCGTCGTATGATCAATCATATCACCTAATTAGTGAGAGATATATGGAATTTGTTATGCATCAGAGCTACTTGTGTGTGTATGGGTGGGGGTGCATGTGCCATGTATTGCAGAAAGAAATTACATCTCCATTACCCATCGACATGGCATCTTAAGTTATCTATTACTAAGTCTGTGGGATCATTGTTCACCAAATCACAGGTATCTTGCCAACCAAAATGATTCGCAAAAGCTTTCCAATTCTCCCAATTATATTGCGCGACAAAATAGGTTTGCAGTGGAGGCTATTTCGAAGAACAAGAATGCGACCATGTTGAACCTAGTGTAGCAAGCCTGAGGATTTTAACTTCGATATGTGGATGAGACATATAAATTGAATTATGTACTTGTCCCACGAAAGATTCCCATGAAATGAAAATATGGCAGCCATTCAGATTCCAAGATCGTGAGCAGTGGAGCGAGTCACCAGAGTGAAGATATTTGATACTACGTTCAACGACAATGCATTGGTCACCGAAATTGAAACACACAGCCTGGTCCCAGTTCCCAACAATATATCGAGACAAAATTACTGAATATTATGTTTTTGAAATAAGATGGCGGCTCTGAAAGTGGCCTACCAAAGTGTTCCCATGGCGGCCACCAAGGACAAAGCACAAACGAGTCTATTAATTCTGTTGGTGATCATATGGTGAGTTCAGTCATCGATCTAATAACTGTCCTAAGTACCGCGATTCGTCAAATATAGGTGCCCAGTGACCGCAATATTGGAATTCAAAATCGCAGGCTATGCGGGGGAATAACTGAGAGTAAGTACATATGGGGCTATGCGAACCCTTAAAGATGGAGTCGCCACTAAATCGACCTATAGCTGATCCTAGTCCCCGAGAATCGGAAAAATCGTTCTGAATGGCGCTATTGTGAAATCCAAGATGGCGGCCGGCAATAGGACCAGTGAAGTGTCCAATCAATGTAGATCGTCAAGGTCTAAATACATGTAGTGCAAAAATTCATGCTTTTATCCGGAAGTGCACACACCATGCACTAAGGGTCCCCTATAAGAGCCAGTAAAAGGCAGCGCCTCCATGTCCTCATTGTAACAATGCTGTTACCAGTCACACAGTTCAGCAGGCAGGCGTGGTAGTGCTGTTTATTTGGGTATACCCGATATGACAATCCAGGTCGGGGGATTGTAATCTAGCTTTGTCACAGCGCTGATATGAGTGACATAACACTGTTTATTTGTTTGGTTTGGTAATTGCTAAAACCAACAAGAATTCTTTCACAGAATTCTCCGATTTGTTCTCACTTTCTGTTGCTCTTGAATTTTTTTTCTCAAACCTTCTTTGTGGGAAAATGTGCTTCCACTTTTTTGTTCAAACTCCAAAAACATTCCTTGTATCTCTCCATCTTCTCATGGTCTTCCTCTTGGTCCCCTCCACTTCACCATCTTCTCCAATATTTGTATCATCACACAGGACTTGGCACATCAAGATGTCTGTAAGTTTTTGTGCTCTACAGAATCATATGGACTAATATATAATAAAGGATAAGTCCAGCAAATAAATACTGTTTGATGTTATAATGTTTTGGATGTTAAAAACAATGTGATTATCACTTGGTTTTGGCTCATAGGATGCTAGGTTGAGGAGGATATTAGCCTTCTAAAATTCAGATTATGTGGTGATTTTGACGAATTGGCAACCCTATTATAACATCAATCTACCATAGAAAGGAAAAGTAAGAAATATTTTACCTTTCCTTGATAATAGTAGTGATGATGTCATCCAATGTTGCCAATTTGCAAAAACTGCCCATTTATGGTGATGATTATTAATCTTCAAAAATTGAAATTCATAACCGAACATGCTGTGAACAAAGTTTGATTTCGCATGGATTTTCGATGCACATGTTATGAATTTTAAAATTGGCTGGGACTTTGCCCTTAAGGAACATTTTTTAAACTTTCCTTTATGATTGTAGATAGGGACCACATCACAATGTTGCCAATTGCAAAATTGCCAATTTATTGACTTTCCACAAAATTCTCTATTTTTTTTAAAAAAATCATAACTTCATGACGAACATGCTAGGAAGTTTGTTAGCATGATTTTCAATGCACCAATTATGACATTTAAAAAATTCGGGCTGGACTTGCCCTTCCAAGTAATCATTATTCTTGCCGTCAAAACACTGAGCTGGCCTGTTGGGTTCTGGGTATCACTAGAGGATATGTTGTCGTCTACTACATTAAAATGTTCACAGGGTTGCCTGAATGGTTGAAGGTATGCTATTATGGGTTAGGTGGCCTTTGAATAAAATGCAGTTAGTTTATTTTTGTTGGTATACAAATCCTACCCTTGCCGGCGAGCCTTGCCGATTGGGAATTCACACTTGTTTCTGTTCATCGATAAATGGGCTGTGGGAGCAAATGGAAGCTACACAACACATAATTTCATGATAAAAATTTTTGATAACTTTCAGGTTGATAAGATTTTTAGTAAAAAAAAAACAATAACAGGAAAAATCTAAAAATTCTGAGGTGACATTGATGACTCGGACTGCCTAACAATTGACTGCGTACTCGATACTCATTGGAAGAAAAAAACAAAAATGGCTCCTCCGCAGTCAGGTTGAAACAATGTAATCTTTTTTCTAAAGTCCCCCACACTAACCCGATGTATAAGGTGAGACCAGTGTGGTTGAACCAAGGATGTCTTCTGAGTGTCCACGTACCTACATGTAAAATTGGGGTGATTGAAGAGTAATGAGCACCATATGTGGCAGCCCATGGGCGCATTCCCATGAGGGATACAATGAAGTGACATATGAATGGCATGGAAGTGAAAAAAGAGGTGCACGCTGTATAGTTTAATAATACCATATTCCAATAATTCTGGGCTTATATGCATTTTTCCATGCTCAAATGCTCAAAGAGCGTTACTGCTGACCATCCGTGAATTGTCACAACATACTAGACAGCTTGCATTTCTGGCTTGTACACTCATGACCCCCCATTTCAGTATGCACTATATGCGTGTTCCCTGGGGACATCCCAATGGCAGTCACATACAGCGCTCGATAATTTTCACAAGTCACCTCACAAAGTCCCCACTCTTATCAGGGGTAGTGTGGGGTGGGAACATTTAGGATAAGGAGGCATGACCAGCGGCACACTCATGGGAGGGGGGGGGGCAGGCAGGACCCCCTCCCATGACCCAAGTGAACCATAATTGGTAAACACAAAAAAAACTGATTCATTGCAGTCAGTAGAGGTTTTGCAGCTGTTATCAGCAAATATTGCAGCAGCATGTGTCTAGAGGGCCCATAACTTGTACTAATTTGCCAATAGGGAGGGTGAGCCTTTTTTATGAGGCGCACTTCCCTTGGGTTTCGGATCTCAAAAACCCACCCCCCCCCAGACAGATTTCTCTGTACGCGCCGGCGTGAATTGTCCAACAGCGCTGCAGGAAAATCCAGACTGCCAAAAACTTCTCAGGCTCCCAAAGGGCTCCAAACTTGCAATCAATGGTTTGCAGTCTGCAGCCCACCGAGAGCTAATCCACCTTAGGGTTCAGGGTGCAGGTCACTGATGGATCGGGTATAATATCTTTGTAGAGTGCTTTGAACATGTCACGCGATCGCGCAACCTGGTCTTTGGGTAGATGACTGATGCTCTAAACACCTATTACACAAACACCCCAGGCCCCCCTCTTTAGAATTGAGGAAAAAGAGGGGGGAGGGGTGTGCTAGGGAAGCATACATGGAGCTCATCATGGCAGAAAAATGTATAGAATCCATACAGTAATTCCTCACAGTGAAACTTACTGAGGGTTTTATCTTCTCAAGCCTCACAGCATTACCATATGTCTTTCTTGACCTTAGAGTAAAAGAAGGAGTGATTTAACGATATAGTTGTTATGAAGGCCATATGATGGTAGAAGGAAATTCACTTTTCTCAGCCAGAAAAAATCATATATATCAGATTCAATCTAATGTAAATCATTAAATATTTAACAATAACACTGTACCTTTGGTCATTAGCAAGAATGTTAAAATTGACTTGAACCAAAACCTTCCAAAACTCCCGCAAAATCACAGGATACTGAAGAAAGGGTGTAGTTAAATGCGGCAAATTCAAGCAGGCAAGAATGATAATTGAAGGAAGAAAAAAGCAAAACTACTAGGAAACAATTGTAGGCGGAACCTCGAGCCAACAAAACAACTCAACGAGCTTAGACGACTAGCATCGTAAAAAGAGAAAGCAAAATCTGTTGGAAACGATGTATTAGGTCAAATTATCGTAATTTAATGGAATAGGTACCTGTGGCAAAACGAATGTATTTGTTACAGCCGGTTCGGCTTTTTTTGAAAATATGCGGAAGGACACCATTTTCTTCAAAATGGAAATGATTTGAGTGCTTGTAATGCTGACCTGAAGGCCTCTTGTAGATGAGGTTATCGAACGATGGCATTCATTTTCCACTACATTGATTTTTTTTGGCTTTTTATTTTCTTGAATATTTCAAAGGCTGTGAATGGAGCTTTAAAGGCAAATTAAGATTAAGATTAAAAGAGAAAACAGAGAAACATTGCGGGGTTGTTCTACGTATATCACATTTTATTTTGGGATGTTCAAGGTGCAGTCTGGACATATTATACATATAGAATCAGGCCATAAGTTCCAATTAACATTGCATCGAATGTGTACTGTACGGAGATTGGAATTTGAGCCTGAGTCATTATTTCATCCCGTACTGATTTATTGTTATCATTTATTATAAAAATAAAAACAAATCATAAAAACATTGTACCAACTCTGTGAAATGGTAATAGCTAATCAAATACCAATGAGACTCACCTCTGCAGCTTAACCACTGCCTCATGTCTGGGATCTCACGATGAAATTCTTCTGTCAGGAGTCTTGAGGTAATTCTGCATCTCGCCTTGCTTGGTGTTGAGCTGATCTTCCTATGGAGGTGTGCCAGCGGAGTGACTGCTTGGCTGACACTAAATACAACATGCAGTAGAATTAAAAGAGGTTGGTCTGTTGTCATCTAGCAGCAATGACCAACTAAAGCACTAATGGTGCTGTAATTCAAACCATACAAAGAAGTATTTTCACAATTTCCCCTTGGTCGTTTACACCACACCTAAGGTTCTTCCTTTCCCTAAGAAAGCTGCATACCAATTTCAACTTGAGCAAGACTAGGCATTCTGGACTAATCATGAATTTTCATACTTTCTCTCTTGACCTTAGTTGACCATGACATGACCCCAAAACCCATAAGGGATTATGTACTGATTATGGGACCCTACATACCAAGCATGAGCTTCTCTATCTAGGTGGGGTCAAGTATCATGTTAACAAGCTAAATTGGCAAAAATATGAATTTTCACAATTTTCAATTTTTCACTAAAAACCTGACCCAAAATGATGGAAATACTGTACACCCTATAGGAATTTCAACCTGATCAGACACCGGCATCTGGACTAACCGTGTTAAGAAGACTTCAGCCGTGACATCGTTTGACTTTGATATGACCTCAAAAACAATAGGGATCATTGGACTCGCATGGGGAACCCATAGTTATACCAAGTATGAGCGGTCAATTCATCCAGGGTGTATTGAGTTATCGGGTTGTTAAGAAGCGATAACTTGCCAAATTATCAATTTTTCACACTTTTCAATTTCACCACAAAACTGACCCCAGAGTCGATACCAAAAATGATAGAGTTACTGTATACCAAATTCAACCTGATCAGACAAGGCATATTCTGGACTAGTATCAAGTATGAAACTTCATCCATTCAATGGTGGCCGGTCGAGTTATGTTGACGAGGTAGGCCGCACATACAAACATGCACACACTGACTCACACACTCATAGATGACTCCATAGTTAGAGTTGGCCTATAGTCGCCATCTTCAAGTGCCTAACGATAATAGTACTAACCAGTGATCAGTACCACATTTTAAAATTCATGTGGACGATGTTGACAATGTTTTTGAAAAAACGTGCAAAAAAACTTCTTCCTAAATATGCTTAGTAGACTAATTTTTACCTCCAGTGACCTATTCTCTGACTCTGAGAATATCAAGCAATAGTGGAACCACATCCAAGATTTGTCAAGATACATTCTAACCATTGCTAATAGTATTTTACAGTAAAATACTCTCTTCTATGGGAAAGCTTCGGGATCTGTGTTGGCTCTTCTTCCCTTCAAACTTCATTCTTCCTCTTCATGT
This sequence comes from Sclerodactyla briareus, assembly GCA_026419785.1. Classification (NCBI taxonomy): domain Eukaryota; kingdom Metazoa; phylum Echinodermata; class Holothuroidea; order Dendrochirotida; family Sclerodactylidae; genus Sclerodactyla; species Sclerodactyla briareus. The sequence continues at coordinate 164,971 of JAODTK010005753.1, read as the reverse complement.
GGACAGGATCAACACAATGGCTTGGCAATCTCTCGGGATTAAAAGAAGATTTAATTTCATTGTTTGTCTCATTCACATTAATGAAATACAGACTTTGATAGTAATACAATGACTGATATGACAAGGGAAAAAAATGTTCAAATCGCTTTTGTGTTCAGACATCATAAATATAGAATATGATGATGTACAAAGACAAAGCTTGCAATGTACACTATAGGGGGGGGGGGGAATAAAGTTCACTAGATATTTTTTAGCTCCCATACGATAGGATTATAAAAAATGTCATTACAATGACTGGCTCTTCATTTTATGTGGTACAAATTTATTGTGTTCTGCTTCTGTGAACACAACAACTCATACATTTGCCTGTTCTCGCATATTTCTGGTTCCCAAATCATGCCAACTTTGTGAAATAAAGGGTAGACAGATTTGAAATCATTCGTGTGTTTTCACAGCAAAAACAAAACATGTCCACAACGAAGTAAAAATTCCTCAAAGTATTTAAACTTGAATGATTCAACGAGGAAGCATGATGGATATCAAATTTGAGGGGATGGGTGGGTTTTGACATGTCTTCCCTTATTCACACTGGTTTTTTTAAAAAAGGATTTGTGGATGATTAGTTGCACTTATCAACATTTAATCATAATTTTAGGAGAGTAATGTATTTAGCCACACTTGTGCACTGTCAGCGTAAGGATGCACCCTTGATAGACAGGGGGAGTCTTTGTCAGAGGTGGGTCATACAATAATTCTGTAATTGATGCCACCTCTTTGTCAATTAAGATGAATCGAAAATTAAAAGTTCCATTCAGCTCTTATTTTATGTCCTCCTTCCAGCCATGAAGCTACAAATACTGTAGTAATCTATTGGATTGGATGATATAACCAGAAAGCCAAGGCTTGTGATTCCTTGACCGTTTCTGTTAACCCCATCCAGGACACACGGACCAATGGGAGATAGTACAGCTCATTATGGGCAACATAACCCTGACAAATTTCCTATCTTCACCCTAACAATAATAGGGTTCGTGTACCCTTGGTAAGAAAGCACACATAACTTCACGTTTTCAGACTTTGAACTTGTAAACTTAGATGACCTCCGACCTGACCCCAAAACAATAGGGTTATGTACTCATCATGGGGATACCACAAACCAAGTATGAGCCTCATTCACCCCGCCTTTACCAAAACAATAGGGTCATGTATCCCCATAGAGAAAGATCACACCTAATTTCAACCTGCCCAGACCAATGTTCTGGACTGTATGCGCCTCATCCATCAGGTGGGGTCGAGTTATCGTGTGTTACAATCCAAAATTGGCAGAAATATCACATTTTCACGGAATTTTTCTATTTTCGACCCAAAATTCACTCACGACCGAACCAAAAACAAATGGGTTCCTATACTCCCATAAGAAAAAGCTACACACATAATTTCAACTTGATTCAGACCGAATATTCTGGACTTATCGGGTTAAGAAGATTTTCAAACGTTTACCTCTGGTGACCTCAGAGGACTTCGACCTGACCCAAAAACGATCGGGTCCGTCCCATCATGGGTACACACATACCCCGATTGTATGAGCTTTTATCTATTGGGGTGGGGTCGATGTTATCGTGTTACAAGCCCAAAATATGGCCAAAATATCGAATGTTCCATTTTCGACAATAGTCACCCCGACCTGAACCAAAAAACAATAGGGGTCTTGCTACTCCCCATCAGAAAGCTATCACCAAATTTAAAACTAGATCAGACCAACCATTTGGACTTATCGGTTTACAAGTGGGTTTTAAGACTTGACCTCTGGGTTGACCTCCAGATGACCCTTGACCTGACCCAAAACAATAGGGTTCATGTGACTCATCATGGGGAATACACATACCAAGTAAGAGTTCATCCATGCAGGCGGGGGGCCAGAGTTATCGTGTTTACAAGCCAAAATTGGCCCCAAACATCCGACTTCCCACCCAATTGTTCTATTTTTGACCAAAATTCACCCCCAACCTTATACCAAAAAACAATAGGGGTTCCTGTACTCCCATAAGAAAGCTATACACCAAATTCAACTAGATCAGACCAACCATTCGGGACTTATCGTGGTTGACAAGGTTTTCAGACTTTGACCTCTGGTGACCTCAGAGACCTCTGACCTGACCAAAACACAGGGTTCATGTACTCATCATGGGGAATACACATACCAAGTAAGAGCTTCATCCATGCAAGGGCGGGGTAGGGTCGCGTTATCGTGTTTACAAGCCCAAAATTGGCCAAAACAGCGAATTCCCACCCAAAATTCTATTTTTAACCAAACATTCACCCCCCAACCTATACCAAAAACAAAGGGTTCCTGTACTCCCCATAAGAAGCTATACACCTAATTTTCACTTGATCAGAACAACCATCTGGACTTATCGTGTTTAACAAAGTTTTCAGACTTTGAACACCTCTGGGGACCTCAGATGGACCTCTGACCTGACCCCAAACCAATAGCGTTCAGGTACTCACAGGGGAAAACCACAACCAAGTATGAGCTTATCCCATCCGGGTGGGGTTGAGTATCGTGTTTACAAGCCGAAATATTGGCCAGGAAAATCAAATTTTTACAAATTGGCATTTTGACCAAAATTCACTCCCGACGAAACCAAAACAATAGGGTTCCTCACTACCATAAGACGCTCTACACCTGATTTCACTGATCAGACCAATCATGATGGACTTATAGTTGTTTTACAAGGTTTTCAGACTTTGACCTTGGTGCCCTCTGACCTCACCCAAAACACTAGGGTGCATGTGTACTCATCATGGGGAAACCACACATACCAAGTATGAGCCTGACCTACTGAGACCTGATCCCAAGTTATCGTGTTTACAAGCTGGCTCGCGTCACACACAAACACACAAACACGACGTGACTGCATAGATTCTCGAAAAAAAACTTAGTCAAAGGAATCAAAAACTACAATTGCAAAAAAAAAAATCTGTTGCAAAGCGAAGTATGAGGTCAAAATTCATAATTTCGTGAATAGGTCCCTGTAGCGAAACAAATATTTTTGTTACGCTGGCTGGTTTGGGGAAAGTTGGGAATGACACCATTTTTCCAAAAACAGGAATAATTTGAGTGCTGTAATTTTGAACTGAAAATCCTTCTGCTGAGGAGTGTAGGTGATCGAGAAAATGGGCATGTCATTTTCATTCATGATGCCTATTTTCTTGAAGATTTCAAAGGCTGATTGGAACTTCCAACTTGAAATACTTTTAAACTAGCTTGTTTCCCATCATTTCTACATAATCCGAGTAAGGTAGTAAGTAAAAGGACAACACCCAGGTCAGCTTTGTGACTTAACTAAACTATTTGGATAAAGAGATGCACTGGGGAGGTCACTTCGGATGTGACAATGTCCCAAATTTGACTGACCCATGCCCAGGGGCATGAAACTGGGGAGTGTGTCAAGCAACTGACAAGTGGCATTCCAGTCATGTTGATATATCGCTGGTTTCTAGTCCAACCCTACTCCTCCCCCCACCCCCTCTACCAGGAGTGTACTAACAGATATACTACCTTGTAGCCTCCCATTGATCTCATTCAAAAACTGGCTATAGATTCTCACCTTTGCATTCCAGTTCATTCTTCTTCAGTGTGGCCTTCAGAGCGGCCAGGGCTTGACTCCTCTCGTTCGCATTGCTGAAGAAACAGATGTAATCATTGTCTTGTTCGATATCTACAGATTCGAGCACTCATCAGTGGCTCCCACAATTGGAAAATGGTTGGCAGCAGACAGGAGTTGTAGATCAGGGGGTGTGGTAGTAGAGGGAGTGACACCCTTGTGAAAACCAAAAGTTGGATCTCTGAAGCACAAAAAAATATGGGCTCTAACAGCAGATGGGGGCTCATTGGATCCCAACATAAGGGGAGGTCTTTGGGGGTCAAATTCGGCATGATATATGCAATTTTCTTGAACTTCGATGCATTTAAAACCCAAAAAAAAAAAAGCTCAGCGGTGATGTTCTTTGATCATGAACCGTTTAATAAAAAAAAATAGAATTGACAAAGGCACCTACTGATTGATCAAAAAAAAAGTGGGGATATACCGTGGTGGGTGACCTGTCTGCTGATGTTCGACATTATACCATTCATGCAACAGCACACTCAGGGCTGAGTTGTCAGGAAACCTTCTTTGTTACAGCTTATGCTCCGGACTTCCTATTACTTTTATTGACAAATACCAGAGCAATAATTGAACAGTCTTTGAGCGAATACAGAATTCTGCTAAGAGTGGGATTGTGCAGTACAAAAAGAACTTGCACAATCATAATAAATAACTGGCAAAGCACAGACCCCCAATACTACACACGCACAAAGTGAACCCCAGGCTACATTGACCGTAAATCACCATAACACCCGAATGGACATATGCAATACCGTAGCGTGTTAGGCTAGCTGGGCTTAGCATATGCTTACTTGCGCTGGTTGTCCGACCCCCCACCCCCCAAATCACAATTCCATCTGATGCCAAAAAAAGAGAGAATGAGGATGTATTCTGGTGGTGATTCTTATCCATGCTCCAAATAAATGGAAATGGTTAGCGACACTATTTGAGGTCAGTTTATTTTTGCATGGTGCCAAGAATTGCCAGAGGACGATAGGGGTGGCCGGTGGCCAGTGTGGGGATATATAGAATTCCGCAAAGAATGGGGCTCAATACTGTAGGCTAGATAGATGGAGGGGCGGAACTGGGGAACTGTGTATCAAAGTATGAGATGCGAGGGAAAATGAGATTATTCACGGATGGAACCCACCTTCAGCGGATGTGGTCAGCGCCCCTACCCTCCAAAGTAAACTTTTAAAATGAGATATGGGAATTTACCCCACTCCAGACCGAGTAGTGTTTTCTCTAGTGCTTTCTCAATTTTGTGGGAGTGTGCCAAGTACAGACTATCCCAGAATGTAATTGTAAACTTGAGAGGAGGAGGATGCTGAGGGGCCAGTATAGGATATGGTGAGATTCCACCGATAGGGGGGGCACTGGGCACTATGTAGGTATGAGAGCGGAGGAGAGGAAGTAGAATGGGAATGCTGGTCTGTATAAGAGTGAACAAAACACTTACTCGAAGGTGTGACAAAGGCGACAGATGTTCGTGGGATGTTCTTGGACCATTTCTTGGTTCGTTCCCAGAGTTTATGCAGGAGTTTTTGAATTCCTGAGAAGAGACATGAAATATGCAATACTGTATAGTAATTCACTCTGCCGCAGTATTCCTATTAACCATAATGGTCTACAGATTCGTTTGTTGTGAATCTAGGTATTGAAATTGCCAATGTGGTTTGAAATATTCATGAACTTTGGAATCTCCTTGTAACAAAGTTCACCCAGCACAGACAGGAGACTAATTATGCATACATTGGTTAGAGTCGAGTCTCCCGTGGACCAATGGTCTCCCTTGGGTTTATGTTGTTACAAGCCACTTTTTCATGTTATGAATAAGTCCATGCAAAATTTATGAGATTTGTTGCCATTTTTAATATACCCATGTAAACGCAAATGGGGGAGTCCTATCTAAAGGATTGTGTGAGTCTTTGGGCTGTTTTCCAAGTTTTTTTTTCCGCCTTTGTGTAATAGTTTGTAGCAAGCTGGCCTACAGTTAATGCGAATTAACTAGACGCATGGTTTACACCGTACACTAATTTGACAACAACAGAGTTTTTCACAGAAACGGACGAAAGAAGAGAAATGTTCGACTGAAAGGACCACTTAGAACTTTATGAAACTTTCTGGGATTGGGGGTGGGGGGGAGGTGGCACGGCACAGGTAAATCATGCCTCCTTCCACTGATTTCGTTTTTCCCCACACGATACCACTCTGCCTAAACAAGGACCATACTATTGGTGCAAAGCTGGCCCCACACAATTCCGTTCCTGGCAAACAGATTAGACAGAGAAAAAGGAAGAGAATAAAGCAACAAAAGATAGAGAAGTAGCGAGAGCTACAACAAGGAATAGATCTCACCTTTTGCTGCTAGTGTATCCAAGACTCCACTGTGAGTACAAGTAGCGGCACACTTTATCAGTGTTGAGGACATTCTTGAAATTGGCTGGCTTATTAAATTACAGCCTAAATTTTTTCAACTTTACTACAAAACTTCCACCTCCTACAAATTTTATGAAGCGTAAATCTCAGCTAGCAGAAGGAATAGTTGCTGACGAAGTACAGTTGATTGAAAGAATCACTTTACCACATATTCCATAGTACTTTGGAAGGTTGGAAATCTCAAGCTTGAGAGCTCTGAAGTGAATTCCCCCCTCTTGGTTGTAATGTATGGGGTCAGTTATCCAGGGATGATCACCATCGCTAGTCTGTGTCTTGTGAATGAAGACCTGGTCATTCCAGCAAAGCAACAGTTGCCATATTCTGTAAAAAAAACAACAACACCCAAGTTAAACCGCGGAGCGATGACATGTCAATCTTTCTGTCGATATACAGCCAAAAACAGTTGTTGGCAAAGAGGACAAGAATAAAGCATTTAATGATATTAAAAAAAAAAACAATGTTCGTGTTCAATATGCAAGGTTTAAAGCAAATACCGATACGTGGGAACTTCAGGTTGCCACCACACTTATATATACTATGTTTCATTCGGAACCACAAACGTTATGCTATCTCTGTCGAATAAGAAATTCTGTACCTGGCAGCCAACCTTTTCTCCTTGCCCTATACTGGCACACCAAAAGATATTTCATTGGCCGAGAGGAACAGTTATTTTCACAATATTATATAGTGATGTGGAAAATATGACCCTACTTAGAATATTCTCTTTTCTTTTACTTTTACTTTTACTTACCAATTCCAATAGTCAGATTTTTCGAACGGTGAGGCATTACCGTACTGCTGACGTCAGTTCGCGCCATATACAAACAATCCACTTCCAGACAAGGGCAGCCAAGGGTTTGAATTTCTAGACTAATAAAATTCACAAACATATAACTGCATAATACTACTGCTCTTTCTTATGTCACTAAAAGATATCCTTATTTACTAACTTGCAGAAACATCACAGCTTCTTTCTGTAATTCTTCATCACTGATGGGTTGGGTTGCTACAATTTAGATGAATTTTATTTCTTAACTTCGCTTCTCACTAGTATATACTTTTTAGAGACTGCAGGGTTGCCGTTATAGGGGAGTGCTTTTAGAAATGCAGCGGCATAGGGAGGTATTTTTGCAGTGGGGGCTGAACAAACACACGCCTGGCCTAAGACTGAATCAGGGAGCGTCTAAGAGAAGGGGATGCCCCTCTCTGGAAAACGGGAACTAATTTTCCCATTCCAGTTTTTGGGAATAGGGGGTGATTTCTGGCCTTTCCAGTGGCTCTATTGATTGAACTTTGTAATATAGCACACACAACAAATACACACACATACAGACTTAGCCAGGACCATAAATTCCTTTGCCACGGGCAAGGAATCACACACATTTTCTTTAACTGAACAGTGGGGATATCCAGGATGAAGCATACTAGGTGTACACCTATTGCTAAAGAATCGTGGACCTTTCCCCATTTCCGACCCCTCCGGATTTTTGATTATGGATTGGGGACTGATAACCGGGAATCCACATTTGTAGTACTGTAGCTCACCTAGTAATTCCTATTAAGTTGAATGTGTTGAAAGGAGGCACTTTTTCAAAGAATGCAGAGTGATGCAAATGCAAGTCAATTCATTAGTTGTACATGTCAGGTCATGATTAGTTGACCACTTGATTTGTCCCATGGATGACCCTTTGACCCTCATATTTTTCCATTGGTCAATATAATATATACTGACTAATTATACTGACTTTAATTTCAGGATTATCTTAATACTTTGAAGGTGGACTAGAGTTGTCTGAGAACATTCATTCAAACAATGGTGGAATTTAACCTACAATGCCCTTTGACCTCAATTTGCTGAAAACTCCATATGTCACACATTGCTTAGTGTAATTCTGACCACATTCATATTTCGTCGGATTTATACTGAAGGATAGCAGCTTCTTGACTGTTCCAACAAAATGGTCGAATCCAACCGTGGATTACCTCTGACCTCGAATCATGAACACTATAGTTATAACTGGTTAATGAATTATACTGACCAACTTACATGACGCATCTGATCTATTCTACATCAAATCTAATAAGGAGTAGAAGCCGCTTGACCCATTCAAAACAAAATGGATGAATTGAATTCTGCGGTTTACCTTTGAACTCAAATTGTATGAACACTGGTATAATACTTGGTTATTATTATCGATCAACTCTCATGACCACTGATCTCCGTATTCCCTGCAGTGAGGTAAAATCTGTTTAGTATACAAACACAATGGCCAATATTGCCACCTGGATGACCTTTGGCCCAAATTCCTAAACACCCATTTATACCATTAGTGCAATATGATACTGACTACATACTGACTCATCTGTGGGATCCGCAAAATGACCCCATATGAGTAAGGCCTAGATGTGAAACTCTGGTATGAGTGGGGACGTGAGGTCAAAGGCCATCTGAGGTTAACAGAGGTAAACTGGAAATCCTTGTAAACATTAAAAAACCATTCTAAATGCTTGATCCAGAAAAAATGTGGAAGCACTTATAAAGATAACGGGAACCTCGATTAGTTTAGTGTAAATTGGATGTTCATGTTTTGCAAAATTTAAATGAGAAATTTGTGCAGAAATATACTTTTTGGCCAATAATACAGCCCTTTTACCCAAGATAACTCATGCCCTCCCTTATGGGTGAAGATCCATGGAGAATCCCTCATCGCTAGCCTGTGATTATCAACAGAGACCCTGGTCCTCCCAGCACTGTTGCCATATTCTGTGAAACAACAACAACATAGGTTCTCATCTCGAGATATGACCATGTAATTCCCTTGAAGATGTACAGCCAACATAGTTTTTGGTAGTTTCAGCTACTGTGGGGACTGGCACACACTGCACCACCTAGCGCTACCAGTAGTTTTAAATTACTCTTGCCCAGCGCCACCAATAACCTTTTCTAGCGAGAACTTAGCACAAGTCTGCCATACTGAGATCTTGGATGGGCTCAAAAGTGAGTTGTTCCGCCGACCGCTTGGGTGGCGTCCATCTTCAATTTTTGATGAAACTCATGTCAAATGATAATTCTCTTCACACTTTGTGTTTACCCAAGTGAGAGAAAATGAAGTCCAAGTAATGAAAATGGAGTTGGGTGGCGGGTGGGTGAGACTCAGGAATCTTTTAATTCGCATTTGGTAAATCTGTGGGGGAACTTTGGACACCCTCAAGAGTACTGTCCAGAATGCACCACTGACCGAAATGAAGCACCGTGATCAAACTTGAACCAGATTGCCAGATGGTTTTAGCTGGTCTCTTTGGGGGGGGAATTCAACTTTCATGACTTGGAGCTGGTTGAACAACAGGTCACCATCATCATCATCATAAAAAGTTTCACATCAGCATTCAGAAGCTCCATGCAACTGTAGGCATGGGTTAGACGGAGCACTCTATGGCAACGCTCTTCCAACCCAAATCTATCCTGGGCTTGGGCACGGTCTAAACCTCGACAGTGAGGTCACTACGAATAACCTCGTCCCAAGTCCTCTGACTCCGAGGCCTACCTCTCCTTCGACTACCAGTAAACGTGATCTCTCTTGACCTCCTTCCCCGTTAGCATCCCTCCCATCCTTTCAACTACCGAACTCATCTAAGTCGGCGACTCGGACACATTCACAAATATTACCAGAACCAAGTTACCTCCCCGCTCAAATTGAAGATTCCTTTCTTTAAAGTCACTCCACAAATCCATTCGACACCTCATATCATTTCTCTGGAGTCTAATCAAATCTTCTTCCTTTAGTTCCTTAACTGCCCAAGTCTCACTACCACTCTCCCTTCAGTCGCGAAGAACACACTCTGGAAGTGAGCAGTGGCAAACAGTTTGCTCTTAACTTTTCTCCCCACTCCTAACCTAGTCAAGACTTTCCCCTGCACCTCCCCCTGCACTAATCATATCACCTAAATAACAAAACTTTCCACTAACTCCGGGGATCGCCACAATTGGAACTGACTCGTGGCTGTTCAGGAGAGACTCTATTACTTTCCCCTCTACGTATTACAACTTACTTAAACTTTAAATCTAAACAGACTCAAAAACTACCTCTGACACTGAATGCACCTCTTGTGAACCTAGTGTCTGCAGGAACTGCACTAACAGAATTAACTACCAACTCCTTTTCTACAAACGGAGCAGGCCTAGGGCCCCTGTAGTTTGGTGTAGTTGAATTCCTCCCGTCCATCGAAGCCATAGGATAGTAGAGCGTATCATTGTCGCTTTTGCAATGCAACAGGTCCCCGGGTTCGAATTCCAGCCGACCAGCACCGGGCGTTTTTCCAGAAGTGGCTGTACGTGATGTTGACTGGCGTTTTCCCTGTCCTTATTTTCCTTCCGGTCGTAGGTCCTGTGAGCAGTGGTCTTGGTCATTTCGGGGGGTTGTTTTTTCGGGGGGTACTTGCAATAGGTCCGTCGGTCTGCTGTGAGCAGTCCGCGTCTAAACTCCTGGCTCCTCCAGGTTCCTGATAAAGTGGTCAAGTCCTGGAGTTCTTGATCGTCTGTCTGATGGGGACGTAAATTGCGGTCCCGGGAGCAGGGATTGGTGTCCCACTCCTCCTCGATATCCCATTTGAGCACTAGTCGAGTAGAGAAGGCGGTTGGGGTGTGCTCATCCACGATCAAAAAATGTTTCGGTTTGGGTTCCATGATGAGTCAAAGTGGCTTCCTGAACCCGGAGCATCGAATCAAAATCAAATCAAATCAAACCATAGCCATTATTTATACAGTTTTGAGCTAGGCTTCTTACTGTAGGAGTGCTACATTGAAGGCAGTTTGCCGCTGCTGGAACTCCGCTGCAGGTTTGAGATGCTGGGTCCTTTGGCACAGCCACGACTGGGTCACTGATGACCCACTCCCCCTCCTCCAACTCTTCACCAATTTTACAATTGGAAAGTTTATCATTGCTGTTTTTACCCCCCCTCCCCCCCATCTTTCAACATGTTGTTTGCGCCTTCCAAACAATCCTGAAGAGTCCTGTAATTGAGCGAGACCCTGGCCGCTCTTACCTAGATGACTATCCCAGAGAGAATGGTCTAAGAGGAAGAAGGTTTTTTCAACCTTAAAGATCCAGCGGTTCTCTAAACAGCTCTTGAATATACAGTATCGAGTGTGGTTGCGGTGTTCACATCCTCTGCCAGCTCATTCCAGGTCTCCAAATATACTAATTATAAGTATTTTTTAGGTTCCTCTGTCAAAATTCAGGACTGCACATTTCTCTGTATCAATAAATGACATTTGCTACATTGGGGTCCATTCCATTTATTCATTTGCTGCATCCTTTCGTAGCTGATTTCGATCTTTCATCTATTCAATTGGATTCATAATTTTGGTGTCATTTGCAAACTTCTGAGCCTAGCCTATGTCCAAATCTATGTCATTCATATTATTGGGTACAACCTGGTTCAAGTACACTTGTCAACTGCTTCCATTCTATTCCATAAGCACCACAAGCTTCCCTTTCAATCCCTCCAACTATTCCACACTATTCAGAATTTGGGGGCCCTCCCAATGCCCGTGACTCTTTGGTAACCAGTTCTTGTGGGGTATGTTGGGCCTAGGCCTATGCGCCTCTCTCAAATCCAAGATTTGATATTCTGTGTGCAACTTTTTTTTTTGACATAGGTGTCATGTTTCCGGCTACTTTCCAATCTTGTGATGCCTGGTGTCCCTCCAAAGATTAGTCCATACTGTGGATCATATGAGCAGTTTTCCACTACAGTACTTTTCCTCATCATTTTCAGAGAGACCTCGCTGAAGTAGTTATTTCATATTGCCTACTACAACTACATTCTGTTCCACTGTTTCCATGTTTCTGCCTTTCCTCTTTCTCTGACTTGCTTTGTTTCACCGTCCGTCATCTGGAAACCATTTGGGGACATCTCTGTTCATCTTCCTCCTCCCTACTTGGCAATGAAATGGCTTTTATTCATCTTTATGGTACCTCTTGGAATTGAGCTGTTCCATATTATTTTGCTATGTTTCCTTCAAACATCTGCTGGACAGATTATTCTCTTGAGCTCCCAAGTTTTTTTTTTCTTCAAACATGAGATTTTTGCTGTGAGTATACTATGACTCTCGCATTTGATTTCCAATTTAAGAAGAGGCCCTCGAATTGAGCTACTGAGCGTTCAAGTATGAACCATGTGTTGAAGGATGGGGGGTCCTTTGTAGAAGCAAATCGAAGAAACAACTCAGGTGGATGGGTAAGAAGGGGGTGGGGGGTGGGTAGCAACCCATCAGTGGCTACCATTGGAACCCAGCCATCTTAACATTCAGGCTCATTACCTGATTACCAGCAGGTAATAAACTAAACGGTACAAATTTGGAATCAGTGCCCGGAAGTACCAACGTGTCCACTGACCCTAACCTTGTGATCATAACCTGTCACGGGGTAGAATGTAAACAATGAGGGATAACGGTTCGTCACTTCCGGGCACTGAATCAATTAGAGCCGCGCACCCCAGACCAAAAACCTGAAGGGAGAATACTGGAAGTGCCGCTATAAAATGAGTTTCGCACGTTGCCAGATAGCCACGCTTGTTCAATGTAATTTCGCGGAACTAGTTCTGACACTTTAGGCATATACGCCCTGACCTGCTCAAACTTGCAGTGCCCACACTGGTGAATGGAAAATAAATAATTCTCGTTGAATCGAGAATAACGAATAAAAATTTTACCTAAATGTTCTCTTTTCTCTCTGCAGAAAACGTCGACTTGAGAGTCTCACCAATTTTCATGCTGAAAATGACTAAAGAACTCGGCCAAAACCGCACAACCTCCAGGCACAACAGGCGGTATTTTTGGTATTTTACAGAAATAAGCTGTCGTCTCGGAGCAATTCACATTTTGGGAACGAACCTAAAAGCAAAATTTTACTGATATTACAAATCATTGGGCCCGCCACAAATATCATGAAATGAATATAGTCCTCTCATGCAATGCCTATTGTTCTTTTAATCCCACGATTAACCGAAATTGCTATTTTCCGACCGAGTTTGAAGCAGTTCGCACGCATTCCTATGGATCAATAAATATCGGGTAGATCGCTTCATGAAGGATGGCAAACTGCTATTACATCCTCCCATCGACGCATACAATAAACAAAGACCTGATTAATTCTGGACCTGCTTTTGGGATCGGGGTAGTCCTTCTTAAGACATTATTGTTTAGCGGGATTCTTGAAGCTGGATTGTTTTCTTATCTGATTACACAAAAAAAAGATGCATCCCGACTGCGCTGAAATAATCGTCTTGTCCAAATTACAAACTGTGGCGTGGTCAATGTACTAAAATGCCATTTTGAATTGTCCAACCTGCTGACAGCAATCCTCGAGTCACGTTTGGTAACAGCTTATACAGCTCCCACATTCACGGACATAGTGATCTCCGAGCGGAGGGTTTGGTTGCATAAAGCAGCTGATAATCTGGAATTATCAAGTATCATCGTCTCACCACAAGACTAGGAATCGGGGGCAGTGCTGGAGTTCGATGTCCTCTCAATCCGAGGCCGAGTCCGAGTCACATCATTACCGAGTCCGAGTCGATTGGTTTCCGATCCGATTCCAGTCGAGTGCGAGTCACAGAGCCCGCGTCCGAGTCCGAGTTGCTCATATCCGGTCCGAGTCATTGGTTGTTCCGATTTCCGATTCCCATAGTTCCGAGTGCCGATCACAGAGCCCGCGTCCGAGTCCGAGTTATCGAATCCTTCAATGCAAATTTGAACATGTCCTTTGTTAAAACAAAAACAAATTGTAAGTTAACTACCACCGCATATCTTGCTATAGGCCCTACCAGGCAATATCTTAAATGCAGCGGCTACTGATTAACAGTCTGACATAAAGAGCACTTTAATGAGGACTGGCCGGTCGTAACCTCAATATCAGGTGCGAAATATCGCTTCTAATGGTTTTACTCTGATAGCCGAGATGCAAGGGCCACTGAATAATGACTCTACTTTGGGTGCAACACCAATGGGAGTTGTCTTGTAGGCCGGGGCTCCAAGAATGAAAATAATATTATGAATTTGTAAAATATCGATTGCTAGGAATGATCTAGCATTGAAAAGGCATAGAAACTGAACAATTGCTATCTTCCACATTCGCTCTTTTGTATGGAAAATGTCTTCATCAGTGAACCCATCCCCTTCCATCGACTCCTGTGAATCTTTGTGTTTAATTCACACACATTTATCTATTCATATGTCACTATTCCAATATCTATGCCCACAGGAATAAAAGGAGATGCCGCATATCGATCCAAGAGATATGGAAAGTGTTACTGCAAAATGTTCGCGGTGGCAAAAGCACCCCCAATGAATCACAGAGAATAACCGCGGCCGGTAACTTCCGTCATGATCTACTCACATCGATTTACCATGATGTGGAAAAGTGGGAATACACCAACCTGCAGTTTGCGATAGCAGCTAATGAAAAGCACATGGTTAAGACAGCTCCCCAACATACGTGTTTCCCACGATCGAACTACGAGTATGGAGCTGATTTTCTTCTCCCGTCCTGTAAAACTTATGCTGCTTCAAACGTTTAAAGAAATCAATTCATTATTTGACTCCAACAAAACATATGATACTAGATTGATGGTACAAGCGTTTATTAATAAACCCACCATGACCCAAGTGATCCATTATTTTTTTCTGGGGGCAGGGGGTTGGGTTGAGAACTGGCAAACTACGTGGGTTTCTCGACAGTTCAGAGGTACTGTAAATGATCTTCGATGGAATTTAGGTAAATTTGGAGATTTGGGTAATTTTAATTTGATAATATGACAAAGCTCCACCATTTCAATGCAGCGCCCCTACAAAAAATATAGCTACAGCCACTGATCAGTCAGTTATAAAAGGTAAATGAAGAGTGGGAAGTGTCATTTCCTAGCATCTGGAGGACCATTTGCCAAATGTCGTGGACGCTACACGTCAAGCGCAGGCGCGGTTCTAGAGAAATATTTTTTTTTTTTGGGGTGGGGGGGCTAATTGTTTTGTAGACTATCTAAGCGGAGCGCACCATAGTTGGCGCGTAGCCGTTACAAGAAATTGGTGAAATCTCGGCCTGCCAGGATCACACGGAAACGGCCTTCTCGCTTCCATCTGGTGTCTGGATAATCTCCCATTGAGAGCAATTATCAGGTTCTGGTTGACAAAAAGTTTTGTAAAGTGGCGACATTATTGAGGGAATCAGGGGCGTCGGAGGTTTCGAAAAGTGGGGGGGACAATCGAATGCAAATGACAATCTGATCGGAGCGCCACCACTGGTTGGCCGGAGTGCACTAAGAAAAATTTCAGTTTTATACCCTCGAGGTCGACGGAAACGGCACTTGCCAAGATCAATAGCACCAATATAAGTGTGATTTGAGTAAAAGACAAAAAAGTGCGTCATTGTGCATACTAAGATGATTTACCGAGTATCACAAATGTATTTTTTTATTTTTTTTTATACCTTTTTACTCTGGCTTTGTTTTGCGTTGGATCAGGGGTTACCGAACGTTCTGGTTGGTGAGAGCGAAGGGAAAAGCAAGAGGCGTACGGGAACACTCAAATTTGGGAGAAGAAAATTTGTACCCTAGATTTTACAAGTCGGTCATGGGACACTACCGGCGCGCGCGAAAAAATGCATTTTTCGGGCTTTATTGAAAAAGACTGCGAAAAAATTCAGGCCAATTTCCACTGTGCCTCTTTTTCCCATAATTTTCCACGACATTTCCACCGAATTTCAATCTCAGAAGGAATGGGGACGCGGGGGGGGCAGTATGCCCCCAAGGCTGTGAAATTAATCGGGTGAACGAAATGAGTCGAAGCATTCTCGCATATTAAGACTACAACGCCTGGAAGAAAACGCCATTGCGCGCGAAACACTTGAACAATTATGCCACTTTTGGCTATTCGATTCAAAATTCGAGAATTCGGTTATGAAACATGGGTAAACCTTCCATTCCGGCCATGTCGGGCAGATCTCCAACTGGGGTCCGCAATCAGTGGACTTCAGACGATTTCCAAAACGCGATTATTGTTGTTAGACAAAATGAATCAGTGGTTCCCAACCTTTTTCTGCACCAATTTCACTCTTGCATTTCGCATTGAAGCCGTTCTCCTATTGAAATACATTTAATTTTTTTGGGGGTTGATAGATGGGGAGATATGGAAAAGGGTTTTAAACGTGCTATTTAATTGCGTTTGTAAACTAGAAGAATTCAAAACTTGAAAAATCCTGCAAAATGATTCCCTTTGTATACATTTTTTCTCTCCCATGAAATCTTGAAATTCCCTCCTGGTTGGGAACCAATGGTTAGCAGTGATACACAATCGGGGCATGTGCCTATTAATTTTTATTACGGTCCGGAAAGTTGGGGGGGGGGACAAACGAATATGTATCCCCCCACTTTGAAAGTGGGGGGGGGGGGGACATGTCCCCCCTCCCCAATCCTGTGACGCCATGAAGGGAATCCATGATGTGGGACTCGCTGTCGGACTGTTGTCAAGCAGAGGAGGAAGTTCCTTGAAGTAGGTTTGCCTGGCTTATTAAATAGTGTTTTCTGTAGCATGACATTGTTGTTGTTGTCAGTTGGTCATTCTGCTACGATTCAATTTTTGGTTGCACTTATTTAATTTCGATCACATCGAGGAATTTTGGGGGGTTGGGAGGATTTTGGGGGGCTAAACCCCCCTAGCCCCCCCGTAGGACACCGCGCGCCTGTCAAAGCGATTGCTGTCTCTCCACATAGTGTAACTGCCGGATCCTAGGAAAATTTCCATCCCCTCCCAGCACAGACCACTGGAAGAGAATCTGGCTACGCTACTGGTTTCAACTTTCAAGTACCGAAAGTACCGTTTCCTGCACTCTGAGTGACCTAATTCCTCTCAAACTTTCCTCAACGATCTGTTCCAAGCGAGTGTGGCCGCTCGTTTCTATAACGGCAAAGTCATCCCCCACATAACCAGGGGTGTACATTACGCACGTATTGTCACTTTGCCGGGTTGATAATTAGGGGCTAAAGTGGAGAGGGTTGGGTTGCTAGCTCTATCAAGGGCGGCGATTTGTGTGTTGGCGATTGGGGGGGGGGGGCGGACAGGATGTATACTTTCTAAGCGGATCGCCACCCGGGCTGGCGTGTAGCGTCTACGCAATTAAAAATCGTTCGACAGGGCCCATAGATTGCAGGAAACGGCACTTCCTTGCCTTTAGGGGGACAGTAAGCAACATGTCACATGTAGAGTGGATACCAAATTTTATTAGGAAAGGGAGGAACGTTTCCAAGAACTCATCGCCGGATTCGACTCAGGGATTAATTCAAAGTTTCCGTTGGGTGCTGTGACATTTCCAAAATACGATTGCACGTGAGGGTTCGGTCATGAAAGGAGCAATGGAAATGGGAGGAAAACGGCAATAAACCATACACGTTCCCCACCGCGCGAAGCGCGATATTTTGCAGAATCCAATTGGACCCACGACATTGCAATTGGCCCTTCTCTGTACTTTTTGCCATTGACCACAGGCGCATGGGAGGGACACTTCCAAATGGGGACAGACAGGCAGGACAGGTGGACAAAGGAGTATAAAAACACAGAAGGAAAACGCAAACTGCGCGCAAGTCTCGCGAAAATTTACAATTTTGGGACCATTCCATCGAAAAGTCGGCGATATTTGACTTAGCCTTTCACTGAAAATTTTTTAATTTTGTTTATGAGTTATTTTGAAAAACGCAATTTGTGGCGTTCCGGGACGCATTGATGCCGCACCGTGTGCCCCTCATAGGATAGTATGTGCACCGTGTACCCAACTTTCAACAAGTGGTCGACCCCATAATTTTTTGAAAAATCACAGATCCCGCAGGGGGTAGAACATACCTCCGTCGCCTCAACCCCTTAACCTCAAGATAGCTATGTGTATGTTAATTTGTTTGTTCATTCAACTAACCGGTTCCCTAACAGGAAATCGACAACGTCCATGAGTTTCAAACTCATAAGTAGCAACCAGGTTTTCTGATTTCTTCATCTGCAGGCGTTATGGTTGGTACGCCAACGAGATGTTACTTCCATGACGAAATAGGTTATGCGTCACGTACGACGAGCGCTGTACACGTGAATTTCTTTTGCATGTTGCACAATGTAATGCACTCTCAAGACTCCTTCTTCAAAAGAGTTGTGGAATATTGTAATTTATTTAGCTTCATGACAGAATTTTCAAACGGTTTGTAACTGATGTGAATATATATTCATTCTTTACCGGGTAGAGAGTGAGCTTATTCATGAGTTGGTCGAATTTATTGTTTGTTATCTATCCACACCAGATCACTCCTTTCCAGAAAAAAAATCGATTCACTCGCAAAACTGCGATTTTTACACAATACTACACGAGTAACATGCGCGCATTATGGATCCAGCCTAATGCTCATTATGTTATAAATCGTACCATATTGCCGCGGGAGTTTTGGGAATACAGATTGTTAAACTTCGTTAGTTACCTTATGGCCATAATTATTGTCGCATTGTGCATGAGAAAACTGTAACTCCGACACGATTTCTTTTTATTCACGGCTCCCTGCAGCCACCGTTTATCTGATTGAACGGAATTACTGTCGATTACAAGAGAGGTATCAGAGGGCTTGTAGGCTCGGCCGCAGAATAGAGGAATATAACAGAAACAGGGAGATGAATACTAGCCGAGAAACAACCGCAGGAGGCGACGGATTAGTGACGAAAAGCCGGATGGCCGACGGTGTTAGAATGCTGGATAAAATCGTGTCAGAACATAATTTCGAAAATGTAAGGATGTATAGAGAAGGTGATGAGACCATACGGAATCTGAGGACAACGGAAATAAAAAATGTAAGATGTGATATGAAAAAACTCGAAAAACTACAGCTCTATACAATTTTCTATACACTATTGAACATCTCTGCGAATAAAAGTGAGGTGTTGTTGTTAGAAAACTGGCGTGATGGAGTGTCAGTTTATATTTGTCGCTTTCCAGTTCCTGAGATATTGATATAAAATACTGCGAAGCAGAGGACTCCGAGGCCCGGCAAGGATGCAACCTGGGAAACGGAAACTTTCTGTCAGCTCCGGGTTCGATTCCGGCGGTCACCTGACGCTTCGCCTAGTGGACGAACTTGCAGTGGCGATGGGCGGGTCTTGGTCTTCACCTCATAGTTCCGCTGGAATACAGTGGTCTTTCGGGAACAGATGTTACGGGGATATTTGCAATGAATGTGTCTGTCGGCTGCCAGCTAGCCTGTTGAAACAGCCGTTTGACTTTGTTCACTAGAATCAGCCTCACTCACTTATATGTACAGGATGACCCTTTAACCCCAATCGGTGTTGCATAAACAAACTGTGTGATGTTAGACCGTGGTATATACTTAAAGAACGAAGCCCCCTCTATTTTAGGAAACGGCTTTCCATATCGTCTGCTTAGGTCTCACGCCACTATGCAGTTGCTAAGGTTCGTCCGCCGGATGAGTACCCAGTCAAAAAAAAGAGTCCAAAAAATCACATTGAAACCCAATTCTCAGCGACTTCTGGACCCCTCTCGGCTCTAATGTTACCTGTGTTAGACAGGACCATGTAGAAAAGCACCTGAGAGGCTGTTTTTGTGAGGTCTGAGCGACTTTTGGGCCATTTTCTAGTTAGTGAATTGATGTTGGTAAAAATTGGGATTTTCCGGCTTGCGCCACCGGTCGGAAAAAAAAGGCAAAAGAACACGGGCAACCCTAGCGGAAAATCTAAACGTTCAAGGTACAGTGAAATTGGGGAGTGCCATGACGGTGTGAATGTCAGCTTCAACAGGGTGGGTGGGACATCCCTGGCGAAAAACGTCTAATGGCCACGGCAGGCCCTCGAAGGGAGTCAATGTAGTGTGTGAGTCCATGGGCCGGCTATTAGCGGGGTGGGGACTTTAGGGCGGAAGCTGTGAGCAACACGTTGACACTACGCTTACGCTCCCCCGGGTCCGAGAACGTGATCGTTCATAGAACTCCACTGGTCGTCCTTTCGGATGTGGACGTAAAATCGGCAGTTCGGGAGCAGGTTGGTCTTGGTTACACTCCTGCCTCGACTATCTGAGCATTAGTCGAGAAGAAGAGGCGAGTTTCGCGGTGACTAATTCAACGATCAATGCAGCCAGTGTCCCTTGAAGAGCTTTAATTGGTTTCCTGCACTCGTAGATTCACCAATCAAATTCACCACGAATCCTTCATACGGTAAAGCCCACAGGAATAATAACAGACAGCACTTGCAAATTGCCTACGCCTCGTTTGTTCCTGCTCCAATAGCTCTGTGAACGCGCAGCGGAAAGGCATTCAGATATCAGTCTTTGATAGACCCGACAGGTTTTCGAACCATTGGGTTTGAATTTCCGGGTGGTGGACCTTCGCTCTGTCAACTGGACTATACTACTCGATTTTGGACAGTGCCTGTCTCATGCTTACAGTCTACCCATCCTAGGATGTAGATTGCAAAATCTAGAAGGGCGGCGATTTGGTTGGCGGTTGGGGGGGGGGGGGGGGGGGGACGGACGGAGATGAAATACCATCTGAGCGGAGCGCCACCGCAGGTTGGCGCCGTAGCGTTACAATGAAAATTTTTCGTTTGACAGACCCCCTAGATTGCAGAAAACGGCACTTCCATGCCCTTATGGGAATCAGCAGCATTCCTATCATGATAACAATTTTTTTATTGAGAGGAAGGTTCTCCCAAAAACTTATCGCCTTAGGATCAATTTCAAGGTTTCGCGTTGTGTGCTGTGACCATTCTGAAATACGATGCAGTGAGGTGGCAGTCATGAAAGGATCAATCGAAAATGGGGCAATGCACCACCACTACGATTCACGTGAAGGGCGAGTTTTGGAAGGTTCCAATTTGACCAACGATCGACATTGCACTGGATCCTTTCTGACCTCATAACTTACGATAGGGCAGGTCTGAGTTTTTTACTCAAAGAGACGGCCCCCGTTTATATCTTCTTTGAGGACCATAGGCGCATGGGGAGGGACATTCTTGCTTGGAGCCAGACTTGTGGCCAAATATGTGTAGCACAGACGTAAAAACAACGCAAAAGCGCGCGCGGAGCGCGCTGCGAAAAATTTTACACTTTGGACATTCATCTAAAAGGCAGGCAATCTTTGGATATAAAACTTCTTCACCAAAACTTTTAATCATGTCTTTTCACGGAAAATTGTGGCGTTAACTGGCCGAATCTTCGATGGCAATTTTATGGGGTTTCCACCCTTACCGTGTGCCTGCCCCCTTAGTGTGTTGAGTATGTGCATCGTGCGGGCAACCAACTTTCAAAAAAGGGTCGCACCCATAAATTGGATTGCGAATACTCTATTTTAAATGTGCAGAAGACCTATTTCGCCAGAACAAATCAAGTCCCGCCAGGTGGTGACGTCTTAGCCCGTCGCCCCAGCATTCGTCCCTTCAAAGACAACAAAGTTGACATTTTGGGCATTCCATCAACAATTCAGGCAATATTTGGGACTTCACTCTGGACAGCCTTTTCTTCACCTTGATTTGGAATCATGTCTTTCTGACAACGCAATTTTGGTGTTCCCTGGTGCATTTTCGATGCCGCACGTGTCCCCTCATAGTTGATAGTATGTGCACAGTTAGTGGCACTCAACTAAATAGTCGCACCATAAATAATAAAAATCACAGATCCCGCCAGGGTGGTAGACTACCCCCGTCGTCTCAACCCTTCACCTCAAGATAGCAATTTGTTCGGACAACGTCCAATGAAGGAGAACACACCAAGCTGGTAAGCCCAGTCTTTGTAAACGATAGGGATTGGAGGAGAACCCTTCTTTCATGATAATTATATCCCGCAACACTGTAAGAGTTCGGGTCGGGGATATTATGGTTTTGGGCCGTGTGACGCCGTCTCCGCCGCCGCCGGCTCGCCGCAGCCGCCACCGCCGCCACCGCCGCGCCGGAAAACTTTAGGCCGTTAGCGCTCTCATTCTTTAACACTTTATCCGATTGGACCCAAAACTTGGTACACATGTCGATGAGGTAAATTCGGCTACGTTCGAACAGGGGCTATATCGTATATTTGTTGCCCTCTATTTTGCAGGTTTTTCGCAAAATTTTCAAGTTCGTGCCGATTACACGACAAACGGGTGGTTTGTGGGTAGTTATGGAGCCGCCGAAAACTGACAACAATTTCAGGTCATCGAGGTCAAGTTTGCATTTCTTTGGCCAATAGCTAATTAGCATAATGTATGTGATATTCAAACGTCATTGGATTTCCATGAAACTTGGTTGAATAGGGCCAACTATCACTGCCAATGAATTTTTCCCAATGTGCGCCGAGGGTCACTGGAGGTCATCTTGCATGACTAACTGGCATAATAGTTGGCCCAATTAGCAATAGGCACAAATTTATAAACTTTTATTTTGGATTTATTCTCACGGAAACTTGTGTGAGTTAGGAACCCTTCGAAAACCAGTCCCGATAAATTATTCAATTGCGTTTGAATCACTGAAGTAATTTGTGTGTTTAATTTACATATTCGTTCGCTTAGGCATAATTAGAATAATTAATTGCAATTATTTTCTCAACTTTTAGGGATTTGACGACACTTTGTGGTGAATGGCCCTACTTACCGCTCATGATAAATGATTCATGCATCAAGATCACTGAGGTAACTTTGTGGGACTAATTTGCATATTAGTTGTCCTGATCAGTCAAAAATATGAGTTTTTAATACTTTTGTCGCAATAACATTGGGACTGTTCATTGGAATGCAATATGCGACTAGGAGTGGAAGGCATTCACAGGGAGTGTAACAATTTTCATAAAACCGCCCATGTCATTGAAGGCAAGTAAAGGTCACTTAGGGGTCCAAAACTGATTTTAGTACTTTTTTCGGCTAATAGAACTGGGTGGGTTCATCAGAATGCAAAAACGCTTTTTTCTTCCCTAAGAGTTGAAGTATCACATGGAGAGTAGAGAACAATTTCTCATAAAAACTGTCAATCATTAAAGGTCAGGCGGGGTCACTTAGGGGTAAAAACTGTTTGTGGACTATAATCGGAGAATTAAATATTTGCGAAGGCTGGCTGGTTCACCATTGTGATATAATTGTTGACCGCATGTGTTGACCTCTGACCTGAATTTGACCTCTGTCGCGGTGGTCATGTGGTTAAAGGTCGAATCTTGGATAAATGTGCTTATTAAGGAGTCACGGGTGAAAAAAGTAGAAAAGGTTTATTTTTGGATATTGATTGAGCTTGTGTTGGGCTTTATGGAGGGAAACAACGCCCGCTTCGATCGGACCACTTACTTGTGGTAGGTTACAAGGGATCATAAGGTTCAAGTTTTATACCTTTTTCGCAATAAAATTGGACATGATCATTGGACTGCATGTGCTTCGAGGAGGGGATGCATCAATGGAGATTGTAAACAATTTTTATAACACCCGCCATGTCATTGAAGGTATTAGGTCACTTAGGGGTCAAAAACTGATTTGTAGGTTCTTTTTCGCATAGCAAGGGTGTGTTAATCGGAATGCCAAAATGCCTCCTAGGAGTGGATTTATCACATGGAGAGTAACAATTGGGCAATAAAAAAAACTGTTGACCTGAATTTGACCTCTGTCGGGGGGTCATGTGGTTAAATGGTCGAATCTTGAATAAAGTGCTTATTAAGGACGCACCTTGTATGGGGCTGTAGGGGTGCATAATACAATTAACAAGTGCATTATGGAATGACCCATTTACCGTACACGTTGTCGCTTCACAAGTCTTTAACGGTATTCTTCCACGAATATTGTCCTGGTTTCATGTGCACCAACATTTCTTGAAGAAGAGATGCGGGATCGATAAGTCGGCGGTTTACCGCCCGACATTTTCTAGTTTTAATTGATAACGTTAAGGATCATAATATGTCTGCAGAAGGCACACATATTTTGAAAACCACTACGACACACGAAATACCCGCGCGCAGCGCGAGAAATGTTAGAAATTGGAGCAGCAGAATTCACTCAATTGATCATTTAGGTCATCAGGCATTTGTTTGAACATGGGATGCGATGGGAACCATGTCGGAACATGTCAGCGGAAATAGCAGTCGGGCTCAAATATGGGGGGGGGGGGGGACAAAATGCATTGCCGTCCCCCAACCGAAATATTGGGGGGGGGGGGGAAAACGCCGTCCCCTCCCCCCCCCCCCCCTGGATCGCCGCCCTGAAATCTAGTATAAAACAGGAAGAACCTGATTGATTTTGGTATAGTTAGTTCAAGACGATTCCAAAGTCGGGAGAGGCAAAAACGTGGGGAAATTATAGGGAATGCTAATCATGGACACTGGAGATCACTAACCCATATGTTTAAGGGGGTCTAGACAAAACACTTTTTTATTGATACAAAGCAAAATAATATCAGGATATGTATTGGCAAATATGGAGGAAGTAGCCCTTTTGTTTCTATCAGTCAGTTCAAGGTGCTAAAGTTGATATTATTAACAACTTATGACAAGGAACCACGACAGATCGTTTGTATTTTTCACGCTGTTCTCAAAATTTCCATGGCCGTAATGTCTCTTCAAAGATCCGTTGGTAGAGATGATATATGTCCTGCAGTATTATTCGTCAACTGATTGACCGTAATCAATAGTGTTATAACGATCGCCACCCATGTAGTATCATCACTATCGTTAATAAGTACCGTCGACTGAAAGTAGAGTTCCCATTATGTGCGGATGCGGGTGCAGTATAAATTGGAAATCGAAAACTATTAATTACGTGATAAAGAAGCGAATCACGCCAAATAAACTGTATGGTGATGGAAGGAAAAAAAACATAGGAATGCAGCAGAAGCCCATGTATACAGACCGCTAGTTTGTTTCCGAGGGAAGAGATGCAATAAAATCATTACGGTGATACGGATCAACGTGAATTGGTACATGTAGTAATTCGCCTACGCAGTGCTCGTTTCATTCTACCTTGGAATGGGTCATGCCAAGGGACGTGGAACCATCTTCATCAGTCGCGATCCAGCGGGGGCTGTGGGGGCGCGCGCCCCCCGGGTTAAGAGACGGAGGGGGAAAAAAAATAGGGGGAGGAAAGAAGGGGAAGGCAAAGGGAAGGGAGAAAAGAAAAAGAGAAAAAGACTAAAAAGAGGAGAAGAGAAAAGAGAGGAGAGAGGAGAAAACCCATTTCTCAGGGCGGACGTGCGGTTTTATATAGACCCCTGCCCTATAGTTAATAAACATCCTTAATACGATCCGCATCAGCCGGTAAGGGTGCTCCGCTTAGATAGGCCACGTCATCCTTACCCCCTCCCCCCCACCCGCCCAATAGTTTGAGACAGTACAGTCAGGTGTAATACAAACAAGTTAGGCAACACCATTATCAACGGATCCGAGGCAGTGCAGACTCCAGTTGAGATCGAGAACTCGTAGTGCGGCCGCAACTCGGGCCCGGGGGGGGAGAATGGAAAATTGTAAAGATCTTACTGAGGCCCCACAAAAAATACGTGGTTTCTTCGTGAACTGCCGATGGAAGTTAGGCCTTTCCTTTTTATTGGCGTAATTTCTATCGGATGATATGGACAAGATCACCATTCCAATGGTCTAACGCCCCTACAAAAACGAAGGCTGGAAAAGATCAGGGAAGATTGGAAGATTGCCCTTTCGTAACATCGAGGAGACCTTATCCAAAATTACAGGGGACCTACATCACCAACCAATGCTGTCGCTCCGCTCGAAATTAATGAACGACCATATGGAAATACTCGAGCCGGGTTCCCCCCCAAAAAATCTGTTCCTTGAACCCCTAGCTCAATTACATATCTGTGAGGGGAACTATACAACAACTTCTCATTGAACTGAAAACTACAATCAACCTCTTTTGGTACTAATAAACCCATTAGCCTCTTGTCCGTTCTTTCCCTCTCTCAACCCACGCGCAATTGGGAACTGCAGTAGCCTAGGTTATCAGACTGCGGATTCCAACGCGTGGTTCGCTCCAGGAAACTCTATCGGAAGTTTCAGGCAATCAATGGCATAACATTTAGATCATGGTTGGGACAGCAGAGCGAAAGATGGCTGAATGTCCCAACTGCTCGAATTCTGATTGGTCGCTGGAAATCATGAGAAAAAGTGCGCGCTTCACGCGCACTGGTGGATCTAGTTATGGCGCAGCAATTGTTCCAAATTTTCCAGCGATTACAAATTTTGATCATGAAAATGCACATGTGTGAGCTTGCCCACGTGCAGCCAAAAACGCCCGGGGAAGGCCATTTCCGGCCATCTGGGGGCTGGACGGTAACAAATTCACGTGTATGATCCGAATGATGGTGGCGCTCCGTTAGATGGATTCGTCTTGTTCCTTCTGAAAATGTCGGTCCCCCCCCTATACGAGAAGTCTGGCGACAACTTTGCTCTAGTTCCCCCTTCTCCCGCGCCCCCTACTGGCAAAATCTAGCTTGCGCCACTGGCAGTCAAGTACCGAAATTATTTATTTCCTGCAAGCCGAGTGACATTCGATTCTCGCCGCCACAAGCAAACAACGCGCTCCGTTCAGATTACCCAGCAAAATCTCTCCTTCATTTCAAAAGGGTGCTTGTGTACATTAATTCACAATTTCACTTTGCTGATCAGATATCAATGGCTAAGATGAAGGGGTGGGGTGTTCAATCCTAGCTCACTGGTAAAGTAAATTTTACTATGTGAAGTAGGTTCTTGGTAGTTAGTTTGAAATCACTGCTGACATATTCCTACCTTATGGTGAACATATAGATGCTGTGTTGTTAATTTATTGGCCTATATTATGCAGAGTCGGCAAACTCTTCAAATTCATGTCTTACTAAAACTTGACATCCAGATATTCGCAACAATTAGGCCCGGCAAGGCCTTTCCGGACGATTAGGAGGTAGAAAAAGTCAAATTTTATGCGCGCGCTACGGCCAAACCGATGGTGCGCTCCGCTCAGATAGTAAATAAATTGCAGTCCACATCTTCCCCCAATGCAACATATATTAGAAAAAAATAAATAAGAAACTGTAATCACTGTACATATTAGTGATCATAAATTGAGAGTCGGCGTTCGTGTAGTGGGGCCATATAATGTATGGGCGGACAGGCAGAGGAACCAATGCTGTCACTCGTATGCTATGTATTGTATTGTGTTGAATTTGTATGTGGAGAAGGAAAACCCAATCTCACATATAGAATTCAATATAATCCAGTAAGACACTATGCAAAGAATCATTTTTTGTTTTCATTGTAATTTCCACCACGAGAATGAACTTTGTTTGCAAACGATAGTGTGAGTATAAACATTCCTTTTCGCGACCTAGGATGTGTTAAAACCTCAAAATTTCTTGTAAGCTCCGCGCCAACCGATGTTGGCGCTCCGCATAGATAGTAACACCGCGCCTCCCGGATTGAAAAATCCTGCATACGCCCCTGTTCATCTCTGCCAATCGGCATACAGTATATAAGAGCGCGTTCACGAGCAATGTTCGAAATGTCGGAATCACTGCCGCCTCCGCCCCGCACTTATATGGAATCTCCCTTTCAAGCGGTTTACTAGGCGGAGTAGGCGCGCGGAACGCGGACGCGGAAACCATGGCGCGGAAAAAGGTAGGCTACGCGGAAACGTTTTCCCTGCCCCATAGACACACACGCGGGATCGTTCGTAACGGAACTTATTCACGTGCAGCTTTTGCACTGTTTTTCACACACGCTCAAAAACGTTACCGTGTTTAGGACATTTAAACACAACGTTTGTAATATTTGGCAACTATTATATTTAGTTTCTAGACGGGAGATTCAGGCATGTTCCTAATATGTGCAGATGTGTTTAATTATAAACATGTCATTTTGAATGTTATTTGAATGTAGGAGCAAAAGTGCTAAAAAAAAGGTGTTTAGAGGGTGATTTTCATGTAACTACTGATTCATCGCTGCTTTGCTGAAATAGTCTTTTGGACACGTAGTACAGTGGGACGTTTTATTCCATGGTTAAACAAGGTTGCAATGTCCACCTAAGACTGCATATTGTCGTCAGCATGTTAGGCACTGGATTTAATGATATACCAGATACTTAAGCCATGATCCCTATAGCGCACATGAAATTCGGCAATCCATCTGAGCAGACTGAGTACGCCGCTCCGCGCGCGCGCACAGCACAACACACACACACCTACACCTACACACACTCACACAACACACGCCGCGCGCGTATTTCATATCCATGGAGGGACCACCACTAAACCTCAACAAACAAATGGTGTGGTGTGTGTTGGTCCTCGGAAGGATAGGAATGTGTATTTATTTTTACAGGGACGTCCTCGGACAGATAGGAGATTCGTTACTAAACACAGATTGCAAAATTATTTTCTCAAGTTCAGTTTACCACCTTTTCCGAGGACCTGACTCCCTAACCCCCCCCCCCCCCCCCCCCCTAATGGTGCAGGGCTCCCTCATACATGCATTTCCATCAATTCCTACCGGGATCGGATATCGTTCCGGCGGTTAGAAAAAGGTCTCGGCTGGACGGTGTGTTTTTTTCATATGTCGGTCCTCGACTGATAATGAATACTTGCTCCACGCGCACATCCACACGCGCACGGCATCACACACGCGCGCACACACACGGACGCGCACACACACGCGCGCACACACACGCAACACACGCGCGCACAGCACACACGCGCTCACATCCACGCACACGCACACACACGCACACACACGCACACGCTACGCACACAACGCACACACACGCACACACACACATCACACACTCACCCACACACACACGCCCACACCACGCACAGCACACTCACACACAGACCACACACACCCACACACACACGATTGGCTTCCGCCGTAACAGGAGTACCTTCACACTCTCCTTAGTAACATTACCACAGAAAATATCAACTAGGATTCAACGGAAGCCACCTCCACGCTAGCGCCTTCCCTCCTCGAATGATGCTGAAAAAGCCTTTGACCAACTTGGCACATGGTCTAAAATACAACTGTGCAAACGTAACCTTCCCGACTCCTTCCACCTGCCTACTCTGCTCATTTCCTAATGATAGATCCATGCACATCCATCACAACGGGTGCAATCTAGATCCTTCAACTTGAATGGCGCGCACCCAGCAAGACTCTGTGATCATCCCCCTCCTCTATATTATCTACGTCAATGACAATCCCTGCGATCCCACTAACAGAGTTTCCTTGACTCAATTTGCGGATGACATTGCCCTCTAGACGTACCTCCTCTAGCAACTCTTCAATACATAAAAAAAAAAAAAAACCTTAAATCCATCTTAAACCATCGAATCTAGTGCTGTCTCGGGAGGTGAAGACAACCCTGGGACATCCAACTTTAGTCCCAGATTTTACTCCATGGGCTAAAAAGGTAGGCACTCCCTCTGTATCCTCGTATTACTCTTGCAATCTCTTCAATCAGCGCATTCCTCGTGTTATGCTGCCCGCGTTCTTGAGTTGCCTTGACTCCCACCTACCTTTACTCCCACCTTGACAGGGTGCTAGCCAAAGCATCTCTTGTACAACCTCACACCATACATTCTCACAGACTTAGCGCATCCATAGCCCTGCCTACGCACTGCTATTAAAGCACCTAGCTACACACCTGCTAGCTGATCCTAGTGGCGACGAACTCTACTTCATTACATGAACAGGTTATCACACTTAACAAGAAATATAATCCTGAGGTACCTGCCACTGACCGTCGCCTCGCGGACTCAACTACTAGGTAATCTGATAACAACACCGAAACGCATGCACCCCCCTACGCCTTGTTCTGTGATAATACAGATCTCCTCATAAACGTAATCTCCGAGTCTTTGGTAGGGCTTCTTGCGATCGGTCCTCTGCTCCCGTTCCCTTTTTCTTGCCCGTTGGTGCATTTCAACAGAACAGAAAAGGAATGTATTGAAAAAACTTACCTTGCCAGTGGAGGGTCCTCGGGACCCTCGATCTGGTTTATCCCCTTCACACAGCCCCTACCTAATGCTACTAAGATTCGACCATCGGGTTGCATGACTGAGCGAACCGAGGTGGCGATCGCCCTAACAGATGTAGTAACGCTGGGTCAGGTAGTGTTTATGAGTGCACGCATACATACATACATACATACATACAACATACATACATACAACATACATACATACATACATACATACAACATACATACATACATACATACATACATACATACATACAACATACATACATACATACATACATACAAAACGGATTGGACGTCACTAGTTGAATCAGAGGGTTCGAAATGGGAATCTATTTTAAAATTGTACAGCCAAGGAAATGTCTTTTGAACAAAAAAACCCATTATAAGCATCCGTCGTTTGATTTGCTTCCCTCCACTTCATTGTTTTTCTCCAATTTCAAGTGGATGGACCGGACACCCAGGGGACAGATTCCACTGTTCACGGCCACTTCAAGCAACAGATATCTGTGGGTTGTGTGGCATCATCTGATCGGTCGAGACCACATCACGTGATGGTCAGCTTCTGGTCCAGCAGTGTTTTGGGCTCTTGTATCCACAATACTTCCCCAATTGTAATCAATATCTCCAGTAGGTACCAATAGATGACGACTGCAATTGATAAATTCTGTTTTTTGCAACCGTCAGGTGATTGGAACAGTGGAATTTTTGCCCAGAGCTAGTCATGCACCTGATTGATACTGATGAAGATTTGTATAAGAGGTTTTCCATTGGAGAGCTTTCCCAGCATTGAAACAGCCACAAGTAATATACATGTTTTCCCTTTTCTTCCCCCGTGGTTTGAGTACGTGCAGTAAAAAGATGTATATTTACTGATGGAACTTGTAATTATGAATGTCATTTAACCGAAGGAAGTTGGCTTTGCTGGCATTGCAAAAGCCGCTTTGAATGCATTGTTTTTGTGATCATTGTGTCTCAACAGTCCTGTAAACAATGGGAGTAAAATACTTGGGTGGGGTCTTTAATTTTAATTTGATTGGGGCTCTCTCGTAACCCATTTGGACACTCATCCTGGATACACCTAACCGAATTTTTGATCGTGGATGAGCACTGGCGACAACTCGCCTTCTCTTCTCGACTAGTGCTCAGATGATATCGAGGCAGGAAGTGACACCAATCCCTGCTCCCGGGACGCAATTTTACGTCCCCATCCGACGGACGATCAGTGAACTCCAGGACCTGACTACTTTCTCAGAGATGTGTTCTTTGAGGAGATGCCAGATCTCTGCTGCCGCACCGCGCTCTGAGTACAGTTGTGCCTCTAACCCAAGCCCCAGACATGCTGTACCGAAGCTCATATACAGAAAAGAAGTCAGTGGGGGAGTCGTTGCTATTGCAAACAGCGCCCTCACTGCAGTGGTGTTAGAGTGACATGGAATTTAGGCGACAAGTTCGCCTTTCGTCGTAAGATTAGGATATGTTCCGTTTGACAACCTCCTATGATTGAGCCTCAATTATTAAGATCTAGTTCACTCCGTGTGATGTCATATCTTACGCCAAGATGGGTGTTCTTCCAGATGCAATCGATTCGTATTCCCGAAATATTCATGTTGTTGTTCTATGCTCCGTAATAGATCGGCTGATTTCCCGCGTTTTCTGAAAACAGGGTAACACTCACTGAAGATGTGGCAGAATCTTGCACTATGATATACCATCTTCACTATGGAACAACGACGGTATTTTCGGGGGTCCCCGGTCGCAAGAAAAGAAATTCCGGCGGATAGATGAGTAACAAACTGAATGTGTTTTTACAATTTACACACAATAGGGCGCCTCCGCACATCGAGTTTGTGTTCTCTGACGGAAATTTGGACAGGGCAACACATACGCGCTCTGAGTGTCTTCACAGTTAATAGAATAGCTCCATGCTTTATAAACACTGACTGACCAACTGAGGCTTGACTTCCATAGATGCGGATGCGTATCGGGATGTGGTGTTGCAAATCACATATTTACGAAAACGGAACGCTTGTTTCAGAGAGAAAACACTATACGTATAGCGAAAGGGACTATAAAAACGCAACAACCGTTAGAAATTGGAACAGTGGAATTTTTGCCCAAGAAGCTTAGTCAATGCACCTTATTGATACTGATAGAAGATTTGTATAAGAGGTTTCATTGAGAGTTTCCCAGCATTGAAACAGCTACAAAGTAATATACCTGTTTCCCTTTTCTTCCCCCGTGTTTGAGTACGTGTCAGTAAAAAGAGTGTATATTTACTGATGGAACTTGTAATTATGAATGTCATTTCAAACAAGAGAATTTGGCTTTGCTTGCATTGCAAAAGCAGCTTTTGAATCATTGTTTTTTGAATCATTGTTCTCAACAGTCTGTAACAATGGGAAGTAAAATACTTGGGTGGGGTACGTTTAATTTAATTTGATTGCTATCAATCAGGAAGCCAATTTGACTCATTAATGAACCCTAACCGAATTTTTGATCGTGGATGAGCACTGGCGACAACTCGCCTTCTCTTCTCGACTAGTGCGCAGATTATATCGAGGCAGTAGTGACACCAATCCCTGCTCCCGGGACCGCAATTTTACGTCCCCATCCGACGGACGATCAGTGAACTCCAGGACCTGACTACTTTATCATAGATGTGTTCTTTGAGGAAGATGCCATACTTCCTGCTGCCGCACCTTTCGCTCTGAGTAACAAGTTGTGCCTCTAAACCCAACCCCGACATGCTGTACTGTACTCCTATACAAAACAGAAATCGATGTGGAGCCTCGTTGCTATGAAACAAGCGCCCCTCATTGACAGTGTGTGTTGAGTACATGGAATTTAGGCGACAAGTTCGCCTTTCGTCGTCAGAGTAGGAATATGCTCCGTTGGACAACCCCTCCTATGATGCGGATAACATGTAAGCTCTAGTACTCCGTAGTGATGTCATATTCTTACCCAGAGGGTGTTTATGCCAGATGCAATCGATTCGGATTCCCGAATTAATTCGTGATTGTTTATTGCTTACGTAATAGATCGCTGATTTTCCCGCGTTTTCCCTGAAAAAGGCTGGTAGGTCCCACACAAATGAAGATGTTGCAGAATCGTGCACTAGATATACCATTCTTCACTATGGAACAACGACGGTATTTTCGGGGGTCCCCGGTCGAAGAAATTTCCCGGATAGAAGTAAAAAACTGAATGTTTTTCACGGTGTTACACACCATAGGGCGCCTCCTCACATTCGATTTGTGTTCTCTGACGGAAATTTGGACAGGGCACACAATACGGACGCGCTCTGATGGTCCTCGCTCCAGATTAAATATAATAGCACTCCCTGCCTCTAACCTGACTGTCAACTGAGGCTGAGATTCCATAGATCGTATGCGTCAGCCGGGATGGATGTGGCCAAATCACATATTTTACGACAAACGAAAAACGCTTGTTTCCAAGAGAGAAAACACTATACGTATAGCGAAAGGGACTATAAAAACGCAACAACCGTTAGAAATTGGAACAGTGGAATTTTTGCCCAAGAAGCTTAGTCAATGCCACCTTATTGATACTGATAGAAGATTTGTATAAGAGGTTTCATTGAGAGTTTCCCAGCATTGAAACAGCTACAAAGTAATATACATGTTTCCCTTTTCTTCCCCCGTGTTTGAGTACGTGTCAGTAAAAAGAGTGTATATTTACTGATGGAACTTGTAATTATGAATGTCATTTCAAACAAGAGAATTTGGCTTTGCTTGCATTGCAAAAGCAGCTTTTGAATCATTGTTTTTGAATCATTGTTTTTGAATCATTGTTCTCAACAGTCTGTAACAATGGGAAGTAAAATACTTGGGTGGGGTACGTTTAATTTAATTTGATTGCTATCATCAGGAGCCCATTTGACTCATCATGGAACCCTAACCGAATTTTTGTTTGTGGATGAGCATTGGCGACAACTCGCCTTCTCTTATCGACTAGTGCTCGATGATATCGAGGCAGGGTGACACCAATCCCTTCTCTCCCCCGGGACCGGTCAATTTTACGTCCCCCCATCCGACGGACGATCAGTGAACTCCAGGACCTGACCCCTTTCTCAGAACCTGGAGGAGGCGGAGATGTTTCGACGCGACTGCTCACCGCCGCCCGACGAGACCTACTGCAAGTGCCCCCGAAAACCGACCCCCCCCCCCTCCGAATTACCAAGCCCCTGCTGAACAGCATGACCAGAACGCTGAGCCCAGGAACACCCCGTCGAACTGCAAGTACAGCCACTTCCGAAAAACGCCCGGTGCTGGCGGCTGGAAACGAACCCGGGACCTGTTCATGCAAAGCGAACCTGATACCGCTCTACTTTCCTCCCGCTCGAATAATTTACGTGTTATATTCGTAAAGTTCGCATGCTGCCACGCTCCCCTCAGAAAATGATATGGGCCTGAATAGTGGTTCCGTAATACATAACTAGGTGTGATTTTAGCTAATGTGCTGGGTGAGCTATTGTGACCGTGTTGCCTTCTCTATCAATTCGTCTATTTAACTATATATCCCATCTGTTCACAATTTAGTAAATGGCAACTCTCGACATCCTTTGTCGTTCATGGATGACGCTTGGTCCATTGATGACATGTAGGGTCATCTGGGTGGTCAACCAACTTGAGGTCAAAGGTCATCTATGAAATTGGCATTTTGTGTTGCTCGTTATATCAGGACAAATGCTAACATACGGAGCTTTCATGGATTGGAGGTCCTTTGACTCAGGGCATTGGGCGAACCTCCCTCCACTCCCATATCGACTGTAGCTCAGTGGATCTGGTGACGTATGTACTTGTACATGTCAGTAACTGATCACTTGAAAGTAGTATAGGCAATTATGAATGCCATATGAGGTGTTGGGTCCATTGTCTCTTGGCGAATACGATTGGATCACTCCATTTGCGTCCGTCACAACCTTGATTTTGGAATTAGCGCATGAATAGATTACACACGCTATGTTCAAGACACATTGTATTGACAAAAAATCGGAGCAGAAGCCCTACACAAACTCAATGACAAAACACCTCATTCAATGTAATTTCGACCCACTGTTTTCCGGCCGTCAAAGACAAACGATATTTCGACAAAACTTCGATTTAACATTTAGCCTTATTTTCACACTGTGGCTCCCTTAAAAACAAACACAGCATCGTTAGTGACACACGAGTGCGCTTCCATTAGGGCCAAGATTCTATAAGATGAATAAGCATTTAAATTAGACTGATTTTGTGGGACACTGGACTGATGGTGTTGCAATCTGGCGCCACCATGGTTAGGGTAGTCTATGCACTCATAGATATAGGAAGTTGATGACGCTCATGAATTGCAAGGTCTTTAGAATAGCTCATTCTTTCCACACTGTGGTGCTGCCGTTAGATGAATATTGGGTCTGTCGTATCTTGTAAGTCATGAACAGTTGTAGGCTGATGGACACAGTTATTGCAATAATAAAAAAACTGGGCCCCAGACACTTCCCCTGCTGACGGTGTTAGATGACGCTGATGCTATTTTGGTAGGTCTGATGTATCCTTGGGTATAAGCACTTGTAAGCTGATCCACGCAGCACCGAATGGAGACAAACTGGGCACCAGCAACTGCGCAGTGCATCTGCTACCTTAGTTTCGCCTCCGCATTCATTCATTTCATTCATTCGCCGTGACAGGGTACTTCCCTCAGTGAATTTACACTGTTTTAACAAGAAGGTCCACGAAAACCAACTATAAACAAGATGGAATTAGCCTTCTATAAGTCGCTAGAGCTCCCCGAACTGCAAATCGGAAGCTTGTGAATTGAAATCCCTACGAGCGACCCGAACATCTTCTTTCGAGGGGTTTCTTTGAAGGAGATCCATACGTCTCTGCTGCCGCCCCTCGCTCTGATACAAGTTGTGCCCTAAACCCAAGCCCCAGACATGCTGTCCTGTGCTCTATACAAAACAGAAGTCATTGTGTGGGGAGCCTCGTTGCTATGCAAACAGCGCCCTCACTTGGACAGTGTGTTAGAGTGACATGGAATTTAGGCGCAAGATATTCGCCTTTCGTTCGTCTTAAGATTAGAATATGTCTCCGTTTGACACCCTCCTATGATTCGAGCCTCACATTATTAAGGCTCTAAGTTCAACTCCGTGATGTCATAATCTTACTCCCAAGAATGGGTGTTTCTTTCTGTCCAGATGCAATCGATCGATTCCCGAATTAATCATGTTGTTTTCTATGCTTCCGTAATAGATCGCATGATTTTCCCTTTCCCGCGTTTTCTGAAACAGGGTAACACTCACTGAAGATTTTGCAGAATCTTGCCTATGATATACGCATCTCACTATGGAACAACGACACGACGGTATTTTTCGGGGGTCCCGTTCGAAGAAATTCTCGATAGAGAAGTAAACAACTGAATGTGGTTTTCAATGTATTTAACGACAACAAACCAAATAAAAGGCGCCTCCTCCTCACTCGAGTTTGTGGTCTTTGACGGAATTTGGACAGGGCACACATACGCCCTCTGAGGTCCTCGTTCCAGTTAATATAATAGCCCATGCTCTAACCTGCCTACACTTATGCTGAGATTCTAGATGCGTATGCGTATCCGTGATGGATGTGCAAAATCACATATTTACGAAAACGAACGCTTGTTCAGATAGAAAACACTATAAGTAATCGAAAGACTATAAAAACGCAGCAGCCCATTCATATTGTCGTTGCTTGGCTTTTTAGGAAGCTTTATTAAGAAGATTCCATAGAAGTCATTCGCGGTGATACGCAGCGCGTACGCATTGTTACATTTGTCATTTCGCCACTATGCAGAGCGTTGGTTTTTGCTTTCAGTATGAATTTTTGGCTTTCTGGGAAACCAATATCTATCTTGCAAACTAAATACACATATTCAACAACTAGCCCCCGCTCTTCACGTAATTGGCGATTTTTCACCTACGCATCGCATTCTATGGAATCCCAGCCTACTCTCCGGGATTGTCGAGAGCAACGGACTAACCGTTTCCTACTAGTGATGAGTGAATCTGTTGAAGTGCTTTGATCCTATATCATACATTCGTTGATATAGCACTATATAGCACTAAATATTATTACCATTACCATCTAGATGATGAGCCTGGTCAACTGTAGTCTTATGTACGCGTATCAAAAAGCCTGTTCACGGTCGTAATGCCTACATGTTCACACAGTTCGGGGGCATAGACGAGATTCTCCCATAGTTATATAGATGCATATCTGTACATGTCAAAACAACTGTCAACAAACCATGTTTTCGAATGTTACTGTTAATGAGTGTGGGGAATTGGATGAGCATATAAGCGGAAAGCACTTTTTAAAGGAGGAATAAAGTATGAACTTGGAAAGTGAACTAATTTTGTTAAATGAGAGGGACCTTAACGTCAGGAACATCTGCCCCAAATTCATCCACAAATATTGCATACTTTTCGAGATATGTCACTTTGAATGAAACGACCAGGACGCGCCATTTTGATACGGATTGTGATATCACCAAACACTTGCACTCGATAGCTTTGTTCTTCACTATAATTTGTGATCAAATAATTTTAAGATAGGTGCAAGATTCAAAGCAATGCAGGCTTAAGTTTCTTTCGCATTAACCCTCAGTGATTCATATAAAAGGGACATGTGTGCACAGTCCTGGATGATAGGAGAGGAAAAACAAAGTATATATTAATGCCAGCTGGTAGGGTTTGTGTGACATCTAATTACACTCTGTTCAATTCTCCTGCCATTCACCTTGGGGGGAAAAGGCAGCGCCCGTTCTGCCTTGTTTCAAACGCAATAAAACTGGGAAGGGAAACAATCTTTTTGAAATGGAATTTTTGGTAGATGTTCCGTACACATTGCTGCTTCATATATGTAAAGATTTCCAGACTTTCATTCCCCTTCAAGAAATCAAACCAAAGCCCGGGTGCCAGTGACACTAACAACACATGATTCCACTCCCAACTAATGGTAGGACTGAAACGTGATGACCAAGGTGCCTCAAAATAAGAGCATGACTGACCTTTTGAGTAAAATCATAGGCGCCACGTTAGTCCAGTGAGAAGACATCTACCTCTTGGCAGGTCAGTGTCCAATTTTCACTCTCAAAAATTGCTGGTAGAATTACACACACTGTGTAACTAGACACAACCTAGCCTGGTGTGTGTGTGTAGAATATAACACAAATTGTGCAGATTAAACAAAACATTTTTAAGAGTGGATGCGCAGAATAAGCGATTGTCTCTTGATATTGGTTTAAAAATAGTCAAAAGAGGTGAGCGGTATTACGCCACACTATGTTTTCGATTACAAAAATGTTCCATTTTTATGTTGACAGCGGAAAGAGAGGGCTATTGGACCAAATGTACACTAAGCCACTCGTGGAGTTCATCTCTAGCATGAATAGGCGGTTAACGAATAATTTTCAGTGATCAACGTTCCACAACAGATTTCTGGTTTGCTCACCACAAGAACGCCAGGTGCTCGCAGACCCCCCGCCGTGGGTATGGAAAGCCACTTTTTGTATTCACTTACTTTTAACCCGACTGCAAGGGAATAACTCAATTAATCAGGTCAGAAGTGTGTGATATTGATCGAGGTAATAGAAATATACACACAAATACGAATTATCCAATCCTATAATGGACTTCACCTATTTTTCACGGGCTATAGCCTACGCGAAATAATACTTTTATAGGACTTCTTCGAGCGAATTGATGCTCACCACTGAACCAGAAATTGGCCTTGGTCCAGAGGTAATTACCAGAAAATAGCGAAGAAACTAGGCGAAATTCAAGAAGAAGAGACAGGGGCGAAACTGAATGAATTGCTGAACCACCGAGTTCCTGAATGTCCGATCGAAGCCTGACAACTGAGCAGAAGAATTTACGCCAGCTTCACAAGCAGTTGTAATCACCATGGCTAGAATCCTAGTGAGAAATTACATAGCGCGAATCATGTATTCATTCCATACCAGGGAAAGTGGGAAAAGGGGTGGGCATAAACAGGAAGAGAAAAAAAACAGAACGATTTCGATGCAAAGCGACACCAACGCAAAGGTCAAGCTTCCCAGCAAACACAAAAACGTTTAAAAATATTTGAACATGTTTGCTCGTCGGCCAAGTGTTTTTGAAATATTTTTTGTTGAGTAACACAAATGGTATCAAATGTTTCTTTCTAAAACGTTTTACAAACATTTTGACAAAACGTTTTGAAAACTTTTTTTTTTTCGAAAATCACCTCTGAAATTGTTTTTTCAAAAGGTGTTGGTAGCAAATTTTTTTGGTTGTTACTCAACATAAAACATTTTTCTGAAACTCGTGAAATAGTGTCGAAGACGTGCGTGTTTGCTGGGTTGTAACAGTCAGCGCAACTCAGAGGTCCGCGTTGGCGCCTCC
The DNA here is from genome assembly GCA_026419785.1 of Sclerodactyla briareus. Taxonomy (NCBI): domain Eukaryota; kingdom Metazoa; phylum Echinodermata; class Holothuroidea; order Dendrochirotida; family Sclerodactylidae; genus Sclerodactyla; species Sclerodactyla briareus. The sequence goes on along the minus strand of JAODTK010005753.1, from coordinate 125,470 downwards.
TGTGGTATCCACAGCCTACGGAAATGCTCAGCTGAGAAACCGAATCTCCTGACGCTGTATAATGTTTCTGTCTTCTTTGCTGTGTTAGCGTCATGGTGTGAACGAGCCGGTGACGAAATCGAGCGAAAAGAGCGGAGATTGAAACGATCAAGTAAAAGTGTTAAGATCGAGATAATAACCATTCACTGATGGTCCAATTTTGTCACCGAGTGCCCCCAAATCAGGAAAGTGTGGTTTTCGTGTTAGCATTGTACGTTTTACTGCAATTCTGATCCTACTACCAACAAATTGCCATTGCCAGTTTCTGATAATATTTATTCATAATAGCATCCGGAGAAATATAGTTCAGTGGGGAAACACTGCGTGTGTTAAAACGCATGGCGCTCAGTGGTATTTTACTAGTGTGATCACTCCATATCGTTAATCCTGTTCTCATACTTCGGAGAATCCTATACGCGATATTCCTTTTTTATTTCCATTGCTTTCCCAGTTTTAGAGTGGTAGTTTTTTTTTGTGGAGGACATACGCGAGATACCAAAATCTAACGAATCAGATTAATTCCAAAGAGTGATGTGTCGTGATGTGAAACATGCAGTAGTTACTCCGCGAAAAGAGAAAAACTCCCAGTATTGAGGGTCTGGAGGCGATAAGAGGCGACGCGAAACGTGTAGACTACTCCATTGACATCCCAATATTGAACTACTTTCTATTGTGCGGACACACCGTGTTGTTTCTATGCATAGGCCTACTGATCCATTGAGATAGGGGTACAGTATATCTCAGGCGCCAGGCTAAACAGGGGCCAGGAAAGAATTAAGAAGCGAGAGGAGGGGAAGTTGACAGCAACAAGCACGCAAAACTGTGTTGTGATGTCTTGCCACATGTTTCATTGAGACACCGATCCCCACAAATACATAAATCTATGTACCTGCTAATGATAGCTCCCCTGTGCGTCTAGTGCTGTTTAAGTTACTGCTAGTCCTGCCCTTCCCCCGATCAGTGAGAGATGATTGCTCGTCGAAACATCTATACCCAATTATGGAAGAGGCTGTACTGCAGTTTGCCAGTAGTATTTAGTCATTTCACGCAAATGGACTGACTAACCAGATTGATAAGCTTCCAACAATATATTATAAATGGATGTGACTAACTCATGTTTTAAGTTTCATGACATTTGTATATTTAAATCAGAAATTTGCATGAATTATGCAAATTTACCACATTAAACGACCAGTTAGAAATAAACATTTCATTCAATGTAGAAGACCAAATGTTTGTGAGTAAAAGAGAGTAAGCCCAGATGAAATACAACTTGAAAAACGCTGATCTATTATGGCTTTAGTGATTCACTTTTTCATTCCTTGCATGAAGTCAATGAATTGCTGCAGTCATGAACGTGAGTGTCGTGTGTATGTATGTGCGTTCAAGGGATGTGTTTGTGTGCGTGCGTGCGTGCGTGTGTTCGTGGTTATGTGGTGTTAGGCTATGTATGAGGTGGGGGTGATGCCTGGCTCGTGACACGAAAACTCGATCCCACCTAGCCTTAGTTTGGTTTTGGGTTCCCCATATTGCGACATGAACCCCATGTTTTCGGGTCAGGTCAAAGATCAACAGATCACACACTTGGGAAACCTTCTTTTTTCTTCTCCCCTCCTCCCTTCCTTCCTCTCGCCGTTCTTTTTCCTTCCTTACCTCTCCTCTCCCCCTTCGCTTCTTTATTCTCCTCTCGTCCTTCTTCTACTTTTCTACTACTCTCATTTCTCCTTTTTTTTCCCCTCCATCTTATCTCTCTCTTCGCGTTCCGCTCGAAACCGTGTTTACTGGGCGCGCGATGGCGCCACGCGGAGCGCGACAAGCTTTCTGTTTAATTCGATGAAGCTGTTTATTGGCTAGCGAATCGCGGAACACCGAACCCTGCGAAACGCGGGAATATTCTCCATTCGAAATCTTTTCGTGTTCCGCACGTCGTATCGGTGACCATATGATTTAACATTGAATCGGATACTAGGTTACCTCACTTATATCGAGTGTTTTATTGTTCACTCCAAGTTTACCATAGATGGTAAACTCAGACAGTTTTTTTTCTCCCAACTCCCGAACCATATTCCGCTCTTCCCCCCCGCCTATCTTTGAAATAATATGAGGTAATCGCAGCGTAAATAAGGGTGGTACTTGTGAAAATCTTGCGCAGATTACAAAAAGGTGCATTTGCAGTTTGAACGGCAGAGAGAAAAGTTCCAGTGAGCAATTACAAGCAAAGTGTGACCCTAAATAGTAGTTGCCGACGATTTACAGTTTCTGTTTTCTCAACCATGTTTCTTCATTCGGTTCCGGTCAGAGCCAAACACACTATGTTGTCGATATTACTATTTCCGTTACTCTATATCTACGTTCAATGCGCTACCTCTTTTTACCTTCGGCCAAATTGAAACAAATCGATTGTTCAGGAAGTTTCCGTTCATCCGATGATTAATTTTTCCTATAATCCATAAATTTGATGTTTTACATTTTTGAAATTCCACTGAAATGATATTAGTGGTTTTGATGGTTCCCGGACAATTTCCACCCCGGACAATTCCCACCCAAACGTGGAGCCTACTTTAGTCCCTACCCTATTCTGACCACAAAAACATTCTGTTGAGGAGGGAATTGTCCCTGGTGGGATTGTCCTGTGGAATTGTCCGGCCATAACGGTTTTGATAGTTATCTTAGATGCTTATGGGTTTATCTGCCATGTGAAGTGTTATACCCGAGGCTGGACCAGCTCCATGTTTGGTGGTATTCAATAGTACTGCCGTAAGAGGCGATTACGCTAGAACTGTTCTCGAACACGGCCCTCAAGTAATTTAATTCTTTGTACATTTCTTCCCCTGCCAGCTTAGACGAGAGAAGCCCTCCCATCGAGATAAGGCTGTTACAATACCTGATAGCACGGGTATATAACTTTTTTACTCGTCACCCCAACACACCGCAGCCCAGCAGCGGGATAGCACATCTCAGGTCCTTCATTCTGTGGCTCATTAGGATAGGCCTAGTAGTTTATATGCCAGGTTAAGAATGTTTTGCTATATCTGATGTGAGCGTTGAATTCAGTGGTTTCCTGTGAGTGCATTGTAGGGAAAGCGCTATATGATCATTCGCATCAATATAACTGTTACTATTAATGTCTCAGTTAGTAGTTACTTGGTTAATATCACTGACGATCATGAGTCGCAACAAGAAAAAGACAAGGCAAGCTGAGCGTTAGTGATGGCATAATGTGCTTTCATTTATGCCCTGCAAACGTACAATGACCTCACCCATTGCTAGAGGTGTAATATAGTTCAATTTCTGTGGTACATGATAAGGCTGTTCATTGTTCTCACTTTTGAAAAAGTTGCGAGTTCTCCATATTTTCGTTTATATCCGAGAGACCTATCATATCCTTATTATTTTCGCAGGTCCTGGAACAAAAGGCCGATTTTTGCCTGGGCATTGCCTGCCGCATGCGAGATGTCCCCATAGGGGTACTGAATCTTCCTGCATGCATGGTGAGTTTGTTTAAAAAAGTCGACCAAGGGATTGACGTTTCCATTAGTTAGTCTGGCTGATAATGTTGAGCCATTTTTCAACAATAGAATACCAGCAATAATACATGAATTTACCACTGATGCACTGATTGTTTTACAATTTAAAGCACAACTGTCAGGAAGATTTATAGAGAAGCTGATATATTACAGCGGAGTAAAACTGAATGCGTCAGTCCAATCCCAACGTTCATACGACTTCCCCGTTACGGAGTTCCAGTCTTTTGAAGTTTGTGTATGTATATTGTCAAGATCGGGAATCATCCATCATGGCAATAATAAATGCTGTCATAATACTTGCCAACCACCCTGGCAAACATTTTTTGTTTTCTATCGTGAAATTCACACTTATTTTCACTTCGAAAGCATTTAGTCTATGGGAGGGATTGCTGTAGTGGGTTGGTAGCTGTTGATGGTTACTTTTGGTGAGAGCATACAACCGAACCTTCCTGAATGTTGACAACAAAATGAATAATGACATACATGACTTCCGGGTTGTCCAAGTGTGGCTTCATGCGTTATTGCGCAAAAAAAAAAATTCGCAATTGTGGGACTTCTCTCCCCTAATTTTTCTGCATAATGGGCCAAACTTTGGAGGCCAATAACTCCACATAGGAACAGTCGTATTGAATGGGGGTTTGGTCCTATTGAATACAGTTTTCTGTCCCCCACGATATACCGCTCTGTTGTGTGACGCCTTCAGTTGTCCTCAAATATATCAACGACAAATGTATCCCAACTAAATTCGTTGATATGAAATGGCGCCTTGTTGGTTAGAGCCACTAAGTAACGGATCATTCAAATGCGGTGTCATCTGACACAATGTAGTGTTGTATTGTGCCGGGGGCGAAGTCAGAGTGAGTAACGAATGAGTAACAAAGAAAATACGGGAAACATACTGAATATAGTCCCTCCAAACCTCAAATATTAGACTGTCTAATTTAAAGGGTGGAATCAATCATTTGATTCTTCACCTTTTGGCAGAGTTTGGTATTTATTTGATCGGACTAATACATGAACGAGAGAAAAACTCGAGTTGCAAGATTTCATCCATCGCCAGTCCTTTGCGTGTGTTAAAACATTCACCCTCAGACTAGATTGTAGAATGTGCCCAGTTTCATCAATTCATCAAATTTGAAAAAAATCATGTGTTTCGCTACAATATGTGCCTCGTTTAAGTTTGAAATAGAGCCAAGGGTTTGAATCTTTAGGCTAACTAATTGCCATTCGGCTCTTGAATTATCGTGGCTAAATTCAAGAGGATATAGGCTAATCTTTTGGCAAAGAGACAGTGGGATCGGTTAACAAAATCTGTTTTTTCATACATTAGGCCTGACATGTTGGATGTATCCACAAGAAACAATCAGAAGCATGCAGAAATCTTGTTTAGTTCCTGGCTCAAGCATCGATAAGAACTTGAACTGGTTTGCTATACGTGGATAAATTAGAATGACAATACAGCCCGTAGCCAGGAATGGACTAGAATATTTATTCATTGATCAATCACTCTACCAAGCCAAAGGTGGCATATAATGACGTACGTAGGCCTAGCTACTTCGGGTGCTTCTAAACGGAGTTGGATGTTTCTTCGTTTATTAACAGAGAGTCCGCAGAGTAGGCTATTACAGTAGTACTCACCGAGATGTGACAAACCTATTTTTAGCAGCTTTGCCAAGAATATTACGAATTTTGCTAATTTTCCAGGTAGCAAATGACGCAGACCTAAACACCTTATTGATATGTGTTGTCATAGTCTCTCACTCATCGAACATGTTAGGCCACCATGGACAGAAAAGGCGCAGGAGTACCGCCCATGTTGTAGTTAGAAAACCCGAATTCTCGGAAATGTCCATATTTCATGATGAGGCAATGATTATCCGTGATCGTTGAACACTGTCTGGCGCCAATGAGCGACTATAGCATGTATACACTGGTAATATAGACTGCTGAGAGTAATTCATAGAAATGGTCGACGCAAAATGCTGACAATGTTTACTCTCTACGCGTATATTAAACCACATCATTGGTGAAAGAATAAATTATATTCACATCAGTTGCAGATCATTGGAAAACTCTGTAATGAAAGAGGACGATAATTTACAAATGATTCATTGAGTTCTACAACTCTCTTTTGAAGAGAAGAGGTCTGTATATTGCATTATTAGCTCGTGCACGCGAAAGAAAAACTCACGTGTACAGCGCTTCATCGTACGTGGATGTATACCCATATTTTCTGACTCAGGGAATGTAAGCATCTCGTTGGCTTACCAATCGTAACCCCCCCCTGCCCCCCAAAAAAAAGAAAAAAAAACATTAAATCGGAAAACCCGGTTGCTACTAATTGCTACTAATAAGTTTAAGACCTGTTTCAGTTGGCTATAGTCGTTACTTCCCTATCTTTTGAACCTAGGTGAACAGTTCCGGACCCCCAAATAGCACGGAAACGATGTTTCAATTGGTTCATTGATTTTGACGTAGGAACAATCATCAGTCAATTATAATTCCAATTTTTGTCATGTGAAACTCATAGGCCAATGACGGTTGCGATCATAATCTATGTCCAATTCTATGCAGTGACAGCCCCACAACTCAAAGATACTACCAATTAATTAGAGAACAACGCCGACGGACGCGAATGAAACTGTTCTTGAGAGAAATGTAATGCGATGTGCTACGTGCAATGTTCTCCGCCCTCTTTTTGAATCCTTGCCGAAGGCAAAAGGAATCTACGCGATCACGCACCGTGCGCGTGCGCCGTCGCGCGCGGTTGTGTGTGGCTGTGTGTGACACCCCTTGTCTGCCACGATATCTAAGAACGCAAAACAGGTCGCACTGCCAGTAGGTAGGTGGGTCGCACATATGGAGAGGATGACCCCTATTGTTTTTGGGTCAGTTGAAGGTCACGAGAGTGACGAGAGGGCCAAACTTCAGGAAGCTGATCAGCACCATATCTAACGAACGCAAGCATGTATCAAGTCAAATAGATATGTGGGTTGCAAGCATGATGAGGATGAACCCTATTGTCTTTGGGGTTAGGTCAAGGGAATTTGAGGTCACCACATTGGACAATCTATATATTTGCGCCACGAATTTTTTAATGGGAGGTAATGGAAAAGTTTTGTTATTCTGGGCGAACTCCCCCTAATTGGGGACCTAATTTGCCTCATTTACCTCATTTGATCTCGTTTGACCTTTCGACATTGTGACATTGAGTGTTATTTTTTGTGATGACTAGATTCGTCTTGTTGAGACAAACCATAAAGTGAATTAGACTAATGTAATACAACACTCCTATCACGAGCAATCTCAAGGAACGCACATATGTGAAAGGTCGAAACAGCCTAAAACACTGGAATGCTTGTGAAATTGACGTTTAACATTGACATTTGGCACCAAAAAATTTGAGGGGCTGTTGTCATGAAAGTTTTGTTCGTCTAGGCGAAATCAATGTGTTTCGCTAGCATGGAGCTACATGTCGTTGGAAACTATGAAATATTTGGGTGGCCACCTGCCAATCATCAAATTCAAGATGCTTGTGTCAGGATAATTTTGTGACATAATTTTGCCCAGTGCCCGATATATACCTCAGGCAGGGGTATGTATACCCAATTTGAGAAAACCTTTACCTTCAGATGCCACCCAAGTAATAGTGTGTAGATATTACTGTAAATGCACCTATATGACTCCCAATTTGTCCAACTTTTTTCATTAACACACAACTTCCCTGGACAGACGGATATTGTCTGGCACTGCAGTAATGAACATAATATCCTTCATCTATGCTGTCCTATAGGTCAACAGTTGTTGAGTGTTTATCACTGGGCACACACCTCTAAACTTGCAATGGTTATTGTTTATTAAGCTCTCAGTGTAGCAATGCATACCCTAACTCCATGTGGCCTATGACAGATTTTGATAATTCATTTATGGGGCATTCCAACAAAGTAGCCAAATCTAAAGTTGATTCAAAAGGGTACCACAGTAGTGTATATGGCAGAGGGTGGGGGTGGAGTTCCCTCCTGACAGGTTTCACTGGGAAGAAAAGCATGAAATACCGGAAGGTAGGTCACGCAGAACATCATGTAAGACCCCCTCACCGCGGGTGACCCAGAACACGAAACCGAGCCCAGCACAACTGGGAACCGTACCACTACCTACCACCCCACCCATCGATCACGATAGGTCTACGTCCACAATTGCAAAACAATGAGTTGAGCGAGTGGGCTTACAACAGTAGATGAAACTTTCTGAGGACCTCAGTTGAAATCTAGCACTTTAGATGTCTCCAAACCTGTTTCTATTAAAACAAAAAATTCCACGTTAGTTGGGCAAGAGAACAGATATCTTTCAACATCGGGGTCAATAATGGAATAACCCGTATTTACTAGCCCTGTCGGAAAAAATACGGTTGTCATTGTGGGAACCTCTAATCAGACCATACTGGCATACCTGGCTATACTGGAAACTGCCAACTTCTCTGCTTGTTGCCGACTCATCTCCATGTTGCTGTTTGGTCAGGTCAATATAGTGAGTTCGATGTCTGAAATAGCCTATCACCGATACCTACCCAACAAGCAGGGGTCATATATGGAAAATCGTAGCAGCCAATATGGCAAGGAATCACTACGCGGACTTGCGTTCTTGTTTCCATTGGTATAGATCCTGTATTGGTGGGTTTGATGAAAACGCCGTAGGATCTCGATTCTTTTCCCATTCTGTAAACTGTTTTCCAGGCTTCAACTTTCGGAGCGCGCAGATGCGGCCACTGTGAATTAACTTCAAGGTTTAACTATTGACCTTCTCCATCTGTACCCCTTTGTTCTTTACATCACTCGGTGCTCTTCCCACTTTATCAGCTCACGCCGTCCAACGGGGAGATCAGTCCACCCAGCGATCTCAGAGTCTGTGAGGAAACCTTGAAAATACGAAAGAAGATTAATCAGTCAACAATATAGGAACCGACTTGTTTTTTTTTAATCTATAAATATAAAAAAAGACATTAATAGCGTTCTTAATATGTTTTGGAGCAACCAGATGAACGAATCAGAAAATGACTCGTCCAATCACATGATTCAGAATGAGTAAAAAAATCTACTCCACTCGTTTGTATTCTGAAGTGGGGGCGCCGTTCTCGTTAGTTGGTTCGAAGACACTGTCAGACGAATGGGGGAAGTCGTCCTGTTTTGAGAGGGAACAGGCATTACTTCATACGCGAGGTATTGATTTTTTTTTTCTCGCACATAATTGTTTTTTTTTTAAATTCAACAATGAACGAAAGTCTCCTCATCATGGGGAGCATTAGGAGCAGATGAAATTAGAAAACGACAGATACTGTACAGGTTTAGGCTCATTTAGTTCAACACACAGTTCGTTGCCACAATTCACCATAAATGTAAATTGAGCCATTACTTCTAATAGGTTTCTTTGCCGCAGCCGTCTATTTCGAATACAAAATAAACCGTGATTTGAGTGATAATCAATGAATAGATGGAAGCTGTGTATACCAGTCTCTCGGACTCCTCAGTGAAAAACATTTACGTTCACATACTTGTTGATAATGGTCTTTGCCAAACTCAAAATCCTTACACCCTGTACACGAATGGCTTGTCAACAGGTATCACAGGTGGTTCGCCGCCGTCCACATGAACTGTTTCATCGGAGAACATCAAATGGGCTGCAAATATTACATCATGGTTTTTTTACCAGTTGGTAAGGTAAATATGTAAATAAATTATGTTATTCTAGTGATGCGCATGGCGTTGGATTCACGTTGTTGCTCCACAACATTAGGAACATAATATCATACATTTGGAAGGTGTTCCAGACAGCAAACATTTGGCATTCATCAGTCGCATTACATATTACTGCTATGCGAATTAGCGACCCGAGGGAACACATTCCTATGCTCAGTCGAAGTAGAGACATGTATTGTCTGTCCAACATCTTTGTCTCTAACATAACCAGTAGTCAGTCCGGGAGATTCTCCTGTTTGGGAGAATTCGGCAATTCTCCTGTTCGGGAGAATCGGTATGTTAATACAGATATGAATATTCATTATCTGTAGACCGTTAGATAGAAAACAGTCACAGTTGATGACACCCTGCGCGGTCTTGAGTAATTTTACATTAGGTCGATAAATTTACGTAACGTTGTTCATAGCATGACACGATGCTACTAAAGTCAATGTCACTCTCTTTATCAAACGCACAGTTTGAATCACAACGAACCGCTGTCCGGAACGACTGTGACAAATCTAATCCCGAAAAGCTACCACCGGAATTAGTCTATTCTTAGTCAAATATCTCGAAATCTACATTGGCAACTACCAATCCAAACAAAGCTTTCCTGTAGTGGGACAACAGGGATCCTGAATATGCAATGAAAATTGAAGACTCGGACTGGAATAATTTTCAAGAGGGGTGAAAATGAATGTCTCCTATATATTTTCATATAGGAGAACGTGGCATTGTGGGTAAAATACAATACTGGTAGACTCACAATTTTCAAATTCTCCTAAGCAGGAGACAAATTTATTTTCCCGAATAGAGAATCTCCCGGACTGGTAGTATAGTGGGAATTTAGGAGCTTCGCTTGTTCGAAATGTGTCAGTCTATCAGTTAATGGTTCATGTAACCTTTCGGTACCTTTTGAGTGGCAGAATATGAATATTCAAAATACTAATAGTCGAGGATGAGACTGTTGTTGTACGTGTCTGTGATTCCTGTTCCTCTCAAATGGCATCAATCTCATGAATATACAAAGCCCCAATTGTCAAGATGAGACAGTTACTGTACCTGTCTGTGGACTTTTTTTAACACTCTGGTGGCATTGTCCTATGAACCATGAATATTCAAAGGTCTAATTGTCGAAGATGAGACAGTGATGTACCTGTCTATGGTATTTCTTTGTAATACTCTGGTGGCATTGTTCTGTGAAGTGATGAATATTCAAAGTCTATAGTTATTATAGTCGATAGTTTGCAGCGGGAGCAGAACATTGCCTGGTATGTCTACCTCGTGCCGATATTTTGTCTATCGAATACTTGAAAAGGAGTACCGATTGAAACGTTTTCACGCAATGTGCAGCATAGAGCTTCATGATGATCTCCAGCGATGTTTTTTTTAAACGGTGAACTATTAGTAAAACAATTGCCTATTTTTCATAATCTTTGGAAATTTTGAAAGTTTGCTGCGGAAAAGGAATGCCGTGAAACCCAGGCTTAAAGGTGTTTTGAGCGAAAAGAAAACATGAAGGGTTCGGCGAGAGGAGCGACACACCTGATCTCACTTTCAGTCCTCGAACGCTACTGGTCAACCCTAACAACACTGTTTGCCGCTAACGATAGCTAGGAATTATTTAGGGTAAGCAACCGGGAAGCTCCCTCATTCGGAAACACGATTGATGGGATTGCAGCCTTGTTTAACGATGTCCCACACAAACTACGTTTTCGCCGATCATTCACCGGGAGCAATAGTAACAGATGAAGGGTAAAAGCCAGAATTACTCTCCAGGATTGCACAGACAACACCAGCAGTAACAAAACTGAAGCCGATTTGGAAGGACAGGAACATCAACCCCCTGTCAAGAATCCGACGGATGCCCTGTGAGCCGTGGACCCTGACAGCCGACATCGATAAGAGAATTCAAGCCACACAAAGGAGTTGTTTTAGAGGATTCCTTAATATCTCCTAGAGGGTGAACTATTAGTAAAACAATTGTGATTTTTAATAATCTTTGTTTCGGGGTTTGCTGGGATAAGTACACCACCGAGAACCAGGCTAGAGGAGATTTTGAGCGAATGAAACATGGAGGGTTCGGCGAGAATGCGGAACAATGGTAGAGTGGTATCAGTAACACTTTAACAACACCAAACCAAAATATTCCGGGTTCGAATTCCGCGGTCACCGGACGATTTTCCCTAGGTGGCTGTATTTGAAGTTGCGATGGGCGAGGTCCCGGGAGCAGGTTGGATTGGTTAACACACACACCCCCTGCTCGTATCATCTTAGCACTATCGATAGGAGAAGGCGAGTTATCGCCGGTGTTCATCCACGATCACTACGGCCAGGGTTCCTAGATGAGCCTGTATTGCTTCATGGAACCAGTTAGAAATCAAATCAAATCGAGAGGAGCAAAACACCTGATCTTAGTTCAGTCCTCGAAGGCTACAGGTCAACACTAACACCACTGTCTGCCGCTAATGACAGGTAGGAATTCTTTTGTAAGATACAGCAGAGCCTTCCTCACTGGTTGGAGACACGTTGATGGGGATGCGGCCTTCCTTTATTTCACGATCTGTGTCCCATACAAACTACGTTATCACCAATCATTCATCGGTTTCGATACGTCATTAGCCTACAAGAGGGAGACAGCTGTGCTGAATAGACTTGCATTTCCGTCGACAATCCTTGCATTTGTAGCAGCAAGACTTCGTTTTCTTGGCCTTTTGCTCCAGTTCGTTCCCTTCAAAACAACGAACAATGATACTTCATCTCATAGATAAGTGTACACTATCTTGTGACATGGGTCGTCATGTTTGACAACAGCACGAGAAAACAAAAGGCAAGGGAAGAAACGCTGCGGAATGAAACTATCTCCAATTTTGTCACAGCACTATCATAATTGAACTCACCCCCACAGCGTCCTCTCTCCTCCTCGCTCTCTATGATCCCAGATATCACTGCCTATTCGCGGCATGTGCGTGACGTTGATAAGCAAATGAAAAATAACATTATGAAACTTCGCAATAAAACACAACTTTGAAGTGTTGAAGTGATATCAATGTGAAGTGTGTACGTTGTTAAGTGATCTACAGTTTCCTAACGGTATATTTTGAGCATATTGTTACGAAATAAAGAGCCCGCGTAAATTTTGTTACTATCTTAGACCCTCATGCCATCCGGCGCGTCTGAAGCGAGTGCGCGCTCTAGCAGTTATATGATACCATAGAGTATAATACATAGAGTATAATATAACTGCTAGAGTGCGCACTTGCTTTAGACGCGCATGATGGCATGGAGGCCTAAGCTATGTACAAATCTGCATAGCCGCCATTACCGGTCCGGGCAAAATTGACATTTGCCCGGAGCTAGTTGCGTCTGCGTGAGATGCGTTTTTTAACGCGCTATATCATGACCACAGAAATCCCTATGCTGCCCGATGCAGAGCACTACTTTTTAGGACGCGCACGCACTAATCTCCCCATGAAATCACAACTTTCGTAGCCTAACGATAGGATACGCGCGTCTTTTACTACAGAGATCGCGTTCAAAGATTGCCAGGAGCGAGCTATTTGCGCGTGTTCCTGATGATGCAGAGTTCAATTCTGTACACAATCCAACGCAATTGATGATATATTTTATACGCCGGCGTTTATGCTGAGCAAGTTAAAACTACGACAAGTTGTTTTGTGTTTTGTTTGGTGTGTAGGCTCTTTCTTGACACGCGCGTGCTGAACAGTCCGCACCCCAGTTTCTTATTATGCTCTATGTATGATACTCATAGAGCATAATTTAGACCTAGAGTGCGGAGATATATAATAATAAACGTTGTAAATTTAGGCAGTTTCGAACGCGCTCATCTCCTTATAGGGGCTTTTCACACAGAGAGTGGGGTCACCGGTGCGGATCCTCTTGTTGGTGCTGATCCTTCTTCCACGCCCAGTTCCTTTATGCCATCATTGTAGCAGTCACGTATGCACCTTGGGCCAACCTCTGCTCGACATTGTCCTCTTCTTTCCTTTGGACGTGGCCTGATCATCTCATGATACGTGTCTCTCTCAGTTTTGTACTCATCTGCACTACTCTAGTCCTTCGAACGGCTCATGTTTGTAGTATTTGATTGGACACATGGTTATGCGCGAGTGTATCTGCTCTGTCCATTCAATTATGAGTACGTTCAACACGGACCGTCGGAAACAGATAGGCGTGTTCTTCCCTCCTAACTGTCTCAATTAGGGGATAAATACGAGGGTGCCGAGGTCGTTTGTTGCTTTTAAGACTGACGATCGGTCATCGTAGAGACTCAAAACCCCGAGCCACATCAGATGGACCAATAACAATTAGCTACCAAACGATGAACTCTATTAAGTGGCCAACCAAATTCCGTGGTCATCCATAGTAGCACATAGGAGATTTTTCGGTCACGTTGCAAGACTCCAAGTGGAAGCTCCCCTAAGATCGCTCCCCCCCCAAGAGAGCATGGAGACTACTGCTAAACCAGTTGGGAGACCCGTGACTATCTTGCTCTGAAAAATCGCAATTCAAGGACATCAACATAACAGCTTTAAGAAAGCAATAAACCTCGCACAAGATCGTGATACGTGTCGGAGGTTGATCACTGAGCATGTCGGATAGACGAGACTCTCTCGTTTGAAACCATACTGGTCTCGATTCAACTCTTTGGCCAATTCAGATTGCAGGAAACCAATGAAGGTATTTATGAATACACGATTAGATTATTTTGGTTCGAGCCCCGGCGCGATTGGACCATGGAGCAATTACAATAACTGGAGAGGACATTAGACTGCGTATTGTGTGCCTGTTCAATGTTCCGTCAGAGACCACAAACTCGAAGTGAGAAGGCGCCCTATCGTGTATACCATCGTGAAACACATTCAGTTGTTGACTTTCTATCTGCGAATTTCTCTTACCATATGCACGACGCGTACCTTTGTTGCTCCATAGTAATGATAGCATGCCATAGTGCAAGATTGTGAAACATCTTTAGTGAGTGATACACTGCCACCGGTCCATTACGGAGGCAAAGAAACAACATAATTATTCAAAAAATCGATTGTGTCTATCAAAAACACCAAGGCGTGAATAACATCACGAAGCGAACTAGACATAATTGATGTTAAGCTGGCATTAGAAGCTGTCGAACGGAGCATACGGCAAAAGCGACTTCATGTCGCTAAGATACTTTTTTTTTTTTTTTTTGTTGACATGCTACTATAACACTACTGTCAGTGAGGGCGCTGGCGGGATTAGCAAATGGCTCCACACTGACTTCTGCTTTGCTTAGGAGCCCCTGTACAGCGTGTCCGGGGCCTGGGCCGGGCATGCTGTACTTGAGCGCTATATGAAGAAGAGACCTAAGTATGGAGCGTTCGCTATGCCCATAAAAGCGCCCCACTAACCAGCTAACAGAGGTGTTAAGGTGACATGTGAATTGGGCAACACTCTTCGCATTCTGTCAGAAGAAGGACAGCTGCAAGAAGGTGTTGGGGTGTTGGCAAGTTGGAACTGCTATAGAAATCATTTGGAACAGTTTATGGAACAGTACATGGACAATGTTTTGTCGGAAATAATTTGCACAGGATGGATTTACCAGCAAGGAACTATATATTTTGTGGAAGAGTGTATTTTGGGAGATGAGCGACAGTTGAACTGGTTTGACTGAACTGTTATCCTAGCCTATCCAGGCGTAAGCTTTTCACTGCATGGAAATGTAGCCTAACTATTACAAGCCTAATGTTATGTTGGCTAGCTACATTGACATTGACTAAATGACAGATAG
Organism: Sclerodactyla briareus; assembly: GCA_026419785.1. Classification (NCBI taxonomy): domain Eukaryota; kingdom Metazoa; phylum Echinodermata; class Holothuroidea; order Dendrochirotida; family Sclerodactylidae; genus Sclerodactyla; species Sclerodactyla briareus. Next base: position 110,384 of record JAODTK010005753.1, on the reverse strand, counting down.
TTCTACAATGTGTTTGTCAGACCTGTTCTTCAGTGAGGAAGTGTGACTGTTTTAGTGAGATCTTGTTTAGGGAGTTTTGGATTTTTTGGAGTAAAGCCTAGCCTAGCTAGCCTAGTGCCTAACCAAGCCTAAGCTGTATCTCTACATTGGATTACAATCAACAGTACATTAGTTTATTGAATGTAGTTGGAGATAATACACCATTGACATTACACCTAACGATGGCAGGGGTTAATAGAGGGATAAACAGGACAAGGTTGAGAAGGAAATGATAACTGTGAATCATGTGGGAGGAAAGTGGCAGAGATGGATAAGCTGTCAGGTTTCATTCGTCTTGTGGGGGAATCAGTAATGAGCTCTCAAAGTGATTGGAAAGTTTGGCCATATTGGGACAAATGAACTACCATGGCAATGCAAATATGTCGGAAGTTAGCAGTGAGTTTGCAACAGGAGATACTAAAAATGCGTCAAAGGCAGGAGCAGATGGAGAAGAAATGAAGCATATGGAGGAAAAACTGGAGAGCAATAATCAGACAATCAATGAGGTGACAAGGAAAGTGGAAACGAACAAAGTTACCCTGGAGCAATGCACCTGAAAAGTGGAAAGGAAAATGAACAAAATGCAGGAAGACCTGAACAAATTGGAGTCAAAGCCGACAACCCTGCAGAGAGACGAGAAAGTGCAGGAAGAAATCAGAGAGGCATTTCAAAGAGAAAAGAGGAAAAATAGGGTCGTGGTAAGCAACCTGACTGAAACACGAGACACACAAGAAGAGGTGTGGGGTAAAGTAGAACAGATCCTGCAGAAGTTCAACATACCACCAGGAGACATAGCTCATGTCGATCGACTGAAGGACAATAGATATGTAAGTGTGGAAATGAAGCGAACAGAGGCGAAAGTGGAAAAGAGATTAATACTCATTAAACCAAGCTGATGACCAATAACAGCAGTGACATATAAGTTAGGACATCAGGGTCAATGGCGAAAAGTAGAAACCGACCTGGGAACATAGTAAACAGATGAAGGGTCAAAGCCAGAATTACTCTCCAGGATTGCACAGACAACGACATCAATAACAAAACTGAAGCCGATTTGGAAGGACACGAACATCAACCCCGGTCGAGAATCCGACTGATGCGCTCACTTGTCACATCCATATTTCTGTATCCCTGTGAGCTGTGGACCCTGACAGCCGACATCGAGAGGAGAATTCAAGCCACAGGAATGAGTCGTCCCAGAAGACTCCTTAACATCTCTTACAGGAACCATATCTCCAACTGAGAAGTAAATAACAGAACCAGACAGGCCACGGTCCATACGATGACCTGCTCACCACAGTGAAGAAACGCAAACTGAGTGGTACGGCCATGTCTCAAGATGATCAGGACTGGCCAAACGATCCTGCAGGGCACGGTACCAGGAGGAAGAAGAAGAGGCGAAAGAGAAAAAGGTGGGAGAACAACATCTCGAACGGATCCCAGCCTGCCTGGTGCCCTGAGGAAGGCCGAGAAGAGAAAGACGTGGAAGGAGGTGGTTGCAAGGTCATCTGTGGCGCCCCTACGGTCAACTAGACTCCGGGATAGGTGAGATGAGAGGAGCTATAGTTCGCTCCGTGATGTTATACCCAATCGATTTGCAATTACGTTGCATGAAATTTGGTCGAAAAAAAGCTATCACCTCATTACCAAACGTTAATACCTGATGCTTTCACATGATTTTTGGTACACTCGAAGAAAATTCTCAATGAAGAAAGGTTCAGTTTCAATATTTCGAAGCAATTATCTCTTCCATGTGCTTCCGTGATGAATCAGCTGGCTTCGAGTGTTTACGGTTAAATAGAAACAATGGTAACACTCACTGAAGATGTTCCAGAAAACTGCACTGTGACTAGGTGGATACTGAGGCAACGAGAGTATGCGTCGGATCGCTGACAAAATTCACAGATAGAGAGAAAACATACTGAATATGCTTCATGACAATATCGCACCTCCTCACTTTGAATTTGTGGTCCCTGACGGCATTTTCAACAGGGCACAGAATACGCGTTTCATGCCTCATCCAGTCATTCATGAATACTACGTGACCTATGTATGCAGAATTCGCGTGTAAAAGTGATTATAACCGGTTATTATATATTCTATAACGAGGCACAATAAAAATTATTTGCAACAGATCCTCAGAACGACGAATTCACTATTTCACTATTACTGGAACGATGTTTCTCATACACGGCTCAAATTAGACCGGCCAAACCGGAAAACCTTCCAGCACGAACATAAGATCTTTTTGTTGTCGATAAGTATTTGCTATTCAGTATTATTAGAACGAACCTTCCCTGAGGATGGGTTTTTGCTTTCGGCATAGTCTAGGCAATTTGATGAAAGTTTTTCCAGTTAGCTTGAGGTTATTCAGAAATAAATGTTTCGCTCAGAGCCTGTTTACATTTTCATTGTAGTCAATTTAGTTTGATTTAGGAGGACTTGAATTACTACTTCTAACTTCCTTATTGACTGGGATGAATTTGTCTTCCCGTTGAGCTAATCAGATGAAACTACTTTTAACGATTTTGTGATTAGTGTTGATACGAAGGCCGTTGTATGCTCGGCGGTGTTAATAAATTTTCAATGAGGCTATGATATGGTCAATTTGACTTCTGAGGATTTCTGTGGTTATTAGGTATGAAATTACTCGTATAGGTGTTGATATGCTCAAGCTTGTGTTTGTAGAAGTATTCGATTGTTTTCGCACAATAAGATCAAAATGTGGTAGGGTTCTACTCTTACGGACTATAAGATATATCAGATATCCGAGATATCAGAGTTGTTAGCAAATTCAAGGGTACTGCGTGCGTAGCTCTAATCGGCGGATCTAATGTGGATCCACGGTGCTTTCTTAGCGTGCATGCTTTTAGTATCACCATTGTATATAATCTACCTACAGCATGCACTAACCAACAAAGAACGAATATGGACGACCAAGCAGGAGAGTCGCGGCAGGTACGCGTTTTTTCTTTGGGCGTTGCCGAGGTCCGTCAGCACCGCTATGGCTAAGTGCATGAGCTTCGTAGACGGAGTACAGGTTGGTACGAACCTCTATATAGCTACCACAACGAGAAGTTTGCTTCCCACATGCTGATCTTCGGAAGATCAAGGAAACTGAGGGATAACAAGATTCAGCCGTGTGGGATATATTAACAAGAACGCCACAAGGGAAAAGGATTACCACGTCTTGTCCATTAAGTATGAGCTGGTGATTCGGCTGTAACAATTCAATTGGATTGAATACTTGTAGTGGCGCTCGATTAGCATTAGTGTGTATGACGGTGCAGGATGATTTCCTTAAGAGTAAATCCACAAGATGAGCACATGTACGCCATTCGAACTCTTTCCTGACATCATCAAGAGTCCTCATTACGAGACATGGAAATGATATATGTTATAATTTACCTTATGCATTGTGTGGTGCCTTGCCATTTTGCGTAACGAATGGTTCACATAACATGTAAATGTTATCATTGACCCTAAATCAACTGAAAAATCGGCCATATTGTTGCGCTCGTACGTAAAGACATGCTTGCCTCGCTATTGCTGTGAGTGATAACAAGTCACGCAAATGTGAGTCAAACTACGAATGTCTTCTGTTTACAATATAAAGTAATTAGCTAAGAATGACCTAAAAACTAATTCCAATTACCTCCTTTGAGGTTGCCTGATATAGAAGAAATTGGTTAACGTTGGTTTATAAGGTAGTAAGGTAGGCCTACATAGGCTATCAGAACTAAAATAGGGTTTATAAAGTTGGTACGTACACAAAATCCTTGACTCCACTCAGATATATAAGTTTGCATGTGAGTTTGCATATAGACACATAAACCTACGAACCAACACCCAGTGCGTCCTAAAATATTGGCATGAACGCACGAGGACTGTCAGCTATGTTGGTGCGTTCTTTTGAAGTCCTGACTAGGTAATTACCAGGTAGAGGAAGCACAAACCGTACGTGCTTTCGACCGAGACACAACTCTCTTGGTTTTTGTTCGCTCTACCTGGTATATACAGTATATACGAGGTTCGAAGAAGAACGCACCATGAATGTCACACAGCCTCTAATAACCTACATGCGGTTCTAAGTTTTATATGACCGTATTTAATTAGGCCCCATATTGAAAGCTCATGTTTTAGGAGTATTCTCAATTGATTGCAATCCAGATTGTATAACTTGAGATACTTGGAGCTAGTAATGGTATAGCCTAACTTCATAATGGGATAGCTGATGAAACTGCAAAGCAGGAGAATAGATCTGCTACTGATTCGACCTTGGTAATATCTACAAGTTGTTTCCGCTGGTCACCTTGTACCACAGGATATTTGCGTGAGGATTCTCCCCTGTTGTTTGTTGGTTTGTTGTACGTGATGCAGGCCCTAAGTGGTGGAGTAAGGAGGGGCGATTTCTTGCAAAACTGATGAAAGTTTCCTGACTGTGACAACGTACGCGAAAGCTTGACATCTGGACAGTCGTTATCTTTAAGTACGTTTTTCGTATGAAATCGTATAGTGTTCAAAAGCACTTGAAGCCTCCCTCCCATGTAGTGCCGGTTGAACCTGTAGTACCGGAGTCTTAACATTATACAACTGCCCGTCATAGTCGGATATACTTATAGCAGATGTGACACAGCAAACTTATTAACCTGCGCCACACTTGCCGCTTTAGCCTGATGCGGACAGTCACTTACAGTAGCTTCCACGCGCTCAGCGGGGGTGCGGTCTCTGCCTCATCTACTATAGACTTAATAAGTTGATAATGAAATGTAATTCGAAAGTCGTGTTAACATATACCGTGGAGAAATACTTCTTTCGTCAGTCAAACCCATAGAGGGGAGGGCACATTATACTTGGCATTACCTCGCTTCTTGATTTATTCTGGAAGGGACTGGTGATGGAATATATATTTCAATTTTTGGAATCGTTGAAAAGGAGAGTTATTTGATTCACGTTCTTAGGTTAGGATCTCCGCGTTCTTGTTTAGGTTACTGGGGTATGCCTCTGAGAAAAGGTAAAACTAGTTTGCTATTGATAATTTTATACTAAACTCTATTGCACTAGTGATAGAGTGGTCAACGCCAGTCTGTTGCTTTTCATTATTATTCGATCATAAAAACACAACAAAATATACAGTTAGCATAAATAACAAACGCATATGAACAACTACTGAACAATGCAAACATAGATTCAATCACCCTACACATAATAGAAATCATAGGAAAGGGACCTGTTTATTGCACGTCAATTCTGTTTGAACAGTTAAGCCTAAACTGGCCTACGTGTTGTTCGACGCTGAGTTACACCGACTGGCCAAATGGTGAGGCAGGTTTTGATGCGAGTGACGAATATTGGACGCCATGATTCGTTTGTATGCTGCTGACCCGCCTCGTCGTGAACTGATCTATTGTGTAACCACAGTTAGTTCCGGGGAACCGCAGTCTTTCGCTGTTGTGCACCCATTCCATGATTCTCCGGAAACGCCGAGAACGACGAAATATTCAGCCCTGTCTTCAGCCCTTGCTATCCACTTTCTCAAGATGCTGGACTTGTTTCCTCCTCCACAGAGACCACAACACAACGATTTCACCACTCTTGAGGAATCCATTTCCATTCTCTAGCGTTTCCACCAGCAGTAGGTGTACTTGAATTAAAGGGTGGTTATATACAACAGCACCCCCGGGCAGTTGTACTCGTATGTGGGATTGACGCCCCAACGGATCATTCTATAATTCTCTTGTGTACGATTGATGATGATGAACATAACGCTATGGGAGTCGGTAATTAGGCCCTCCAGGGTCGGCCGTGCTCCCAGAGCTACTGGGGAAGGATCAATTCCAGATAGGACCACTGAGACACATGATGACGAGCCATGCTTAAACTAATCTGAGAGGCATGGATCTGACACTTCCCAGGCAACTTCTGGCAGAGGTCAACTACACCTAAACACTGCAACATGGAATGTCCGTACAATGAATGATTGCGGTAAACTACATCAGGTTCGCATGGAAGCAGAGCGTTTGAGTTTGGATGTTCTGGGACTCGCAGAATAAAAGACAGGTGAAAAAGATACTAGATGGGAGATCAGGTAGCATTGTTGGCGGAAGGGCAATACTTAACATCCGTTATGCTGACGACAACACACTGTTTGCACAGTCAAAAACAGAACTTGAGAAACAGCAGTAGAGTGGAGAAATGTAGTCACACCTTTGCTCTCCATGTAAGCTCAGCTAAAACGCAGTACTAGTGCTTGGTAGCAATGAGCAGATCTTCCTGGGTGAAAGAAATGCAATGACCAGGTAGACCACTTCAAATACCTTGGCTCGATGGTAGGATTGACGATATCGTACCCAGAGATTTGTGCAGGTTGGCGATTGCAGAGATACCACCATCACTATTGGACTGTGGGAAGCACAATAGATCAGCCTGAAACTGAAGATAAAATCCTTTGAGATGTGGATTAGCTCAATCGGGTAGCTCCATTACTCAGTAGGGTGGGATTGCTCAGTCGGTAGAGCTCCAGACTGCCAACCATTGAATTGCGAGTTCGGAGCCCATTGGAAGCCCGATGACTTTACCGCAGTGTTGGTTGGACATGCTGTCTCCCGAAATGTTTCCACGCCACCCAAAACGTGGTTACTTTGTGAGGTGACTTTTGAAAAGTAATTGATTGCCGTATGTGGCATCCCTATTGGAAGGCCCCGTGTGGAACACGATGAAACGACGTACTGGAATGGTGCGTCGGGAGAGCAAGCGAGAGGTGCGTGCGATAAAGTAACTGGTCATCACTAATGATCAGGGGTAGTAATCTGTAAACGCTTTTTGAGCATGTCTTCGACGTGGAAAAGCGCTATATAAGAACGATATATTATTATTATTATTATTATTCTGTGGTGTGGCACTGATGCTTCAATTGAGCTGGAAAGAGAAAAAGATCAATGTATGGATCCGTCTAAGAGAAGGAGTAGCAGAAGATGATGGTCTGCTTGCCCAGTTGAAAAAGAGGAAGCTCTCCATGTATGGACATTGGAAACGTCGATCAGACAGCATTGTTCAGATTCCAATAGAAGGGGAGGTAAATGGGAAGGCCGGGCAGGACGTAGGTAAAAAACAGGATGGGTTGATAACATCAGGAAGTGGACAGACGGAGAAATGGTTGTGGCTAAGTAGAGCAGGGGCTCACAAGCGAATAGGAGGGTCTTCGGACATATGGCATACAGCAGCAACGTGTCCACCTTATGCTAATAAAAAGTCACTTCTGCTTTCGAGCCTGGTAACTTTTTTTTTTTTTTTCGCGATCTCCGAATTATCCGGTTCTGCGTTTGCTGTTCCGCCGAATCATCCATCAGATCATGCTCGAAACTTGTCGTAGAAATCTGGCTAACTGAGGCTTAATAAACCAATGTTCAAGGACAATAGTGTCCAGGCCAAGACATCCAACGAGTGACATAATGAAACAGTCGAGTCGAATTGCTCCGTTGGTGGCCACTCATTACAAAATACTGAAGGTCAAAATAACATTTTGGTGAGAAGGGAAGGTGGAAGGAAATCAATAATGTAGTTATTTGCTCGTTAACATGATACCTCGGTCCCACTTGGATATAAACAGATCAGACGTGGTATGTTATGAGGCCAAAATCTAAAAAATGTGTTAACACGATAAGTACTAATTCCTGGTCTGATCAGGTTAAAATCTCACACGAGATTTCATATAAATACCAATACCTTAATTGATTTTGGTGTAGCCCAGGGATCATCAGAAGAGTGGGCAATCGGGAGACATCAATAATTTGGTCAATTTTGACTTGTTAACAAGATGTCCGGATCCCACTTTGATGGATCCAAATTCCCATATGGAACCACATGAATATGATGACTTGTCAATATGTCGCCGTTTTATAGGAAAGAAAAAAACCCTATCCTTTCGTTGATGACAATGGGGAATGCCTGCAACCTGTTGACACAATATTCTAGATTGATTCACAAAAGAAACATAAACATGATGGTTCATCAGGAAAGGTCAAACTAAGGTTAATGAACGTCGAGGAACCACTAGGAAATTTGTGTTTTCTAGTTAGCTATTAGCTTTGGTTAGTGGTTACGCTATTATATATATATATATATATATATATATATATATATATATATTATATATAGTGTCTCATGGGAGTATATATATATATATATATATATATATATTATATATATATATATAGGATCCAGACAAGAAGGTCATATTCATCAAAGACATGGCAGACGTTATGAACGACCGATACGAATACCTGCCGACTTCGAAGCAGTTCCGTCATACGTTTTTGATCAGGGAACCGATTAAAGTGTATCCCTCATTCTTCAAATTGTGGCGCTCCGAAGTCCCTAAAGGGTTTCCCACTCTAGACGAATACGTTAAACGATGATCGAGACTATGTATCACACTGATCGACTCTACGAATACACGTACAACCTATGGAAGTACACAAAGAAGCACCTCGACCCAGACGCAATCATCATAGATGGAACAGAGCTTGCCGCCAATCCAGAGAAGCTCCTCCCGAAGTATTTTGACGCGATCGGCGTGCCGTATAAGGAAGATTACCTGAGATGGGACTCCAGTCCAGACATCATCACCGAGTGGAAAGCGCCCTACTTTTCCCTTGTTAAAGATCACACAAATGGATTTATGACGCGAGCGCTTGAAAGCAGCTGCTTCATACCCGAGAAACTCCCGCCTTCAGTGACGTCTATCCCCTGACGTCATCCGTTGTATTGAGGCTTCCCAGCCTTATTACGATGAAATGTTCGCACAGAGAATGAAACCTTAAAGTGAGGAACATGTAACGTGAAATAAGTAACATAGCGTCAGAGTAATCAAGAATGGCAAATCACTCACGGAGCCGGCGAAAATGTGCCGGGGTAATAAAATTAAGATGATTAGAGAACAGCCAGGATATCCTCATTTTGTTTTCTTTCCTCCGAAAATCCGCAAATATATAATTATTATAGCAAGGATTCAGCAGCAAAAAATATTCAACTATCTGACAAATAACCTTTTCCTTCGAATGACCTTAAAAATCCTCCCATACTCTTGGAAATGTTGGTAGCGTTCGCATAATGTAAGAGTTTAAGTAATCCTGAATTTGAATCAGAAAATTTGTAAATAATAAAAACCACATATAGTCAATGATAACTTCTTGAAGTACCGGAAGATGGTTCGTTTGTATTGATAGAGTAGGGGACTAGTCCTCCGGTTATTTGACGTAATAGTCCCGTTCCAGAATCGTGGCGTCCGGCGGGATAGGAGGTGGGGTGGGTGGGGGGGGGGAGGGGGTACGCAGACACCTACACTTCCCCCGTGATTTCCTTGCCCGATCCTCTTACAGATTAAAGAGTTGGCGGGGATGATGACGTCAAATAACCTTCTGAAGCGGCACTCCAGTTGTCGACTGGGAGGGGAATATTTGTCTAGACTTGGACTCACCTCCAAGGACACGAACTCGTGAGACTCGGACACACCTAATTGGATTCGTGACCAAGACATTTTCAGTCCGAAGATGAGTCCGCCAAGTTTTCATCAATTCAAAGACATGTGTCATAGTGCAAATTGTTGCACAACTCTACTCCCAGTTACAGTTAGCAGAGGAAGATCTGAAATCATTATTTTTCACCTTGAGAAATCTTATGCCATTTGTTTTTTGTAATTGTCAGCATTCTAAATATTCCAATGCTCATGGCCCCCAAGCTCCCAAAAGGCCACTGCACCTTCTCATATAATGGTAGCAGATGGTATCGCTTCTAGTACACATTATTTCTCTCATTACTGTGGAATGCTTTTACAGAAGTAACTATACCTGCATTTAATTGCCACACGACACTAGTCCTATATTCCCGTAATCCGGATCGCCTAAAGCCTTAGTACTGAATACATGACTAAATTCCCTAGACTGTAACACATTTTGAGTATTTGCATATTCTGACTTGTCTAACTGTCTATGGTGATCTCAAGATGTGTTCCTCATACTTGAACCGAATGAAATCACTCAAATTATTACATTAGAGTTTTCAAATTTGGCCCTGGGCGTTAGTTCTTTTCTCCTAATCAGACTAGTATAGAGAAAATCCTTTAAATGACCGTTGTTCTTGAGTTACAATCCGGCAAACTTACTGCCTACTGTACATCAAGCAAGTCTGTTTTTCGATTATTTCGAAATTACCTCGCATGAATTGTGCGCATTAGCGGTCGGCAAAGCTCATATTTAGCCATCGAGTTTGTTCAGTGTTGACCGTTTGTGAAGGCCAAATCAATACGCTAGAGAGTTATCATGCTAACGCATTTTTTCGAGTCGGCAGTCGCATCCGCAGCTAGACACGACGGCCGCAAACTTCTGAAACACCCTAAATTCTTCTTGCCTTTGGGACTGTTTCCCGTTGATTCAGCAAGATGAGCTACAGCATGCATATTGGTCTTGACAGTGGATCAACTTTCACGATACATGCAACATGCAGGGATTAAACTCTCATCAAAGATTTCTAATACAAGTACAAGTATATTTCTGTATGCGATGCAGACTTCTCCCTACTTTAATACACTGATCCTCAATATTGACGACTTCTCGGTCAAGGCCACATAAAATGTAAAATGGTTACACATGGTTCTTCGAGTGAAGTAGAGGAAGTTTTGGTTATGTTGGGATTACTACTGAATGTGTTAAAGTTACAAAAGGACTCGTGGACTCGGACACGGGCTCATACGGACTTGGGCTCGGACTCACACTCGAACACTGGATTCGAACTCAGACTCTGACTCACAGCTCCTAACTCGGACTCACTCTGAGGGGAACTCATTACAGCGCTACAATGGCACCTTGGCAAGTTCGGCATCAGCACTGTTTCTCGATTTGAGTTAGTATGCTCCGTTTAGAAGTTGCTAGCGTGGGTGTACACAAATATTGCTAGTCCCGCCGTGACGACCGTTGGCCATGAGGTCGACGATATGCTGTGGTTGAATCATCTTGGTTCACTGTTCTCGCCAGGTATGCCTCCAAACAAAGTGCATGGGCGTTGATGTTTTTTCAGGAGAATGTACAGCCACACCGAGTCATATTTAAAACATTTGAGATCATTCTTTCCTATGACCAAAGCTCATCGCCAATAATAGAAATGGCGAGATCATTAAAAATCATGAGATGTCTGTACGATTCCACACAGTTGAAGTTCAACGAGGCAAATCTTGCGGTGGATTTTGTTTGCGTTACACCGTAATGAAATTATATAGTATTCAGGAGTAGAGCAAGTTTGAACAATAATGAGCGTTTTCCTAATATCCATCACGCCATATTTGGATTCTTGATTAGTTCGCTAGTTGCAGAGCGTTATTTTGAAACGAGGGAACGTGAAGTCAGTGTAAACTAATACTATACAGTTTGTATTGGTAAATAGTGAGATCCCTAAATGCGAGGCGCCGTAGTTCACGTCTACATGGCAGCACCGAGTTGGATATAATAGGCCTAATGGCAGTCTCTTTCGGTTGGTTTGTGTTTGTGTTACTCTAGCCGACACGTGATGATCCTCAGTACAGGCCACTTAGTCAGTGACTGGGTTCCACCTAGTGTTATGTATTATCTATAGAGTGTCTAATTATAGCCTAATCCGGACCGCACTTCGTCAGCATTCGTCGAAAAAACCCTCGTCTGACGGACCCGCATATTGGTACACAGCAAGGTAATGATATCCCGCAACCTGTAAGGGTGGGATATTATGGTTTTGGCCGTTGACGCGTCTCCGCCGCCGCCGCCGCCGCCGCCGGAAACTTTAGGCCGTTAGCGCTCTCATTCTTTAACACTTTAACACTAGCGCTCTCATTCTTTATCCGTTTGACCCAAAACTTGGTACACATGTCCGTATGAGTAATATTTCGGATAACTTCGAAAATGGGCTATATCGTATATTTGGTGCCTCTATTTTGCAGGTTTTATCGCAAATTTTTAAATTTGTGCGATTTACACGAAACGTGGTGGTTGTGGGAGTTGTTGGAGCCGAAAAACATGGCGACAATTTCAAGGTCATCCGAGGTCAAGTTTGCATTCTTTGGCCAGTAGCCTAATTATAGCATAATGTATGTGATATTCAAACTTCATTGGATTTTCATGAAACTTGGTGAATAGGGCCAAATAGCAGTGCCGATGAATTTTCCAAATGTGGCCGAGGTCACTGGAGGTCATCTTGCATGACTAATTTGCATAATAGTTGGCCCCAATTAGCAATTAGGCCCCCCCCCCCCCCCCAATTTATAAACTTTGTTTGGATTCTCACGAAACTTGGGGCAGTGGACTTCATCAGTCCCGATGAATTTATTCAATTGCGTTGAAATCACTGAAGGGCATTAAGGTGTTTAATTTACATATTCGTTAGCATAATTAGAATAATTAATGCAATTATTTTCTCAACTTTTAGGGATTTTGACGAAACTTTGTGAATAGGACCTATTACCAGTCCTGATAAATTTATTCAATGCATCAAGATCACTGAGGGTAAATTGTGGGACTAATTTGCATATTAGTTGTCCGGATCAGTCAAAATGATGAGCTCAATACTTTTTCGCAATAACATTGGACATGTCATTGGAATGCAATATGCTTCTAGGAGTGGATGCATCACGTGGAGTGTAACAATTTTCATAAAAACCGCCATGTCATTGAAGGTCATTAAAGGTCACTTAGGGGTCAAAAGCGGATTTTAGTACTTTTTCGGCAATAGCACTGGGTGTGTTCATCAGAATGGCACAAAATGCTCCTAGGACCGTGGACCTTTTTTGCATCACATGGTATCGAGTAACCGTAACAATGCTAACTAAAAAATTTGTCATATCATTAAAGGTCATTCGGGTCACTTAGGGGTCAAAAACTGTTTTTTTGGTTATAATCGGAGAATTGAATATCTGCGAAGGCTGGATGGTTCACCATTGTGATATAATTGTTGACCTGCATGTGTGTGACCTCTGACCTGAATTTGACCTCTGACCTGAATTTGACCTCTGTCGGGTGGCCATGTGGTTAATGGTCGAATCTTGAATAAATGTGCTTATTTAATTATTCATTACTCTTGCATTTCAGACACTGTATACATGTACAATCACTCAAACACTACTTCCAGCAGTAATACCTAGTTCGGCCTGTCCTGTCCTGTCCTGAATGTTCTTTCCTCATCTTTTCTCAACATGCGAAAGAGCTCAGTACAGCAACGCAAGTTTGAAGGAGTTGTGTTGCTGGAATCGCTACTCCCGAATGGAAATTTTCTTTGAACATATTATGGATTGTTTTGTAAGTGTATATTTGAGAAAATAAACTGCGGCGGTATATCACGGTCTTCGTTCATACAGAAAACATTGTGGGTGTTTCTGAATGAGGAGAAAATTGTCGTGCATGCTCCCACAAATAGTAGGGAAACACCCAGAAAATGATGAATGATCCGTAGGGAACAACCCAGATAATGATGAATGATTCGTATAGCTTTGATAGACAACGTCTAACAAATAAGATGAAGTTAGGGCTATGGTTGGGATTCCATAGCTGCGTATGCGGGTAAAAAATGTGAACGGAACCAGGACCATGTCTGAGTATGATCCATTTAGTTTGCCAAGATAGATATTGGTTCCACAGAGGCAAAAAGGGTCTAAATGAAGGCAAACCAACACTGGATGGGCGAAATAAGCACATGTACCAATGCATATACGGATGCGTATCACCACGACCAGGATTCTATGGAATATCTTTCTTGAATAGCCAAGCAACGATAATATGCATGGGCGTCTGCATTTTTATGGTCTTTTCGCCTAAACTTACAGTTTTTTTCTCCTAAAAAGAAAAACGTTCGTTTTCGTAGATATGTGATTTCCACAACAGTCGGTCACGGATACGCATACACATTATCACCATTCATGCATCCGTTCCACGGACCGCAAACCTTTTCACAGACGCTACTATGGAGAAGGCTGTTTGTGAACGGCTGCGTGTACAATGTTCAGAGATGCAGTCTGAATAATCGTTTCTACTTTTTTACGGAACATCTTGAGCGACTCGGCTCTTTAAACGTGACGTTGATGAGCAGCTCTGGTGTCTCACCAGCTGTGTATAGCCTGCATGCATAGCATTCGTGGTGTATATCGACAGCATGGAAAGTCTCGTATCCGATTACTAGATAAATACTATAATTATCATATTTGTCACAGAACGCGATAGTGCCTTGGTTGATTGTTCTGCGACAGTCAGATAATTTACTGTTTTTGAACAGGAAATCGTTTACTGTAGTCGTATCATTTCTACATAAACGCTAATAGTGTTGCGGTTCTTTTCCTGGTGTCATTTTTGTTTCGCCTAATTGGTATGGGGAATAGCATGGTCTTTTCGGAAGATATATACTTTGACTCTTCATTCTTATTCGATTTGTCATGTATCGACATGTACGGATTTCGATGCCCAGGAGGAGCAGTAGTCGCAATGTTAAAAACCATCCTGGAATTTTTTATTAAAATCAGCAATCGATCGATTTTTTAAATTACAGCGTTTGGGCGGAAAAAACACACAAGTATCCATTTAATTTTGGAATAAATATTTTCGAGTGTTGATATTTTCGTTGACATGGAGCCGTTCCAACAACATAGGTCACAAAATCTGTAGAAGGACGTCGTACGTTGTGGTATTATACAAAAGTTGATAAACACTCCTTTTTGTAGTGTCTATTACATGCCTCCGCACTGTATTTGCTGCAGGTGAGAAGCTCGTGTCTCATAAAGCAGGTCGTGTCTCATGAACATACATAACAATAGTCTCATTATACAGTGATTCATTCAATACATTGTTACTGCAAACGGAAAGCCCTGCTATTATTATACCATTATCTTCTCACTCAAGAGTTAGGCACAAATGAGTACACGTACTGACGTAGCGTGCTCCAAGTGTACGAGGAGGGCATGAACGCAATCTAGAGCGGTTGCAAACAGTGTTTTATCAAGGGGGTGGATCTTGCATGATATTGTTTCACCATATTGTGGACTCTCTCATTGTATGAACATTTCAACAGAAGTAAATAAACCGCAATTATACGCTGATTTTCTTGAATTGTTCAAGCGTCGTTCTTGTTGTTTCGTTGCATTTGCAAAACAACAAACAGTGTTATACCACAAGACAAGACTCCAAGAATACGCAGCATATGGTGGCCTAATTAGTTGAGGTGTCCATTTGTTCTCCAAAGGTTACTGATGCGAGGCCATGTTCTTTAGGGCGAAAGGATGGAAGGTTAGTATTAGTGACACTTTGCAAGCAAATATACGGGTTCGAAATCCAGCAGTCACCGGACGTTTCCATCTAGGTTGCGATGGGCGGAGTCTCGGTCTTCACTGCGTGGTTCCGCTGTAATGCAGTGGACTTTCTGGGGTTACTGGGGTTTGTTGCGGGATATTCGCAAAATGTTTTCTCTGTCGTCTGCGAGCAGTCACGTTGCAACTTGAACTTCCGCTCCTCTCGGTTCCGAGGAGTTCATGATCGTCTTTTCGGATGGGGACGTAAAATTGCGGTCCCAGGAGCAGGTTATGGTCAGTTACACTTCTGCCTCGGTATCATCTGAGCACTAATCGAGAAGATGCTAATCCACGATCAATACGGCTAGGTTTCTTTTATGAGCCTAATGGCTTCATGAAGTAGAATTTAAATAAAGAACAAATCAAAATGTTCCGTTACAACATGATTCCTCCATTATCCGTAGCTATTCACATAAGGGGTATGGCAGTTTAGCATGTTGCCGTCTGTGCCAATATGACCGCATCCTTTCATCCTGATGAAGGTTCGCAGGTGATGGTAGTGCAGTATCAGGTCTGCTCCCTCGCATGGGCACTGCATTGACCCATTGTCTCTGTCCATATAGTAATAAACGGGAACCCTAGAATCATGCTACATTTCACAAATCTCTCGCGGATGAACTCTCATGGAGTCGGCCCCTCTGTCCTTTCGTACCCTTTAAACGTTCATGCTATCGGATCGAAGTTGGTGATGTATGGCTGCCACTCTCGGGGGTCGGGGCCTGTTCGCATTTTGTTCGCATGTTGTTCATGCCCTTATTAGGGAATCTCTGGATCTGAATTTCTGGCTTCATAGTTGAGCTCGATGCCACAGTTTTGTCACAAATCAGGCCATTTCTTCTTCCTTGTGAGTTGCGGCAGAAATTTATACGAAACGGGCCAAGCTTCTCATGTACGAATCGCAGCAGTTCTACTACAAATCGGACTAGCTATTACAAATTGCGGCACTCTTTGAACAAAACAAAATTATTCAGTGGAGCATCGGCAGATCAAACAATGAGGATGCAGGTAGAGTCAGTGCGCTGCATCATCCTAGCCAAAAACACCTACCGATAGTGCTAGGGGCTCGCATCTCAGGGGAGGCTGCCTCTTCACCTAGGGTTGAATTGCGAGTCTCCTTCTCCGCTAGTTCGCGACTAGGTGTCCTCCCTAGGTCGGTGCTTCGGGGCCATTCGAGGTTCCTGCTCGGTGAATTGCACTTAGTTGGTGTTCGACGTTGCCGGGGAATCGCTGCTGCGTAAGGTTGTGGGATCAATCAGCCAAATGATCAAGTAATTTAGTTGCTCAAGTAACCTAATAACAACCTACGCAGCCAGCTGATCGAAAACCGGGATCCATTCGTGGCAGACTTGATCCATAAACCGCCTGTGAAGAACATTCATTCTTCAAGTGACTTCAATGACAGCTGAAGCCGAGTTGAGGATCGTCGGGAATCAATTTATTCCATGGTAGTCTGCCTAAAACCCCGAAGACCAAACAGGCAGTGTTTGAGTAATTCCAAAGTTTTTTTTTACTCCGACGGAAAGCTTGGGCAAGGAATAGATGAAATGATCCAATCAATCATCATGATTACTATCTACAATTAAGTGTACGGTAGATGTAAATGAACGAATTACTGTAGATAGTTGAGGATAGTATGGACATGCGGGTTTTGATTCAGTGGAGTCAGGGTTTCTGAAATGGGCTTAGCGGAAGATGTTGCATTACTTCGTGGATTCGAGTTCGTGGATTTTCTAGTCATTTCTTGGGACACTTACTCGAGTACGCAAACCCGCTTCAATTGTCCCCATGAATCAGACTAAGGGACTAAGTCCATTTTGGTGAATCTTGGACAGTGCGGGTGGTCTGCCTAGGTGTTAAGCGAGAGCGTTAGAGTCACTGAGTCAATCGTTTATTTTCGGCTGTGTCATTAAGTGACAACTGCTTCATGTGTCCTAAGGTCAGAAGACCCCTTGACTGGCCATATGAATCATGAAATCACTGAAAAGTGGTGGGTAGCGGTTGCGATATCTAGCAAAATAATCGTATTTTGGGTCTGCTGTACTTCCCAGTCTTGGTAGATTCTAGTAGGTTTTGACGCTCACTGTTGATTCCCTTTTCACTCACTCCACTCGTCGCATCATTGGTTGCCATTGCAGGACCTATGTCTGATGCCGAGGAGTTCTGGAACTGTTCCGGGGGCATATGGCGCACCTACCAACGGAGTATCCTGCCCATCAACACTGTGCTAACGGGATACGGTGGGTTGGGGCGAACCGCCAGGACGCTCCATTACTCCTGGTTGTCGTAGCTCCGCGTGTAACTCGGATAGTTGGGGGAATGGGTCAGCTCGGTCTTGGTCTCTTGCCCGAAGGAGGTAGGGTGATTGGACAAGGCCGGTGGACGCGACTAGGGTGCCGTCCCCGGCATGTTAACTCTTGAGTTAAAGAGTAGATGCTAAAACTCCCTAATCTGCTGGCCGAGGAAGAGAGACGTTAGCTACAGAAGTTGAAGCACAGCGAAGACCAAATTCAGGTAGACTTACTGATTAGTAAATGAATGAGTCTCAGTAAGAAAGAATAAGTGGGGACGTTGGACCGGGCGGTAATGACGTGGTTGAGATTGCTTTGGGGACCACTATCAAGTAATAGAGAAAAAGGAGAACAATGTTTAATGATTACCGTGTATCTCGAAGTAAGTTAATCTTAATTGTTAAGATTTGAGATCGGCCGTATAGTTGTGAACTGATTGATTGAGAGATATTAGTAACCCAAAGATTTTTATCTGAATTTCTGAACGCAATATTGTGAACGCATCGTCTCTTGTTTGATAGGATTGAATATTAACTGTTATTTGCAACTTGTGTGTACTGAACCATGATTAGAGAGTTAACAGAGTTAGGGGCCAAAATGAGTCTTACGGGTGGTAACTCATGAGCTTCGTCAACGAGCAGCAACAGATCGCTCGTGACGAAAGACGAAAGAAACAAGAATTTGAGCGCGAACAGGCGGAAAAACAAAGGGCCGAGGCGGAAAAGCAAATAGAAGTTGAGCGTGAGCAATGGGCTGAGGCGGAAAAACAGAGGGAGTTTGAATTAGCAAAACGTGGAAAACAAGTCGAATTACAAATTTACAAGGTAATGGCACTGGCGATGTAGATCTAAACTCCTCTCACAACTCCGCCACAAGCAGCAATGAACAGAATAGAATACCAGGCCTAAAATGCCTCACTTTGACGAGAAGAAAGAGGACCTTGATGCTTATCTGTTGCGCTTTGAGGGATTGGCTAAGGCGCAGGAGTGGCCAGTGGATCAATGGGCGTTAAATGTGAGTTTGTGCTTGACGATTCCAAAGACTACACAAAACTAAAAAAAGTCTGTTAAAAGCGGCTTAAATTTACTGAAGAAGGTTTCCGTCAAAAATCCAAACGAGAGAAGCCCCCAAAAGGTGAAACATCAATTCAGTACACGGCAGGACTGGAAAATTATATGGCCAGATGGTTAGAAATGGGCGGCGTTAGTAGAACCTATGACGAATTATCAGATCTTATGATGCGTGAGCAATTCCTAAACATGTGCAGGAGCTCGCATTGTTCTTGGAAGAGCATGACTGCAAAACGTCAACAGCGCTGTCAGAGCAAGCTGACAAATAACTAGAGGCGCCATTAGGCCATTAGGCCCTCGGAAAATGGGTTGTGAAAACCTTTCCATCCAACAACGGGAATGAGA
Organism: Sclerodactyla briareus; assembly: GCA_026419785.1. NCBI lineage: Eukaryota > Metazoa > Echinodermata > Holothuroidea > Dendrochirotida > Sclerodactylidae > Sclerodactyla > Sclerodactyla briareus. The sequence continues at coordinate 91,290 of JAODTK010005753.1, read as the reverse complement.
AGAAGCCTGACGGTAACCCCAGCGAAGGTCTGGAAAATCAGAAAATTGAAACGGACGGGGGTGAACAGAAATTCACGCGTCCTGGAATTAAGTGCTTTGTTTGCGGAAAACTAGGGCATAAGGCAAACGATTGTAGGCAAAAGGTTAAAGCGCAATCGGCGATTACTACTGAGTATGTCAAATCTGACAGAGCAGGATCAAGCGATGGGTCACAAAACGATGATCGGAGCTGTCAAACCGCGAATATGTGCTTGTCGAAGCAAATTGTGAGAGGTGACAACCATTCAATTAATTTAGTGTGCGGTCACGACATCCCAATAGTCAGCGCGGCGTGTGAGGAGCCATCTGTCATAACTGATAAATTTTGTCAGATGTTGGGAGCGGGGCATACCGGTGGTCGAGGGCTATCTCAAAGAGAGGAAGTGGTCAGTACTTTTGGATTGAGTGTACAAGGGCTTCCCGATAATTATGACACTGTAGTCGAGCGACTAATGATAACCATGCTCCTGAGAGATCTCGCTTGGTTACTATCCACCAGAGAGAACCGTGGCACAATGACAGTATAAACAGCACCGTCGAAAAGCTCGAGAGACAGATGAGATCAACGAATCTCGAGATACACAAACAGCTATAACCGTTTTGCCAAGGACAGGCATATTTCAATGAAATGATCGGCAGTGCAAACGACCAGAAAGAGGCACACCGCGTTTCAAACCAACTTATGTATAAACCGAAGACTCGCCCATAACCACATGGAAAATCTGATCAGGATATCGTTGAAATGTTCTCAAGTTCTTCATCATAAAAATCAGTGGTAATCCGACCCTCCAGTCTAACGGTGGTTCCTCGGCCTGTGACGGAGCCTCATCAGTCGACACCAGATGCCCCTCCCACGCCTCTGCTATCATCATTTCCACCTGCTACATGTGAGGAAGTTCGACGGGTTTATCACGCGTAGTTCCCACGAAGTCCTGCCCTGCCCATCGATCCGATAACAACGTGGCTTCTTAAGGGGTGTGTTGATGACACCTGTCCCGCTATAACGGCGATCATCAATGAATCTTCAAACAGTGCAATTGTTCCAACGTCAATTAAATTTGCAGTAATTACTCCTCTGATAAAAAAAAACACAGTTGGACACCAACCAGTTGCAGAACTACAGGCCCATTTCAAATCTAACCTTCCTTTCGAAGTTTTGGAAAGAGTTGTTGTGAGGAGGCTGCTTACCCATATCACAGCGACTGGAAATACTGAATTATGCAATCTGCTTACCGCCAGGGACATAGCACTGAAACGGCTCTTGTCCGCGTACATAATGACCTTTTGCAGTCAGTTGATTCACAAGGTGGAGCAGTTTTGCTGGACTTATCATCGGCATTTGATACAATCGACCAATATACCCTCTTTACCACCATGCAATACCGGTTTTGGCATCTCTGGAAGTGCTCTGGCGTGGTTCCGTTCCTACCTTACTAATCGGTTCCAGTCTGTTAGAGTAAACGACGTCATATCGAAGAGGGCTCGACTTGAGTCTGGGGTTCCACAAGGTTCCGTCTTGGACCGGTTTCATTTACAATTCCTACGTCTCCTCTGGGAGACGTTGTTAGCTCATATCAGATCTCATTCCACCTCTACGCGGATGATACCCAGCTCTATCTCGGCGTCAAGCTCGGTGTCCAACATCGACACAATATGCTTTTGATTTGATGGAACGGTGCGTTAGCGATATCAAGTCAGGGTTAGCTGCATATTTTTTAAACTTAATAGTGATAAAACTGAACTTTGGTTCTCTCTTTAGAATCATCACATGCCAAGTTTACGGTTCCAACGTTTAAAGTGGGGGATTGTTTAGTTGAACAGAGTGATCATGCTTGTAATCCGTGGGTTCTGTTCCATCATCGCGCAGGCCGACAGCCACATCAACAAAATTTGTCAGAAGGCATTCTTCAACATTCGCAACATCTCGATGATTCGTCGTTCCATCAGCACGAAAGCAGCTGCGACACTGGTGCAGACGTGTGTCTTATCCCACCTGGAATACTGCAATCCCCTACTATTTGGTCTATCTCAACACCAAGTAAACAAACTTCAACGTGTTCAAAACTGTACGGCCATGTTCAAGAACGAAGAAACATCAACACATAAGATCAGTCCTAAAAGAACTACACTGGCTGAGATTGAGGTCAGAATTAAGTATAAAATTCTTGTCCTTGTGTTCAGAGCTAGAAACGGCCTAGCACCGCCCTATATTCAAGACTATCCAGGAGCACACACCCAGCAGACACCTTCGGTCTGGAATGCAACAACCTCCTCGGCATGTACCTGCAGTCCGTACCACTACTTATGGGGATCGATGCTTCGCCAGATCTGCGCCAACACTTTGGAACAGTCTGCCACTGGAACTAAAGACTAACAAGGATGTACTTACCTTCTAGAAGAACTCAAAGACATATCTGTTCACTAATACATACATTGTTGCACCTTAGTTGTTGTGCATGTTGTAGTAATTGTTTTGCTCCATTCAGCGCTTTTGATCAGTTTGTAACTGGATATTAGCCTTTATAAATGCATACATTAATTTATAGTGGAGGTTCTGGAGTCATCGTTCGAAGAGATTTGATCTCCGACGGACAGTTGTCAGATGTTGATCAACTGTGTGTACTGATTGACGGTACAGTTAGGAAGACCCCGGAAGCTATCGTGGAAGTTGACACGCCCCTCTTTAAAAGGATCCCTCAAGGCTCTATGTATGAAGAGCCCAGTGTATGGCTTGATAATTAGGAATGTGCGCGGTGTCCGAAGTCCTGAGAACCCCGACCCGGATTGGAACGTAAGGGGTGGAACTGGTGGTGAGTCACGTGATGACCCGGGAGGCCAATGTGGGTCAAACGGTTCAAGATGCCGAGGCCGGCGATGACTCAACGTCGGAGGTACCGTGGAGACAGGTGCACACAACACAACTAAAACGCAATGAAAATCTTAAACCGCTAAAAACGGCAAGTGCACCAATGATGACTGGACACCTGAACAAATGAAACAAGCTCAGAAGGAAGACGCAACTCTCAAAAATTGTTTCAAACATGTTGGGAAACCCAAACCCCTTAAAGGTGAAGCGGGAATTTCTGAGTTTATCCTAAGGAAGGATATTTTGTATCGTAAGGTTTCTGGGACTGATAAACCTAGTAACCTGTTGGTTGAACCTGAAAGTACACAGACCAGGTCGTGAAATTACCTCATGATAGTATTATGGCAGCTCACTGGGGATAGCCGAGACCAAGTCTTCTGACAAGGTTCAGTCACAATTCTACTGGCCAGGTGTAGTAGCAGACGTTACGCGTTACTGCAAGTCATGTGATATTTGCCAGAGAACCTGTGACAGGGGAAGGGTCACTAAGGTGCCATTAGGTAACATGTTCGTGGTCGACACCTATTCAAGAAGGTGGCGGATAGACAGTGTCGGACCGATTAGCCCTACTTCCAGGAATGGGAATCGGTATATTTTGACACTTGTCGATTACTGACTGAGAGTCTCAGTTCACTTCCGACGTGATGAAGGAGGTGAGTCGATAACTCTCCTTGCGCCAACTTACCACTCCCCTATCATCCAATCTGCAACGGTCTAGTCGAGAAATTCAATGGCACTTTGAAGCAAATGCTAAAACGCATGTGCGAGGAAAGACCGGCAGACTGGAATCGCTATATAGGACCACTGCTGTTTGAGAGAGGCTCCGCAAGACAGCGCAGGGTTCGCGTCGTTTGAGCTGCTTCATGGCAGGACGGTGAGAGGTCCTATGGCCATCTTGAAAGAAATGTGGACCTCTGAAACTAAGTCAACCTATTAGTATGTCCTAGACTTGATAGAACGGTTAGAGGAGACTTGCGCTCTAGCTAGGTCGGAGTTGCAGGAATCGTGTTAGAGACACAGGAAGTACTACAACCGTAAGGCTAAAAGCCGTAAGTTCGAGCCAGGTGACTTGCTGATACTCTTGCCTACTGATCAGATACGTTGTTGATGCAGTGGAAGGGGCCATTTCCAGTGTTAAGTGAAATAGGCGAAGCTAGTTACTCAATTGGGAAATGGGAAACCGAAAAGCTCCTATGCAAAAACTGTTGAGGGAGTATATCGGTAGAGACAAGTCAAACGTGTTGGGACTACAGTCATCTCAATGTCTGAGAGCGATGAGCAGGAGAGCTGCTTTGAGCTGCTTTGAAATGTGACATCAAGGTGACTACAAACAGAGCAATCAAATTTAAACCATACCCACTACCACTGTCAATGAGAGATTCACTTCAAGGTGAAATTAGGAAAATGGTTGATATGGGAGTGATTGAGTCTTCAAATTCACCCTATTGTTCACCTTTGGTGTTGGTACCAAAACCGGATGGAACGAAAAGGTTATGCGTGGATTATAGGAAACTCAATAAGGTACCCGTATGGAGTTGAACCTCATGCAAAACATGGCCGAAATATTCTCCGAATTGTCAAATGACCAATACATTTGTCGGATCGATTTAACCAAGGGTATTGGCAGGTCGAAATGAAACTGTCAGCAAAGGAGAATACTGCCTTTGTGACACCAGATGGTTATGGCGGTTCAAGACTATGCCATTTAGGCTAATAGGAGCCCCAGGTGTATTCACCAGGTTAATGAGAACCATTTTGAGTGATATACCGGATGTTGTCTATATTCGGATGATATTTTGATTCATACGGAGAAGTGGGACGAACTTATGCGACGTTTGGATTTGTTGTTTCATAGGTTGAGAGCTAGTGGAATTACAACTAGCTGAAATTGGTTTCACCAGACTTGAGTTCTTGGGCCACACGGTCGAAAATGGGAAGCTGGGCCCAAAGCAGAGTACCCTGGATAAAATTCAGGAGGCCCCAAGGCCTGAGAATAAAACCAACGTTGTGTGATCTAATTAAGGCCAAGGAAAAACCCGGGGCCACAACAAGAGGGGAGGATTGTTTGCCTCCATTCTGTATTATTCCGGTTGCAATTAGGACACAGACGGGAGTCACTGCAGCGAGTGTAGTATGAGTGAATGGAGCAACTATAATATTGAAGAAGGGATAAAGAAGGACACTGGCAAAGCAAGAGACCGACCCCTGGCACGTCGAACACCAACTAAGTGCAATTCACCGAGCAGGGACTTCGAATGGCCCCCGAAGCACCGACCTAGGAGTGACACCTAGTTGCGAACTAGCGGAGAAAGGGGCTTGCGATTATACCCTAGATGAAGAGGCAGCCTCCTCCGAGTCTCCACACTATCCGGCGGCAGGCTTGTAGCGCACTTACTGTACCTGCGTCCCCGGTGCCAATGATTCACTGACTATTTTTGTCTTCTCCAAAGAGTGCCGCAATTTGTAATAGCTAGCCCAATTTGTAGTAGAACTGCTACAGTGTGTAATATTATTGTTCCGTATTAAATTTCTTTCTGCCGCCACTTACAAGGACGAAACTGACTTGATTTTAGATAAAACTGTGGCATTGGGCTAAACTTTGATTCCAGAGATTTCTCAATACCGTAAGAGCAAGAACAGCATGGGAAACAAAATGCAAACAGTTCCCGATCCTCGGAGGAGGGGGGGGGGGGGGGGTTGGAGCAATACATCCAACACAGATCCGATAGCATGTATGGTTGAGAAGGTACGAAAGAAACGGAAGGACCGCCTAACGGATAGAAAGATTAGGTGAATTTCATTGATGCACGCTTTCTCCATGAGAGCTCATTCGCGAGAGATTTGTGAAATGTAGCATGATTCCAGTGTCTCCGTCCTTTATGAAATATTGGACAGAGACAATGGATCGAATCGACAGTGTCCGGCTAGGGAGCAGACTTGGATACTGCACTATCGTCGCCTGCGAATTGAACCTTCATCAAGATGAAAGGATGCGGTCATTATTGCACGCAGACGGCAACATGATAACTGCCTATACCCCTCATTTTGAGTAGCTAGGATTATGAAATACCATGTTGTAAGATACAGTTTGATTTTGTTTTATTTGAATTCTACTACAGGAAGCCAATTATGGTTCATAAAAGAACTCCGTATTGATCGTGGATCAGCATCTTCTCGATTTGTGCTCAGATGATATCGAGGCAGGAGTGTGACTGATCACAACCTGCTCCTGGGACCGCCATTATACGTCCCATCCGAAAGGACGATCAGTGAACCGGAGGAACGGAAGTTCAAGTGCAACGTGACTGCAGGCAGCTAACAGACGAGACTTTTTGCAAATATCCAGTAACCCCAAAAAGCCCACTGCATTACAGCGGAACCATGAAGTGAATACCAAGACCTCGCCCATCGCAACTGCAAGCATGGCAAGTACTATACATCCACCTAGATGTACACGTCCGGTGACTGCTGGATTCCGAACGTGCAACGTGTTACTGATACCACCCTACTATTCTTTCGCCCTGAAGAACATGGCCTCGCATTAGTAACCCCTGGAGAACAAATGGACGCCTCAACTGATTAGGCCACCATGTGCTGCCTAATACTGGTGTCTAGTCTTGTGGTATAACATCGTTCGTTAGTTTGCTAACGCAACAAAACAACAAGGAACGATGTTAAGATGCTTGAACAATCCAAGAAAATTGCTCAGCGGATAATTGAGGTCCATTTACCTTCGTTGAAATGTTCATATAATGAGAGAGTCCACAATGAGGTGGGAACCATTCATGTAAGAAGACCCACCCCTTGATTAAACACTATGTACACTCGGAGCACGCTACGTCAGTACGTGTACTTATTTCGACCTAACTCCTAAGTGAGAAGATAATTGTGTAATAATAGCAGGGCTTTCCGTACATGTTTGCATTGATATTGATGAGACACGAGCTTCTCACCTGCAACTGGGGCATGTAATAGACACTGCAAAACAAAGTGTTCATCAACTTTTAGATTGTATTGTACTTCAACGTACGACGATCTTCTACAGATTTTGTGACCTATGATGTTGGAACGGCTCCATATTAACGAAAATATCAACGCTAAGAATATCTATTCCATAAACAATGGATACTTCTATACCCTTATTTTCTGCCCAAACGCTGTAATTAAAAAGTTCGATTGATTACTGATTTTATTAGAAATTCCAGGATGGTTTTTAACATTGCGACATACTGCTCCTCCTTGGCTTCGAAAATCCGTACATATCGATAACATGACAAATCGAATATAAATAAGAAGTTCAAATATGTATCTTCCATGAAGACCATGCTATTCCCTCTACCATATTAAGCGAAACAAAAATAACACCAGGAAAAGAACCGCAACATCATTAGCGTCTATTTAAATACGATGTGACTACAGAAAACGATTACCCTTTCAAAACATGGTAAGTATATTATCTGATTGTCGCAGAACAATCACCCAAGACACTGTAACAAATGTGATATTCATAGTATTTATCTAGTAATCGGATATGCTGTCGATATATACCACAAAGACTATGCATGCAGGCTATACACAGCTGGTAAGACACAAGAGCTGTTCATTAACGTCACGTTTAGTGAAAAAAGTAAAAACGATTATTCAGACTGCATTTCTGAACATTGTACACGCAGCCGTTCACAAACAGCGTTCTCCATAGTAGCGTCTGTGAAATGTTTGCGTCCATGGAACGGCACGGATGCATGGAGGGTGATAATGCGTATGCGTATGCGTGTCCGGGCTGGATGTGAAAATCACATATTAACGAAAACCGGACGTTTCTTCAGGATAGAGAATACTGTAAGTTTAGGTGAAAAGACCATAAAAATGCAGAAGCCCATGCATATTGTCGTTGCTTGGCTTTTTTAAGAAAGATATTCCATAGAATTGATTCGTGGTGATACGCATCCGTATACGCATTGGTACATGTGCTTATTTAGAGCCTCTTCAGTGTTTGGCTTTGCCTTCAATTGAACCCCTTTTACCGCTGTGGAACCAATATCTAATCTTTGCAAACTAAATAGCTCATACTCTAAATAGGTCAGACACTGGTCCTCGCTCCGTTCACGTAAATTGGCGATCCTTAACATTTTCACCCGCATACGCCTCTATGGAATCCCAGCCTTAGACCTAACTGCATCCAGTAGTTATCTTATTTGTAAGACGTTGTCTAGTTAGCTATACGAATCATTCATCATTATCTGGGTGTTCCCTACAGTTTATGGAAGCATGTACGACATTTTTTTCCTCACTACAGAAACACCCACAATGTTTCCTGTATAAACGAAGACCGTGATATACCACACAATTCCTTCCAACAGTTTAATTTTTCAAATATAAACACACAAAACAATCCATAGTATGTTCAAAGAAAATTCCCATTCGGGGAATTATGTTCGGGAGTAGCGATTTCAGCAACACAAATCCTTCAAACTTGCGTTGATGTACTGAGCTCGGTCGCATGTTGAGAAAAGATGCGGAAAAGACAGACAGGACAGGCCGAAATAGTATTACCGCTGCTGGAGTAGTGTTTGAGTGATCGCACATGTATAATATATAATATAGGTAGATTATTCTTTCTTTCAGCGAGTGCGGTCAGGATTAGGCTATACTTGGACACTCTATAAGATAATACATAGACTAGGTGGAACCCGGTCACTGAACCAAGTGACCGGTACCGAGGATCATCACGTGTCAGCCAGGGTAACACATAACACACACTAACTGAAAGAGAGTGCCATTAGGCCTGTTATATCCAACTCGGCGCAGTCATGTAGACGTGAACTGCGACGCTCGCATTTAGGGATCTCACTACCTACCAATACAAACGGTATATTATTAGTTTACACTGACTCCACGTTACCCTCGTTCCACAATAACGCTCTACAACCAGAGAACTAATCAAGGAATCCAAATATTATGTGACAGATATTAGGAGAACGCTCATTATTGTTCGAACTTGCTCTACATCTCTGACAATATGTAATTTCATTACAGTGTAATCCAAGCAAAAAAAAATCCAGTTTAAAGCAACATGGTCTACTAAGGTGAGACGGTTTATGAGAAGTACCAAAGACCATAACCTGGGGTTTTAGTAGGGTCAAAATCAGGTTATTGCCGTAAACCCAGTTATTAATACGAACAAAGTCCTCATTAAGGATAGTTTCAAGATCATCGACAGACTTGGCACTGTAGAAAATAACAGTATCATCTGCATACATCATTACATGACTCCTATTGATAATTGTAGGACGGTCGTTAACCATAATAGTAAAGAGAAGTGGTATCACCAGTTTTATACGAAGTTTGAAATGTGTGGGTGAAAAGATATCTAGACTCTACGACTGCACCATGGAAATTATATTTCGATTTCCACTTGCAAAACATTTGGTGGAAAATTTCTGTTCAAGTGTAATTTCAATCAGTCAGACATCAATACTGAGAATACATTTATTAATGATGTTTGTTTGGGGTGGGCTATGTTTAATTTCAGGCAACCGACTTGTGACTATAGGTGTGAGAAAGTTGGAATAACCATTACATTAAAGTGAACAACAGTGTAGAATTTTACAGACCCATGTATAATACAACATCGTATATGGGAAAGATTTCCTAAACGAAGACGGATCTTCGCGCCCGTTCGATACCTCAAACGGGCGTTTGGTGCAATGAACTTTCCTTTCACCTTATATTCTGGTATTATAAAAGCTATTCCATCTTCTTGGAAGCAGGATCTTAAACAAGTTGAAGAGGGCACACGGGTGGACACAGAAGAGCTATTTAAAAAAAGATATATGTCAAGAATTGTTTATAGACGGTTGAGGCGGAACTTTATTATATGTGGAATTTAGAATTTCCAGATGTGGCAAATAAGTGGAATATAATGAGAATGATCATCAGCATTTTATACGCCCTATACAACAACAGAGGAGCAAAAACGGTCTAAGGCGCTTTACATATCACCCCTGCTCATTGAAACCAGGCAACGTCACTCCGCAATCCCGGAGAGTATGTGGCAGCAGCTAACTCAGCGACGATTGTGCTCAGGTCCCACAGGTACCCACGGTACAGTGGTAAGCGTGGACACTCTTTTTTTGAGGAGACATGCCTTGTCTAACAGCACTGCGGAAAAGCATCCTCCGGCTTTGTGGATTCGAACTCACGATCTTCAGATCATCAGTCTGGAGCTCTACCGACTGAGCTAATCCGCCTCCTCAATATCATTTTCAAAATCCCAGCAATATCGATAAGAGGAAGCAAACTTAGGTATTTTCAATTCAAAATTTCTCCATGGAATCATTGGTACGAATTCTGTTCTTGTTCGTATGAACAAGTGGCAAATGCATCTTGAACGTTTTGTAAAGAGCATGATGAAAGCATTGACACATTTTTTTGGCAGTGTGCAGTAACCTCCTCCTTTATTCTGACTTGTGAAACAGTTATGCTGGTGGTCAGTTGTTTTCTCTAAACAAGACATGTTTTTCGGCTATAAATTGCTTTTAAAACACCCTTACAATCTTCTGATTTTTTATATAAAATAATATATATACAGAGTAAAAATTGAATCGAGAACGCCCTCAGTTATGGAATTTTATCATAAATTCAAGCTTCTCCTTAGAGTGGAAGAAGTAGTCGGTTTACGAGGACAAACCACCCCAGCATCCCTTTTGAGTCATACAAAACTGTATTTAGCCATAATCGTTCACTCTTCAACTAACTTGTGCATGAATGGCATGCACAGTCGTAAAGCATAAATTACCTATCACTTCGTAGATAAATTTCCTCTCGGAATTGCAGTGGTTTTGGTACCGTACAGATGCATTTATTGTCAAGAAAACATACGTTTCTTTACTGTACTGCTGCAAATAAAGATTCTTATTTGGTGTTTGCTCCACAAATTGTCTTTCCCAATTACATAATTGGAATATATATATATAATATGTTATTCTGTACAGTGTTATTCAATGTATAAAGAGTCAATAAATATGATGGAAAAATAGAAAAAAGAGAAAAAAAGAGAAGTGGCCCGAATATGGACCCTTGTGGAACACCAGAACTAATAGTACCCCAAGAGGAAGTATTAGTACCTACAGACGTTTTCTGTTGCCTTTGATGAAGGTAATTTCTAAACCAATCAATTTCAACCCCACGAAGACCATACAAAGAGAGTTTTTGTAGCAACAGGTCATGGTCAACTAAGTCGAATGCCTTTCTTAAATCTAGAAAGACGGCACCAGTCATGCCGACCATGATCCATTTGTTTATGCAATAAATCTGTGAGGAAGACGAGGGCAGTGTCAGTGCTGTGATGTTTCCTAAATCCAGACTGTTTTGGTGCTAGCAATGTCATGATTCAACAGATACATGAGTAATACAGTAGGTATTATTGATATGGGTCTATAATTATTAGCATCATCAGCGTCTCCACACTTGAATTGGGGTAATGGAGGCCATTTCCATCATTTGTAGTATCTTTTAACCAGCGATAGGTTGAATAATCGACCAAAATGTGGGAAATAATAGGAGCAGCAGCTTTAAGAAACCCTGGGGGAATCTCTGGACCACAGGAGTTATTAGTCTTAATGTTACGTAATTCATTGAGAACAAACGATTGATCTATGTGCCTGAAGCGGAACACGGAGTCGTAACTCTTTTCGATCTGAACAGTCCTATTACCATCGACATTATCACCTGACCCTACAGATAGGAAGAAACTGGTAAGTTCTCGGCAATTTTCTCGGTGTCAACTTCAATCTTCCCGTTAATAGTTAAGGAATTAACAGGGGCATGCGACCTCTTACTAGTAGTCATACTTTACAGCACACCCCATAGATGTTTAGGTTTATTACGATTCTGAAGAATAGTAGTATGATAATACTCTTTTTCAGGGTCATCCGCAGATTATTTACATAGTTTCGAACTTGCCTATACTGAACCCAGTCAGATTCAGTCCTACTGGAATCAATCTGTTCTTTTATTTTGTATCTTTTCCTAGAGAGTAGAGAGTTCATACTCATCATTTACCCATGGTGTCCCCCCCCCCCCCCTCTAACCCTGCGGGAAACAAGAGGGGCATGTCTGTTACCAAGGCTTAGAAAGTGGGATTCCCAGGCTTCCCAAGCTTGATGTGGGCCATTGCTAGAAAAACACGGGCCCAGTAAGATTCCTGTAGATCACTCAAAAATGCATTGGCATCAAACCTCTTAAGGCACCGGAAGGTGATCGTACGTAGAGGGTAATTTAGGTTCTATAAAGTTAAGAACCAAGGAACCAGGTTATGATCACTGATACCAAAGTGAAATACACCGCTGTTAGTAACATTCTGAGGAGCGTTGGTAAGGATAATATCCAGGAGGCTACAAGTAGCTTCTCCTTGTACTGCCTCAGAAATTAAACGGCAACACCACCACCTTGCCGTTCCTGTCGAGTCTTTCCAACTTGTGAAATCATGAATTGTAATTTCTGAATCACTAATCGTAGAGTCGAGATGGGTCTCAGATATAGTGAAAATATCAAATGATTTATTTATCAGTGTTTCCTTTAGATCGTCAAATTTAGCAGGGAGGCTGCAGACGTTCAGATGAGCAATCTTTAATCCTTTCCCCTCCACGTGAATAGCCCGACAGCACCATTTACAATCGACTCTCTCTATGGGGTTGTATCTTGGTTTCAGATGTTGAGAAGTCCGCCCTCTACACCGCCGGGTTTTTGTTTTATATCAATCCCCGAGTCAACAATGGCCTTCCACGTTTCACCCAGTAGTCTCTGATGACGGATAAAGGCTGATGGTTTCAAGCTCTTTACCAACTTGGCATCATATTGTATCCGCCAGGTGATCGTGACTGGGCCACTTGGTGGTCATCGGCGCTCGTTGAAAACCCAACTGTGTGGATCGTACAGACGCTCATGGTGTTTTATGATCTCGCCAGTATAATTGGCGATGAGTTTGGTCATAGGAGAGAATGATTTCGAATGGTTGAAATAAGACTCCGTGTTGGTGTACATTCACCTGAAAAAAGCAACTCCCTGCACGTTTGTTGGAGGCATAACCGACAGACAGTGCACCCCTATGATTAACAGCAACCACAAGCATATCGCGAACCTCAATGTCCGTCGTTCACGTGCGGGACCATTGGTGTGTCTACCCACGCAAGCATCTTCCATACGAAGCAATACTACCCAAATGAAAAACAATGCTGATGGGCCGAACTCCCCAAGATGTCATTGGCAGTGCTGTTGGTGAGCCCTCAGGGTGAGTCCGAGTCCGGAGCTGTGAGCTGTTCGAATCCAGTGTTCGAGTCCGAGTCCCATGTATGTTCCGAGTTCATGGAAGGTACGAGTCCTGTTAATTTCAACAGATTCATACTACTACCACCTAACCAAGACTTCCATCTACTCCTTGAGAAAAAACCCCATGTGTATCCTGTTTACATCCTATGCCTAACTGAGAAGAGTAAATATTAAGGATCAGTGTATTAGAGTAGGAGAACTGCCATCGCATACAGAATAATAACGGAACGCTGTATTGTATGCAGAATCTTCGATGAGAGTTTTATTCCTGCATGTTGCAGTATGATCCCCTTGGTCAAGACCAATATGCATGCTGTAGCTCGTCGGGCTGAATCAACGACGTCATCCCCGTCAACACTTTAATCTATAACAGGATCTGGCAAGAGAATGCACGGGGGCAGTGGATTGTGTCTAGCTCAACCCCCCCCCCCCCCACCTCCGAGTCCTCGCTGGAACGCCAATGATTCTGGACGGAAATTTACGTCAAAGAACTGGAGCACCAGTCGTGTACTTTACCTCTAACTCTATATCAAATACAACAACTATCTCCTGGTAATGTCAAGGTACCATTGACAAATGTGTGTTTTTATTCTTTGCAGGATTTTTCTGTTCACCAATTTAGGATTATTTTAATTCTTACATTATTCGGAAGCTTACCAACATTTCCAGGAATATGGGAGCATTTTTGAAAGGTCATCGAATAAAAAGTTATTCTTTTTAGATATTTTAATATTTTTGCGGCTGAATCCTTGCTATATAATTTTTTACTGTCGTTGTCTGCGTGATTCAGCGGATGTTTGAGGAAAGAAAACAAAATTAGATATCACTGGTTGCGCTGTTCTCCTTAATCCCCTCTATCAATCAATCATCATCAATCATATCCATCAATCATCAACACCGTGAGTGCTTGCCAGTCTTGCTTTTTCTGGTGCAACAGACGCCTCCGCCCCACTCATTCCAACGTTACAGTTTCTTGCTTTAAGGTTCATTCTCTGTGCGAACATTTCCTTGTAGTAAGGCTGGGAAGCCTCAATGCAACGAATGACGTCATGTGATAGACTGTCACGTGAAGCGGGAGTTTTCCCGGTTGTGAAACAGCTGCTTTCAACCGCTCGCTTTAGAAACCCATTTGTGTACACCTTTGATAAGTAAAAGCGGATGCTTCCACTCGGTGATGATGTCTGGACTGGAGTCCCATCTCCGTATCTCCTTGACGGCACGCCGATCGCGTTCAAAATACTTCGGAGGAGCTTCTCCGGATTGGCGGGCTAGCTCGTCCATCTATGATGATCGCGTCTGGTCTAGGTCTTCTTTGTGTACTTCCAGAGGTTGTATGTGTGTATTCGTAGAGTCGATCGGTGTCGTACATAGTCTCGGTTCTCGTTTTGACGTATTCGTCTGGAGAGGGAAACCTTCAGGGACATCGGAGCGCAATAATTTGAAGAATGAGGGATACACTTTGATCGGCTCCCTGATTATAAACGTATGACGGAACTGCTTCGGAAATCGGCAGGTATTCGTATTCGTTTGTTCAAACGGTGCCATGTCTTTGATGAAAATGACCTTCATGTCTGGATCAGGGTCTCTAGTTGTGATTTCAACCACGGGTACCTATAAAGTAACATAGATAGATAGATTCTATATACGAGAGTAGTAACCAGAAACGAAAAGTGCCCCGTGATTCCGCAAAATGGTAATCAGGGTCACGTGGTTTCCTCCGTACCGACAATTGGCACCCAGCAATGACCACCCGGGATATTCCCACCCGTACAATTTCCCCCCGGAGGTCTTCCACTCCGGACAATTCACACCCGGACAATTTCCACTCAGGACAATGCCACTCGCGGACAATTCCCACTCGGACTATTCCCACCCGGACAACTCCCACCCTCGGACAACTACCACGGCCAGACAATTCCCACCCGGACAATTCCCACCGGCCAACTTCCACCTCCGTCCACCGTTCCATCCCACCCCGGACAACTACCATCCGGACGCAATTTCCACCCGGACAATTTCCCCCCAAAAAAACTGCCACCCGTGACAATTCCCAACGGGCACCTTCCCACCCGGACTAATTCCCACCCGAAACCACATTCCACTCGGACAATTCCCACCGGACAATTTCCACCCTGACAATTCCACCCCGGACAATTCCAACCCGGCCAATTCCCACCGGACAATTCCCACTCGGACAAAAACTGCCCACGATTAACTTTATCTCACCTGACCTAGTGCCAGTAGCTCCCGGGGTGGCCATATCAGTATGGGTTAAGTGTCGCGGCGAACGAAATCACTGCAAGAATACGGGCGGGTGTCAGTCACTTCTTCGAACTATTTTCGTGTAGCTATGGTTCATTGATGCGATAATAGCAGACAAGATTTGGCCAAAAAACATATGATTGACTTGACAATGGACGCCGATTCCCACCTGTAAATTTTCTACATTATCCTATGATTCCATCTGATTGTATGCCTACGGTACGGCAATGGCACAATATTAACATGTCAAAATTTTGGCACAGTTGGAAATTCAGCGACAATTCTGATTTTATTCATAGCTCTGGCTAGTTCACCAGACTTGAAAGGCATCCATAATCCGACTTTCAAAAAAGACAAATACGCCTATGCTTATTTTTCCGAGAAATTACAGGTAAATTCGAAACGCGATAACAAAAATGTTGATGAATTTGGGGGTCGTTAGGCATCCAATGTCTACTAAAAAAAATTGTGCGTTCCGCGCCGGCGGTTGGCAGGGGAGGCGGTCGTGTCAATATGGGCTGGACATATGTGGGTAGCACCATCCAAGCGGTTTGCCACCCTGTGTTTGGCGCGTATCGTACAAGGAAAAAAAATGTTTCGTTTTACAGATCCACCATCCACAGAATTGCCAGGAACGGCCAACTTCTGGTGTCCATATGAAGTAAGCAAACCTCCCTAAAATTGTCACAATTTTACCGATTTTTTTTATTTCAAGAAACTTCTTGAAGAACTGACCAATGTTTATTCCGTACATTCGGGCCACCGTCGTTGTTGACGCGTAAGGTACAAGAAAATAAAAGTTTTTACAGACCCCCCCTCCCCTCCCCCGATTGGCAGAAACGGGCATTTTTCGGTGACCGTATATGGCAAGTAGCTGACGTACCTAAAACTGGCAGTGAATTTCAGATTCACTATTTCTAGAAACGTTCTTGAAAGAACTGATCTATGTGTATTCCTTACGATCGGCATTGCGCCAGCCTCAGTGGACGCGGTAGGGTTACAAGGGAAATTTGTATCGTTTCACAGACCCATCAACAAACGCAGGAATTGCAAATTCCCACTCTGTATGGCGTGGGCAAATCGCTCTAAATTGGCAATACTTTTTCCAGAATTTGACTGTAGTTTTCAAGAAACGTTCTTGAAGGAACTACGATGTTTATTCCGTACAATTGGGCCAGCCTAAGTGGTCCTCGTACTAGGTACGAGGAAATGTTTAGCCTTAATCCCTCCCCCGATTGGCCCGGAACGGTACTTCCCATTTCGTATGGCAGAAGCAACTCCCACAAAATTACAATAAATTCTGAATGATATATCTCAAGAACAACTCTTGAAGGAATGTATCTACGTTTATTCATTACAATTCGCGCCAAACATCATTGACGTCGTACCGTACGACAAAAAGTCCGTTACAGACCACCCCCCCCCCCAGATTGCAGTACCGGCATTTTTCGGACCTCTGTCAGTAA
This sequence comes from Sclerodactyla briareus, assembly GCA_026419785.1. Taxonomy (NCBI): domain Eukaryota; kingdom Metazoa; phylum Echinodermata; class Holothuroidea; order Dendrochirotida; family Sclerodactylidae; genus Sclerodactyla; species Sclerodactyla briareus. The sequence continues at coordinate 74,328 of JAODTK010005753.1, read as the reverse complement.
GCAACGTACCTAAAACTGCAATTAATTTCAGAATTCATATTTCTAAAACGTTTTTTTAAAGAACTGATCTATGTGTATTCCTTACGATCGGCATTGCGCCAGCCTCAGTGGACGCGGTAGGGTTACAAGGGAAATTTGTATCGTTTCACAGACCCATCAACAAACGCAGGAATTGCAATTCCCACTCTGTATGGCGTGGGCAAATCGCTCTAAATTGGCAATACTTTTTCCAGAATTTGACTGTAGTTTTCAAGAAACGTTCTTGAAGGAACTACGATGTTTATTCCGTACAATTGGGCCAGCCTAAGTGGTCCTCGTACTAGGTACGAGGAAATGTTTAGCCTTAATCCCTCCCCCGATTGGCCCGGAACGGTACTTCCCATTTCGTATGGCAGAAGCAACTCCCACAAAATTACAATAAATTCTGAATGATATATCTCAAGAACAACTCTTGAAGGAATGTATCTACGTTTATTCATTACAATTCGCGCCAAACATCATTGACGTCGTACCGTACGACAAAAAGTCCGTTACAGACCACCCCCCCCCCACCAGATTGCAGAGAGCGGTACTTCCCGCACCACTTACTGCAGTATTGCTTCACTGAAAGTGACAGGAAATTTCCGAAAACTCTGAATCGATCCTTACTTCCTTACATCGTGGTCTACATTCCTACCATAGACCATGTTATTAGAGAATCCAATCGAGGACCCCCTCCTAATGGGGTGGAATGCTGCCGCAGATATTTTAGATTATGTTTTTCCTCCGACCAAAAAATATTTGGGGTGGGACATGTCCCCCCCCCCCTCCGTGATCGCTGCCCATGGCTGCTGGCACTCAAATCGTGCCGGGGTTCGGTTTACGGGCTGAAGCGGTCGACAAACCTGTTGTATTAAAATTTGAAATAGCATATTTTGCCATTTCCAACAACGCTAATAATCTTAGTACATGGGTTGTTTTGTTTAGGCGAAATTCTTTTGTTGGTTACCCGTAATTCAGGGAATGAATAGAGGGTTGCTTGGGCAGGTAACGAGCCTTTCGTAATTTGGCTGGGAATCAAACCTCGCGGTGGTATCTGATCTCATATAGTTCATATCTAAGCTAATATAGGAAGCCTCTAACTGGAGTCAACCTATATGTTCACTTTATCAGTATATGTGTTCACTTTAAGATATCGACCCATGACAGCTTTTAAGGAATATCCCGTTTTAATTGGATTTTTTAAAGGTAATATTTATATTACGCTTGGCCGCCGGCAATATTCGTACTCATAATTCGGACTTGTACGTTCTGGTGAAAAAGTTGTATTTTTTAAATGTGTACATAAAAGGTTTCTTATTTAGTTTCGATAATAAGTTTCAATTAGTATGAAATAAATCGTTGAGGATAATATAAAAAAGATGCATGTTTAGAAAGGGGGCTAATATTGGAGCCCCTCTAATATTTACGAGATTGTTGAAAAAATCGAACTTTCAAAGAATCCGTGGGCCCATGACAATAATTCCAAATCGAATTGCCCGCATTTTGCGCCGAGAGTCAACAATTTCGATAATGTTGAGAAGCGTTATAGAAACCCAGCGCGTTTCGCATAGTACTTATTTTGTAATTGTTGTTATATTGTACGATAACGTTCCAACCCATTAGCGAGTTATTCTTGCGCGCAAAAAATCCCCAAAAGCTAGACTTCACTGGGTGAGCTACTCAACTTTAGTGGTCGAAAAGATCCACTACGCAATCGAGTAGCGGGAATTGGATGGAACATGGTCCCTCTCTGTATTTCTAGGCCCCCATTTCACTGCCACCCGTGGGTTGCACCTTAGTCCCCAGTGAAAGCCTGAGGGGTCTTAAAATGTGACCATGCGATTCAGCGTGGGCGGTTAGGTAATGCAGACGTTATTCATTTTACGAATAAAATTAGAAAAAACCAAAAGAGCGGCCAAATTTGCTTCTTCAGTCCCCATATTGCCCATAATACCGAATTAGGACAATTCGGGAACCCGAAAACGATGTCTAAAATCCTGAGAACCGTCATCTTTGATTTTGTGTGCCCCGATCCGGTCTTGACGATTGCCCTATATTGCTGTTCAAAAAATGTTACTTTCATGCCGATTCGGGGCTCAGAAAGGCATTGAACGGTGTTTTTTTTTTTTTTTTTTGGGGGGGGGGGGATTCCGTCTTAAACGCTCATGTATGGTCGGGCGAGTGGACATATGGATGTACCTTGCGAGGCCGATCGATTAGCTATGTCCAAAAGGCATAACTGCTTGGATTTTTTTCAAATTGTTTTCTCCCCTGTAGTAGCCCTGGGTTAATCTCATCAAAAACATAAGGCAAATCCGGCCAACCCGCACTTTTCCGACTTCAGGAACAACACTGATTCCAAATCTGGGCAGTTTTTGAGGGGTATCTTATTCTGTTCTCGAAAATTACTAAAAATAGCTGATTGAGGTGCCTATACCTCAAGAATGCAATATGCCACGAACTCGGGACATAGCTCATTCGGTTCGGCTCATTTTTATGCGTTTTCGTTTCGTTTTATGCCTTTCTCGGACGCAAATCGGCCCGAAAATAGCATTTTCGGGGCACCCAAAATCGAAGGTAACTTTTTTCGGGATGTTAAACATCGTTTAGGGTTCGAGGGCACGAATAGCTATGCCTTGGATAGGGCGGCTGAAGGGGCGAACCTGGCCGCGTTCGAGCAAGTAGATGCCCCCCCCATAATTATTAATATCGCCGACCCTTGGATTCGAAAAAATATCTTTGTACTGTACTCAAGTATTCCCGCACGCCTATGAGAATGAAGTCTTTTACGATTATTTTTCAAGCCACTTCAGCAAACTTTTTTCCGTTTTGCGCCGTACCTCAGCTGAAATAGATTACACCTAATTTGAAATATATTCTGTAATCATAGGTTGTCTGCTACGGGCACCAGCCCCCTTCAAATCTAAGCATATTTAGAAAATATCGAGACACAATCAAATATGAGAGATAATATGACCTGAAAGTGTCAATTTCCTGGTTCAATAAGCCAGTTCGGAGGTACAGTTATGGGATAATAATGATATAGTGTCAAAGGTTATAAAGGTATACTGGCAGTTCAACGTTGCATGAACAGTGTGCAGAAATATCTTCCGAAACTACCCTGACGAATTTACCACATCACACCACAACACCAAAAACTTTCCCCCATAACTCATTAACAATAACATCCAAAAGATGGGATGAATTGGTGCGTTGTCGAAGGGGGCGACGGCTTTAAAAATAGCCGTCGTAATGAATGCATGGGGGAAATCTCGTAATCCCAGGAAATGTTTCAGTGATGAGTATGCGCACTTATAGCCCTGGCCCCGTTCACAAAGAGTTACGATTGATCTTAAGATTGTGCGTAAGTTTGATCTTTGTGGAACGGGGCCCTGAACTGGCTTATAACTACTGCTTGTAAAACTTTCTCTGCTTCACGCTAAACCGCGCCGATGAATCCAACTTCCTTTCACTGATCATATCATCAATTCTTACCTCAAAACATGTGAGTGTCAATTCAGTTTGGGGTTTGAACTGAGAAAATGCCTATCCGGTGTCGCTGGTCTGTTAAGACTTCGATTATGACATCCTGGTGTTGAACTATAGATGAGCTTTGCGTAAAGTTCACTTGAAACTATGCGTGTTAGCAGCTATTTAGATGTAACTCTTTTTCTGTAATTCTTTTACGTTAAGCATGTTTCAGTATGCTCAACAGCCTACCCCTGACCAAGCTAAGGGGCACATTGAATGAGAGTGCCGTTCAACTCCGCGAACCCCCTTTCTTTTCCGTAAAAACCCAGTCTGTGAATATAGATGCCATTTTCGTACCCCAGTTTTGCAACTATGGCTCTAACGATTTAGATATTTGTTTCAGAAAAGGCTACTCGAAATGACTGAGAAACTAATTAAGAGATTGAGATGGAAAGCATTATTTTTCCTCTCGAACGACCAGAGTGTCCCGTCTGACAGTCAGACGCAGATGACAATGAAATAGCCAAACAAACGAAACATACGGGTTGGCATCAAAGAGGGCGCCCCCGCAGATACCAGAAATGACCGACTTCGAATCAGACATGCTAGATTTGGCCCATAACGTACAATTCAGAGCCGTAAGTGACCCCTTTCAAGACAAATTCTGAAAGAAGACGTCAACAGAATAACGAATAGTTCAAATGTATTGTTAGTGCTGACAAAACCCGTAACATGTACAAAATGGACCCACACCGCTACCAGAAACTGGGTAACCGATAATGTATCCCAGAAGTACAAGCTGGCCACCCCAGACATCATGAACAGACATAGAGAAGGAAACGGAAAACCTGGCAAAAAGCTAAACATAGAGGACAGACTCAACCAGACGGCACCGAAACAAGCTTTCTCAACCATCAAACGATCATAGGAGAACCTTTCCGCAAAAACATTAAGTGCAGGCTTATCAACCCTGCTAAACCAGAAATCGGCCGTGTGAGCAAGGCTATGCTGGACCGTATCAACAATGACATCCGCCCAAACATCAAAGTGAACCAATGGCGTAACGCAAGCCGTCCTGAATTGGTTCGACCGCTGACGACAAACACAACCTCAATTCATGATTTTCGACATTGTGGACTTCTACCCATCCATTAACGATCAGCCTCTCTGTATGGAGGTCACTAGCATGGGCAAAACAGCACACGACTGTAAGCCGGACGGAAATCGAGACCATCATGAACTCGCGCCGCTCATTGACTATATGACACAGAAGGCGAAGTAAGATGCGTAGGGGAAAACAGGACACCTCGCGCCAGTTCGAGTGTCAATGGGGCGTTGCCGGCGATGAAGTGTTGTGAAACTGGTAGGGCTAGTTATCTTACACAATTAGAGCACATCCTAGCATTTTCCAACATTGGGTTGTATCGAGACGATGGCTTGGCGACCGCGAAGTCAACATCAGGCAGTCAAGCTGACCGTGCCCGCAAAGAGCTCACTAAGATTTTCAAGGACAACGGGCTGAAAATTACCGTTCAGACACAACCTCAATCTGGGCAAAACTTTCTGGATGTGGACGATTCAACCTTGCAAACCCGGCCATTACCAAACCGTACCGTAAACCAAACGACAGCCCCATCTACGTCAACCGACAATCCAACCACCCCCCATCGATACTGAAGAACCTCCCGGGCGCAATCACACAGCGTATCTTGACATATCATCTAGACAAGAGGAATTTGAGGAAGCAGCCCCAGCATACCGCGACGCCCTAGAATCCGCCGGTCACAACCCCGAAATGACCTACAGAAAAACTGCGGATACACCGCGACGTGGCAAGAAATCACGATCGCGGAGGGTTAATGGTTCAACCCCTCTTCAGCCGAACAGTAAAAACAAACATAGGAGCAAAGTTCTTACGACTCATCAGCAAGCACTCTCACCCAGCAACAAAAAGTGCAGCAAGAACTATTCAACAGATCAACCTTGAGGTCAGCTACAGCTGCATAAAGAATATGAACCAGATCATAAAGGCCCACAACTCGCGAGCTGTTTTAAAGCACACAACCAACCGACCACCAACAGCAGAAATGCCAATTGCAGAAAACCTGATGCTGCCCCCTAAAACGGAAACTGCCTGACCACCACACACCGTCTTAAAGGCAACATCGCACCGACGGAGGAGTGAGTCACATACATCGGACTGGCCAGCCGGCCCTTCAAGACACGTTACAATAACCACACAAATCTTTCGGCTCGACCGATACAAACACGAAATGTTCTCTCTAAATACATCTGGAGCTGATGAACACGCGACGGCCGTTGCAGGCCAACCATCAAATGAGATATAGTCAGAGAATCCAAACAGGAAAGGCGACGCCTCGGGCATTTGCAATCTGTGTCTAGAGTGAGAGTTGGGAACTCACGCGAGCGGGGAACCCATACTTGACCAGAAAGACCGAGCTATATCGACCTTGCCGTCATAAAAGCACACACAAAAAGAAAAACCACCAGACCGTGACCCAAAAATAATACGGTAGTCCTTGTTGTACGCGACATGTGAGGAGTGATCAGGTGCCCGGACGATTGCCTTCCCGGCGTGAACTCGGAGTGCAATGGAATCCTACGTTAATATGTAAACGTGTTTCATGTATATTACAAAGCGCTACAAACGTTATGAGCCTCTCTGTTGATTAGCGACAACTTATAGACCGCTTAGATAGTTTGACGAGAAACGGGGTTTTCCAAAAAAAAAAAAAAAAAACCCCGACGCGAGTGTCGTTTGACATGCAATTACAAAAACAGTTATGGCATTTGTAAAAAACTAGGCTGAAGAGGAAGGTCGGGTTTTTAACACATTTTGACCCTGCAACCATGCGCCAGTAGGATTAACGGTCCCCGGCTCAGAAAGTTCACGTACGTTCTACAGTACTATGTAGGGCGTGGAGCATGTTACCATGTTTGGCTAACGCTCCTGCAATGAGGAAAGTGGGAATAACATAATGAAGAATAACGCATCATCTAATGAGAAGAAAGAGTGTTATGACTCCCAAATGTTCCCACATTTTTCACTTGGGGCGCTCAGCCGACCAGTTACTACGTCCCTTGGGAGCAGTACAGAGAATTCAGAGACTTGCATGAAAAAGGAGGGATGTCTTCGAGAAGGGGATGACCTTCGCAGAGTTCATTTTCTCTCTCATGATGACTTCGGCTCAGTGAGGCGTATATACTAGAGGTATTGCGCCCCTGGGCAGGCGTTTACAGGGGGCCGCCAAGGTCCCCTGTTTGGGGTCCAGAGGCTCTAGTGGTGATGACGTTTATTGCAGTGCCGTTTAGAGGACTCAGAGCGTATTTTGCAGTGATAAATGGGTGATCTCTAAATTTGGGTTCAAAAATGTGACATGGCATCACATTTCAAAAAGATTTTAACTTTAAAAAGTATGTTTCCTCAAAGGAAAATGTGTATAGTTCATATTTCTTTGAATTAGTGTTAGATTGCCCAGAAAACCAGGGAGCTGATAATGAAACAAAATCGGACCATTTTGCGGGATGTGATGGGACACCACAAAAGAGCATATGACCTCCAGGATAGGGGGTAAAATTAAATATCAATCATTGATTACATTGTATCCTCAAAATGTATTGTCATTGCTTGTTATTTACTTAACGAGGCAAATCAATTTGAACCACTTTATAAAATCCCAAAAGCATTTCAAAAGTTTGACGAAATAATGCATATTTTTCTCCACAAAGGGAGAAGTGCACTATGAAATCATGAAATGTACATGTTTTACAATAGCAGGTACATGGATACATATTTTCTGCATAGTAACCTGTGCCTTGTAATGTAATCTTGGTTTTAGTACATTACCATAGTTCTTTCACAATTCAGTTATATCATTCAGGATCGAAACAGGGAGACCCCCTTTAGTGTCGGAGTGACAGGGACACCATGGACATAAAATTAGAGATTGAATGCCCGAGTGGATCATTCTGTGCTAATTCTGACATCCTCAGAGCTATAATTGCAAAACTGGCAAAACTTGCAAAATATAACAAACGCTACCCGACCACATAATCCAGGGTCTTACAGGCCACGAGCATTAGATAAAAGATGGACATATATGTGTATAAAAAAGTGATTGTTTCAATAGGTTCAGAAAATGTGTAAATTAACATACTAAAACTCCCCAAAAATCCCATTGGTGGAGATCCAAGATGGCCTCTAAAATGGCTGCCATTTCCCGGTTTGGCCCAACTTTGTCTCAAAATTAACACAAGGAACGACAATGGTGGCTATTTTATATGTTTTGAAGGCGCGAGGAATTCAATAACCAGTTTATTTTAGTGTTTCTATTTGAAATAAACCAAGAGATGGCGCCCAAAACTGATTCGAAATGGTGACCATTCATATGAATGCCAGAAGAAGATGGGACAGTTGGCATTGGAGGTAGGACCATCTTCTAAATATAGGTTCGAGGTATGAGGAATTTTCATTACTATTTGAGTTATCAAATGTGTCTATAGAGCATAACTAAGATGAGCCCCCAAATTTGGGAGATTCGGCATGCCGAAAAATGACAAGTAATCAATGAGTCTCAGTAGCATCAAAAATAACACTATTAATGTGCAAGTGGGAAGGAAAGAAGATTCTCTAATGTGCCATAAGCCATTAGCTCGAATTACCCCTAAGATGGAACAAATCAAATTTGCATTATTTTAATGAGACTTGAATATCTCGATTTTCGCTATTTTAGTGGTGTTGGGCATATGGTGCCTCCCTTGCAGAAAACGTTGCACTCACATTGTGTTTACTAGAGCGTGATATGAGACTGGTGATAGATCAAGCCAGATAAGGACATCAATAAGCATGGGAACATGCTGTGTAAGGTTTCCAGGATAGCAGTTAAGTTAGTTAAAGTAGTAATATGTATAACCCTGATTACCCAATAAAAATATGCCAAAAAGAGAAAAAATGGGTCCTGGCGCTTTCCATATACATCAAATGTCTGTAACAACATAGGATCAACGAATTATTTGTTTTTTCACAGTTCTAGAAATTACTGAAGTGTTCAATAAATAGCCGACACTGGAACGAAAAGGCGGCGCGAAAGCGTCTGGCTGTACTGTCCGTTCGCGATGGGAAAGAAACGGGCCAAGTTTAAATATGCAGTTTTTGCAACATTGACCTCGGATTAATCTAATTACATGTTACCTTTTCGGAAGCTCATAGCTCTTACAAGGAATACAACAAACCATTTTGTCCGCACTGCTCGATACCTATACACGGCTAAAAGCAGATCTGTAAACACTCCTGCCAAGATAAATTTCATCTTCACATGGCTGTTAATGATAAATCTGGACTATTATGTTATTTTTTAAGAGCAAGGTTATGTGAAATCAATTTACGAATTCCACTGTAATCTGAAAAAACACAATTGAGAAACTCTATATTCGACGGCCTAAGCTTGTTGATGAGCCCAGCCAAGAAGTATATTACATTGTGATTTTTTTGATTTAATATTATCGTGATACAGGAATTTGAAGGGGTTTTTCTTGTGGGCCCTATAATGATTGCAGTCCCTGTGTGTTGGAAAGCTAGGCTCTCTCGGAGAATTCTTGAGCAGCGTAGGTGCCCAACCCATCTGTTCACCTGGGGATCCTCTGACCCACGTATTCATGGTATATCTGGAAGTGAGAGTGCTGTTAAGTGTGCTAGTGTTTAGTGTTAGGGAGGGAGTTTGGCGCTAAGCAAGGCTATCGCTTTGCCCGGAGTAGCACAGCGATTGGGGTAGCTGCGACAAATGTGACTACAGTAGTTTGTTTCATTCAGGTATTTGTTAGTTACGTGGCCATAACTACCAGTGGCATAACAAGTGGAAAGTGTGGGGCATGACCGGCCCGTTTATGTTAACTTGGACCCCAAAGAAATCAGCAAGTTAGAAAAATAGTGTGTATATATATATATATATATTATATTATATATATATATATTAATATATATATATAAAATAAAAATATATATATATATAGATATATATATATATATATATATATTATATATATAATATATATATATATATATATTATATATATTATACTGCAACTTCTCAACAGGATGCATCACCCACTCCCAGGGATTGATGCTGTCTTTCTATTCAAATTGAATATTACAGCCTTGGGCTCACCGGGTCGTCACCGTGAGAACGATCAAAGAGTAGTGCCAAGGCTCTTCTGATGTCTCATGCAATACATCACTATACCAGTCATGTATCTAGATCATCCTTCACATAATACAAGGTTTGCAGGAATGAGGTGGTACTGTCGCGACCTTTCCTTTGGAATCTCGGGGAGCATGATTCTTTCATTTGAGAGGCATTCCTAGGTTGTTTGGATAAAAAAAAATAAAAGACCAATTGAAAAACAAAAAACAAAAAAAACAAAAAACAAACGTAGGCAAATTTGACAAAAATTGAAAATTGAAAAATTTTATTGTTTTTTAACTCCAAGAGAAGAATTACTCTTGTGTTCAACTGTATCCTATTAGAAAATAGTTAAAGAGAGTTTAGCGAGAAATACTCTTTTACAGGATTTTTAGTCGATTCCGATAAATTCTTTATTGGCGAATGCGGCGAGCAAGAGAAGGGGGGGGGCATGCTGGAGGCCATCTTGGTCCATGCTCTTGCCTGTTTTTCAAACATTCAAATCTGGTAACCTATTTTCACGCGATTCTGTTGACATTAAAACATGTGATTCAACACTTTTTTACTTTTCATGCTAACCTGGATGTTATTCATGGCAAATGGATAATGGCGCCATTTTTTGTAATCAATTTTCGCGCGCCATCGTTGGTTTAGGCGAAATAGGAACAGTTTGTTAACTAAGATAAGCGCGTGTTCATTGAATTCCTTGTGCCCAACACGTATGAGACATTCTTTTTTTTCATTTCCTGTACAATTTGAGGACAAAGTTGTGCCAAACAGTGAAAATGGCGGCCATTTAGAGCCATCATTGGTTTCGCGATATAGAAGCCGTTTTGTTACTAAGATAAAACTGTTTCATTGATTCCTTGTGCCCAAACTATAAGTAGACATCTCTTTTATTTCCTGTGACAATTTGCGGACAAATTGTGCCAAACAGTGAAAATGGCGGCCATTTTGGACGCTATCTTTGATTACGAAGTTTCCACAACTGGGATTCCGGGGAGTTTAGTATTTAACCTCACCTTCCTACCTATGTTAAGAAATAAGCTTGTTTACCAGGCATATATCCAATGTTTGGGGTAATTTTGAGCTAAATTTTGCTCTTGGCCCTATACAGAGAAGGATTAATAGGGTTCGCTAATCAGCTAATCGAAGACAAACGAAACACAGACCCTTTGCAAGTGGCAACAAACGGCACAACAGCAGCAAGGTCCGTCTTGCACAGCAGGTTGTTTTGCTACTGAATTGTCCGATTACCTAAACTTTAGACCTCCGAGCATACGGTATGTATAATATAGTGGCGCGTCTTGCAGTTTTTTGTGCATTATACACTACGCGCGCGAAGCGCACACGAAATTGGCCTGCTCCGGACATTGACTTAAAATTTGCGCAATTTGTCCTGACTATTGGGGCGTGGCCATTTGATATATGTGCCGGGGGCCGTCCACGAAATGTGTTGAGGGGCATTTTTCCATCCGCCCCCCCCTCCTGAATTGCCACTCATACCTAGTGGACCTATGTCTTGCTGGAGGAGGGGTCTGGAAGAAATCACTCATCATCACTTTCAGCTCTCACTTTTGAACTTAGAATGTATAATTACACGAAAGCATGTGAATCATGCAACTTCATGTACATAGAAAACAATTAAAAAGTAGGTCAAATAGCAGAGGGAAGGCTGCAGGAGAAAGTACTTGCTGTCCAGTGTTCCTGCTCTGCTGGAAACATGTTCCCCCTACTACTTGGCTCATGGTTGTTCGTTACTTTAACGTTGCTACCGAGTTGCTCTTTCTGTGACATATATGTCTATTTCAATCCTTCCATTTAATTGGTTTGAGTACTAGGTCTGATAGTGGAGGATATGTGGAGATTCCCTGATTACCCCCATGAAAAGAGGTACCCACTTGTGATATTACAGTTTTAGAGGTAAATTCAGGAATTATGCTTTAGTTGGTTTGAAATAATTTTCAGTTTCCTGTATTAAGAACCATGGAATCATTCGAATCACGCATAATGGCAAGGCACCAAACAATGCATAGGGTAACTTATAACATTCTATCATTTTCCATGTCTCGGATGAGGATCTCTCAATGATGCCTGTTAAGAGTTTCGCATGCGTACATTGTGCTCATCTTGTGGATTTACTCTCCTTAACAGACCATCCTGCACGTCATACACACTAATGCTAATCACTACAAGCATTCAATCCCCTACTCACATTGGCTCATGTTGTTTTCATACGTTTAATTTGCTACTTTTGCTGCCTTTCCTGGGAACATACATGTCTATTTCAACATCCTTCATTTATTGGTTCGAAGTACTATAAGTCCTGAGTGAGTGAGGATATGTGTAGATTCCCCTATCCCTACCCCATGCAACAAAATAAGGGGTACCGCAACTTGTTGATATTGCAGTTTTATAGGTACATCAGGAATTACGCTTTATGGGTGTTTGAATAATTTCCAGTTTCTGTATTAAGAACCTGAATCATCGCGAATCGACGACATGCAAGTCACCAACAATCATAGGGTAACTTCTAACATTATATCATTTTCCATGTCTCGGAGAGGATCTCTTAATGATGCCAGAAAGAGGTCGAGATGGCTTACATGTGCTCATCTTGTGGATTTACTCCTAAACAGACCATCCTCACCGTTCATACATCCCTAATGCTTAATCACTACAAGTATTCATCCAATTGAATTGTTACAGCCGATCACCAGCTCATACTTACTGGAAAAATCGTTGTCACTCTTTTCCCCTGAGGCGTTCTTGCCAATATATCCCACCAGGGGTTGAATTCTGTCATCCCTCAGTTTCTTGATCTTCCGAAGATTAGCAATTTTGGGAAGCCAATCATCTCGTTTTTATGCTACTTATATAGGGTTCGTGCCAGATCTGCACTCCGTCTACGAAGCTCTGCACTTAGTCATAGCGTGCTGACGAACCTCGCAACGCCCAAAGAAAACGCGTACCTGCGGCGACTCTCCTCTTGGGCGGGCAGTCCATATTCGACGCCATATTCGTTCTCTCGAGTTAGTTATTGCATGCTGGAGCAGATTATAGGCAGAGTGGGATACGTACAGCAGGCCCGCAAAAGAATGGAAAGGTACATAATGTAGGTACGCGATGAGGTATAGGTTCAGGTCAAGCGTAATATCGTCGATTCCATATATTAGTGGATGTCATTAGGGGAGGGTGTAGTGAGTGGGAGACTGGGCGTAGCTTCGAAGTTATTAATAACAGAACATCGAGACAGGGGTGTATACGTTTCTCATTTTTCCTCATCGTTGTCAGAACCCCTCGCTTTTTGGAATGCTTTGCCACTGTCTTGCCCTCCCTCTTCTTCCTACAATCTCCAGCTTTTCAGTCTAGAATCACAACGAGCGTCTCTCACTACTCTTTCATAGCTTTTTCATCCCTTCTTTAAGCGGGCCTCGTCATAGGTTCAAGCCGTTGCGCGTCTAAAAAAAGGTTAGGGATAAATAAAGTTGGTTTCTTGATCAATTCAACTGATCCTACACCTTCGGCAGATTTGACCGTAGCTACCAAGACGTTCACGATTTCGCTTGTTTTTCGTTTGCATAGCTTCATTTCATCAAGACGCAGCACATCAGGCTGGCAAGCCAGTGCTGTATAAAAAAAGGGATCAGAAAGAGACTAAAATCTTGGACTGACTTACTGAATTAGATGACAGGAATCGTCCCCTCGCCCCCTCCAGACGTTCACCACGGTAGTATCGACGGAGGTTTGGGTTTTGGGCCCTCCGCTCTGCCGGTGACAGTCGGGAGCCCAGTTGGCTCACGCACTTGTCGGCCCATCTCTTTGTGGTTACCCCTTGAGTCTAGGGTTGGGTGGAAGAGTCCTCTTTGTAGGCCGAGCTAGTAGCTGTTTCCGGACTTCGTACCACATGGTCAAACCACCTGAGTCTTTTTCCTGATTGGTCTGTTTTGTATTAGGGATCTTTCAATCTGTTGCTGGACATGCTGGTGGATAGCGGGTCCTGCGTGTTACTCCCAGGATGGCTATGTGGCAGTTCATCCAAAAACCTCTAGTCGGCGGGTATCTCGGCTTTGAGCGTCCATGGTCTCGGCTGACATATATAGCGACTCGGAAGGATCAAACAGTTGTAGAGTCGTATTTTCAGTGGGGTACTGATGGGATGTTTCCAAATAGGTTTTTTAGGCGGCCGAAGGCCTTGATGCTTAGGGCGATTCTCTGCCGACATCTGCTGAGGTTGGCAGGGAGGACTACACTCCCCAAAAAACACAAGGTCTCACAAGTCAACATCATGCCAATCGCTACTAATAGGTTGATTGACTTGGGAAAAGTATTTGACACTTGAGACCATGATTTCAGCACCCCAGTTCTTGCAGGCACTTTCTGACTGCGATGTAGATAGTTGCAGCTTTTGGAAAACAGCTGAGAGGACGGGTTGTGTCGTCAGCAATACGGAATGTCCACCGAGAGGTTATCGTTGAGACGTAGCGTATTATCAATGTCCTTTATTCTTTCATCACGAATTCAAGAAGGTGTTGAATAGGGTAGGCGACAGAAGGCAGCCCTGTCTGGTCCAATTTAACTGAGAACCACTCTGTCAAATGTCCATCAATCACTACTGCACAGCCCATTTTTTTTTTTTTCCGTATCTTAGTAGAGAGCTTTCCAGGATTGTGCACGATTTCTGATCCACCCCTATCGCTATCAGCATTTTTCCAGAGACGCTTTCTCAAATTGTTGTCGAATGGCTGGCTTTGAAAATCACAAGGTGAAGTTGTAGTGGAACATCAGTTCTGTGGCCTTCTCAATGACTTGCCTGACAACGAAGATGGGAACGACGTCTCTCTGGTCTGAAAAGCCAAATTGGCTCTCTCAGTGGCGGCTTCTGTTTTATCCATAGTTGTTTGAGCAAAATTTACTGAAGACTTTTCACTGGGATTGACAGCAGTGAAATTGCTCTATAGTCTCGGGGTTAATCTGTCTCCTGTTGGATATAGGGGTACTAGCATGCGAGCCCAGTGCTTTGGTGTTGCTTTAGCCTCCAGATTCGGTGAATTTGAAAATCTTGTGGAGCTTACGACCATGGGTGTAACCCCCGGCTTGAGACCTATGCTTGTACTTGGAGTCCTATTACCAGGAGCCTTTAGGGCTTTGAGACGCTGGGAAAGCTGCCTCTATATTGCTTTCGTTGCTGATAGTGGCGAAACGCTAGCCATGGGTATGTTGCAGTGTTAGGGAGAAAATTGCCGTTGGATTCAACGATTGGTGGGGGGTGGTGGTAAACATGAATCGTCGCCTTCGCATATGTTCACAGCACTTGTAGACGGCATGTACTGAGAAAACATATTGCCAGAATCCAACCGCCGAAAGTAATGATTGTTTAGTGTAGTGTAGTATAGTGCGGGGGAAGGGTAGAAGGGACATACTCCTCATGAAACGACTCATGAAACCAAAACCCAAAAAGTGCAAACGCGCCCAGGGAACAGAAGTACATAATTCGGCCCCCCAAAATGTTTGAAGAATATTAAATCAAGTGGTTCTTTGAAGGCATTGACAAGACTAGACCTAAAACAAACATTGCCAAAAGGCTATTTCACTCGTTGATGACCTTCTGTGAAAAGAAGTGTTTTTTTCCTCCCGACATCCATTTTTTCTACAGCGAGTATCTCGAGGCTTGAGGTGGTACCCACGAGTAGTCAAATTGGAAAACTCGAAGAAGTACTCGAATGCCCAAACCCTTGGGTCTATGACAATTTCGAAGACCTGGATCAGATCACACCCGAGCTGCCTCAGTTCCATTGAAGTTATCTCAAGACGCCTGAGTCTTTCTCGTACGGGAAATCTCTCAGGCTTCTAATCAATTTAGTAGACCTCCTCGGAACATTTTCAATTCACTGCTTATATTTCACGAAATAAGCGCTCCACACTTGGACCGAATACTCGAGGTGAGGCACTAGTTGCTTGAAAAGCTGAAAGAGTCTGAGAAGCTATACCTCATTGAAAGAAGTGAGATGCCGCTTTATCAGACCGAGAATTCAATTGCCTTCCTTGCAGCATCAGCACCCACTGCCCTTAGAAGGTTTCAACGAACCCTCGAAGCACACACCAAGATTTTTTCTCGAGTCCTTCACCTGAATATCCTGACAAGTCAACGGGGATGAGGGCTTATATTTTGGAAACAACATGCCTTATTTACACTTGCCAGCGTTGAAAAAAAAAACAATCAGAAGACCACTTGGGAATCAGGTCAAGATCATTATGAACAACAATTTTAATCGTCGTCCGACGAGACTTCTCGGTACAACTTGGTGTCGTCTGACAATATTTTTCACTCTAGGACGCACTGATTATCAAGGTCGGCAATGTAAGTCAGAAAACAGTAGGTTCCAAGAGAACGACCCGGGGTACGAACAACTAGGAGTAGAAGCTCAAACTTTAATAACAACCCGTTGTTCCTTATCATAAAGCCACCCTCGAATACAACTGAGACCTTCCGTTCAATACAAAACTCTCCAATCGAGCAAAAGACGTTAATGGGGAACTTTGTCAAAGGCTTTATGAAAGGCCACGAAGATAATATAAACACGTTGCCTCGTCGACAGCAATCAGGTAATCTTCCTGGATCGGAAAAGATTAGACAAACACGACGAACGACCTTTTCTGAAAACCATGATGGGAGTTGATATCAGATTCTTTCCATCGGAATGATTAACCAAAATAAATTCCGAATTATCGATTCCATCACTTTACATAAGATCGGGTGAGATTGACTGCCGGTAATTGCTAAAAGATTTCTGTTCCCCTTTCTTGAAATGGGACCCCCATTCGCCCCCTCCAATCATCAGGAGCATGACTTCCTCCTGTCTTATTGAAATGTCACTAACGGATGTAGCAGAGATAGTCTGCAAGAGACTTAGAAAAGAGGGGTGCATAAGCTACTGCATTAAACACGCGCGCGGATTTTTTCCTGCAACTTGGCCTTCTCAATATAAAATTGAAGCATCTGATTAGAAATAGATGTGTTAGCCTTTGTGTTATGGCCGTACTGCACCTTGATCGAAGATTTTTTTCACCAACCGCAAAATATTGGGGGGGGGGGGGCGTGTTTGATATCATGTCCCTCCCCACCAACAATTTTTTTTTTCTTTTTTTGGGGGGGGGGGGGCGTGCCGCCGCCCATGGGTAACGCGGTTCTAGTCCCCGTGAACAGTGTGCTTTTCACCATTTGTTTGAGGTCACTATTACACGATTAGGTCAACGAATACAAGGTCCCGTATAGAGGCAGCTGGATCCTTCTGTTTCGTGTAGCATGTTCAACATTTAATTGAAAATATCCAACAACGTGTGCTCGCTGGATGTTGTTCGCGCGGAGACAGTCTAGCTACTCCAATCTATCTCTCGAAGATAGAAGTCTCAAATGAAGGTATAATAATTGATGTTGGTATAATCCTGTCTGATTTTGCTTGAAGTACTACGGGCCAACCTTTGGGTTACTGTGAATATTCTGAAGAGTATATTCTCAAATTCTTGAAGTATTCTCCTCACCGAACAATGTGTCGTGTACATGATGATTTCCCAAATCCATGTCGAGAATAGTTAAAACTGCATATTTTGATCTGACGAAGAGCAGATAGACCTCCCATCTCCTCTCGTAACTCGTGTCTCCAGCGATAGAAAAGGTTATACTCGGCCATGATAATTTAGTGGAACATGGTAGTACAACAACTAGCGGTAATGTCAATATTTCAAGGAACATGCCGGAACAATTCTTCTTCCATTTTCTCCCTTATATATAATTAAACTTTTCTATAAACACATCTGTATGTGGACTATGGCGCCATTATATAAAACGTTCAACAGCTGGTCTATACCAGCCGATTCCATCCTATGTGTTTCTGAAGGCAGCCTAATTTTATCGATATTCTTCCAGACATCGCAGCAAGAAAAATCGCATCCCTGAATCGACGCAAGTCTGCATTTACATTTTGAACATTACCACTAACGAATAGTCCTCGGGATCAGTGTATGGCCTGCATGTCTTTGTTTTCCGAGTGCGCATTTTTAGTGCATTTTGGGTTCGAGATCTAATAATTATTAGATTTAAAAAACAGAAACAAATTCTATTCATTTTATTCAGGTGTCACGTTTGACCCTAGCTACTACTGCGAGTATATGACATTTTATACTGTAGGTTACCGTGTGCTTTCAATCCCACTGTGCTCCGACGATACACTCATGCAGGCAGTGGAACTAAATTTCACAGAACCCAGCATTTATTAGAAACGATTCACTTAGTTGTCTAAGAAAAAACAAAGAAGAAAAAAAAACACAGACCAATATTAATAACGTCATCATGTATAAGTCTCCCGCCTCATTTAGTCCACCCAGCCGTCCTCCCTCGGCTGTCTGGACGGCGATCAAGCCTTCTCCTACCTGTCCATTCACTCCTATCATACAAGGTCATCCCGGCGGCCAGCCCCAACCAAGGCGGTCCATGCTGGTAGTAAGATATCAAACTACTAGTAGAAAATGAGACGGGGGACCATTGAAAAGGGGGGTAGGGGGGGGGGGTTACTAAGGCTAGACCGGCGGCTGGTGTTGGCGAATGGGTGTGGGGGGGGAAGAAGGAGGGTTATCGACTCTACATAGGTGGGAAGAGCGATGCGAGTGAGTTCGGTCATGAAAGGAGCAATGGATATGGGCAATGGCAACAACCACTACAATTCGCGCAAGCGAGAGATTTGCAAGATCCATTTTGACCCCTATCATCAGTGGCCGAGCTTTTATCTCAAGATTACGGCCCCCATTCATTCCTTGACGAATTCAGCAGGATATTATTAATACATGTCGCGCGCGCCCGCCTGTGGTGTGGACGCCCAGCTTGTAACATGAAACTGACAGGTAGCTGAGTAGATCGGCTTATAATGTATGGTGTTCCCCATGATGAGTACAGGAACCCTATTGTTTTGGGGTCAGGTCAGAAGGTCATCTTTGGTCATTAGAGGTCCAAGTCTGAAAACCACGTAAAAACGATAAGTCCAGAACGTATCTGGTCCGATCACGTTGAATATTTGGTGTATAGCTCTCTTATGGGATGTACAGGAACCCTATTGTTCAAGGTCGGGGTGAATTTTGAGTGAAATAGAAAATTTGTGAAAAAGTTGATATTTTCTGCCAATTCTGGTTTGTAAACACCCCAAAATACACCCACCTGGTGAAGGAAGCTCATATTGGTAGTGTGTTCCCCATGATGAGTGCATGCCCTTGGTATGTGGGTAGATCAGAGATCATCTGAGGCGCTAGGAGGTTCCAAGTCAGGAAAAAAAAAAAAGAGTTGTGTAGGTTTTCTTATCAAGGGTACAGGAACCCTAATTGGTGGTGAAAAAAAGAGAAATTTTGTAGCTGGCAATCTCCAATATCTTGTGCTGGCGATAAGTTGTCAGAAAGGGTCAAGAAATCACTAAGCCGTTTGGCTTTTGGTATCTTCCTTGTTGGTGCGGAGGGGAACTTCCAATTGGGCTAGACCAGACGGCTAATGAGTATAAACCAGAGGCAAAACCGCAACTGAAGGCGCGAGAGAATTTTACTTTTGGACATTCAATTGAAAAGTCAAGGCAATCTTAGGATTAAAACTTATATACCTGATTTTGAATCTGTATTGCACGATGTTGTAGCGTTCCCGCCGAATGTTGGACGTTTTTTTAGGGGTTCCCACCCGCACCGTGTGCTGCCCTTAGTGTGTGCACCGCGCACGCACCAAGCTTTCAACGAGTGGTTCCCCGCAGCCATAAATTGATGCTTGTTTGCTGTTGGCACAATAGACACAGACATCCGACGAATACAGGTCTCGCCAGGTGTTGGACTTACCCCCGTCGCCTCAACTTCATTCCCTTCAAAATCAACAAAACTTTGGGGCATTCATCGAAAAATTCAGGACGATATTTAGGATCCATGGCTCTCGTCCACTTAGATTTTGAATTCATGTCTTTTTGACACCACAATTTGGGCGTTCCCTAGCAGCATTCCGATTTGCCACCAGTGTGCCTCACAGAGTTGACAGTATGTGCACCGCGCACCCACAATTCAACAGTAGTCGCACCATAAATTGAAAACAAAATCACAATGCCGCCAGGTGAGTTATACCTAACGCCGTCGCCTCAAACCCCTTTCATCACAAGAAAGAGATTCGTATGTTAGTTGTGGTCATCACTAACTACTTAAATGGTTCCCTAGCAGGATATCGACTACGTCCAATGAATTAAGGGGCAATACACCGAGTGGTAAAGCTGAGGTCTTATGCAAACGAGAGAGTTTTGAAGGGGCATCTTCGAAGGGGGATCCTTCTTTTATTGGTAAATGGAGAACAAACCCAGAGTAAAATTTCAGGCACTTTTTGTTAGGACAATCATATGTCTGCCCAAAAGGGCACATATAGTCTGAACATACCGGCTCATGAAATAATCGAGCGCGGATGGGGGGCAAAGGCATTGCGTTCCCCAACAAAATATGGGGGAGGGGACATTTGATGTCCCCCCGTCCCCCACATGATCGCGCCCTTGACTATAAGACGAACCTGGAAAATCAAATAACACGTAACGTTAGGCCCTTACAGTTCGGGGCGTGATGTGCTCATGTTTTCATTATGTTTTATAATGCTATTCGGTATGCTCAAAAACCGATGCTGTATGTCACTTTGAACAGGCAAACCGATTCGTTCATATTCAAACAAACAGTTCGGTGGGTGATTGACCAGGAAAGGGTTTCATGAGGTCAACAGACTAGGCGGGCACTCTACATCTAGTACGAACGCTGCGCACGTATTCGACATTGCCGTTTGCGCCCGATAGCGTTCTTTCCCGCGACGTTGGACTGGCACAAACTCCTGCGTTTCTGCGGTGTTGAGGCGTTAATGCAACGGGGTAAATGCCCCCGGACCGACGCGCGATAGTGTTTACCCCCCCCCGGTTGGGGGCCACCTGGATGGTCTATTTAAGTTACAGTGCATCTCACAACAGGACTGGGAATACAGACTTGACGTTTTCTAACCTTGCAAAGCATTCTGGAATGCGTCCTCTTGCTGAAACCCACCCCACCACGTTGTGTTTATTGCAGCGTAGGCTGCAAATGAAAAACTCGTTGTGAACCCGACTGTACCCTTTACCTACGGAAGAGGTGTAAATATGTACAATGATTCCTCATGGGTAATTTCAAATATGGAGTTTTGTTCGACTGCACCTTCCAGTTGAGCGTTACGTTTTAATTATCATTTTCTACACTCCGTAATGTTGATTTCAGCTTCGATGACTTCTCTCCCAGTTATATCAGTGATTTAATTCCTCTGCAATATGCTTGAGTTTCCGTAATGATTCGCTTGCTGTTTTCAAATACCGGTCAGAGAAAAACTGATGCAGTTGTTTGCTAACTGTCTGCCGTGAAAGGCGTATAATACTATGAAGCATGTGAGTGAGCGTATGCTTCCTATAATGGTGGACAAAGTAGTGGCTCACAACTGGCGCGTACCGAGAGCTTTGTTGTTCTGCGGGGGGGGGGGGAGGGGGAGGGGTCGGAACCCAGGGAAGTGCCCTCCATAAATGCCGCCTCCCTATGGCAAAAGTAAGTACAATTTATGGTCCCTGGACACCTGCGCTGCAATGTTTGCTAAATTAACAGCTTCGAACCTCTAATGAGCTGCGAAAAATAGTTTTTGTGTCAAAAAATTATTGATAAAAAATATTGACCCCCGTGGGTACGCCACTGTCTCCAGACTTGGTTCTATGGGAAGTCAATATATGCGCGAACATCCATTCGAGCCGGGCTCAGAGACAAACCCTGCTTCATGACTTATACTTGTACTTGATTGAACAGAACAAACGAATACACGCGGCGTAGGATTGTTGCCGAAAGGAAATACCTTGAGGCTGAGCGCGTCCGACACGGACAGGTCACCATTCCCCGAGCCAACCACCCTGACACCCCTGGTACCTGACCCACCCAGACCATGGAGCATTAATATTTAGGGAATAATGAACAGATACGAGGGTCTTTGTTGCAGACTTAGAACCGGGATGACGTCATAATAATAGGTTAGAAAATCCGAGGCGTATCCTGTGTATTATTCCCATTCATAAATAATCAACTATTCTCGAGAAAAAAATGCGACAATAACAGGTGAGAATACTCTTGTGATTCCATTTAAGCTCCCAAAATGATCAATTAACGAACGATGAATGTGAACAATGGTGCAGTGGCGGTTGCCAAAACAAGTTTTCAAACCAAAACAAAAGCTCCATAGAGGTATATGAAACATACGCGATAACGTTACATGACGGTACGATGGCGACGGTCATGCAGCAAGTTCGAATCACGCACTCGAAGTATCGGACATACAGTAGCATTCAATAATGTACAGCCAAGTTAGGCCAATACGGTAGTATACCTATCCATGATCGCGCTATTATCGTCGAGTGCAGTGGATTTGTAATACGGACTCCATTCTGTGGATCAATGCGGGGAATTCGAGTTGTTTGAGGAGTACAAATTCACTTCACAGGATCACTGGCATATTACAATTCGTGAAAACCACGGCGGTGTATGATCGTATTCGGACACAAATGGTTGTGCTGTGGAAGTTATGATGATGGTTGCTGTGGGCTATAATTCCAACTGCTGGTTCATTCTCAACGTTTCGACTGTAAGTGAGACTTCTAAAAATTAAGCTGTGATCTTCAGGACATGCTACTCTAACGTTAGAGTAGCATTTCCCTGTATCCTAGCGACGAAACGCTTATATCAGACCAGCAATAGTTTCGCACACAATCAGTCTGATCGCCTCTCTCAGAGTTTGGTCTTCGACCATGGACTAAGGATTTTGGCAATGTAGATGCATGTGCGATTGTTTCGTATCTAGTATCGTGAAAGCCCGACGAAAGAATTGTAGTTCAAAATGGAAGGTGATAAAATCCATATAGGTCTAAGCCTATTATATCTTAATCATTTTCGTGAAATATCCAGCTAGGCTTAGTATGTCTTGGATTGCGTAACGATTCAAGCAAACGAATGCGTACAGGCACGATATAGCTTCCTTTAAATCTATAGGCTTACATTCTGTAATGTATGCAAGTGCAATATAACCGGTTATAATTCACATTCACACACTAAACTCATATACATAGGTCACATAGTATTGAAAATGCCGTTCAGAGACCACACAAACTCAATGTGAGGAGGTGCGCTATTGTCGTGACGCACATTCAGTTCGTTTACTCTCTATATGTGGATTTTGTCAAGCGATTATGACACGGACGCATAACATCGTTGCTTCAGTATTTTACCTGGTTTACAGTGCATTATCTGGAACATCGTCATTGAGTGTAACCCTGTTTTCAGATTTGACCGATAACACACTCGAGAGCCAGCTGATTCATCACGGAGGCACAGCAACATTATCAAATTCGAAAATATTGAAACAAACCTTTTCCATTGAGAATTATTCCTTCGAGTGGATCGAAACTCATGTGCAAGCTTCAGGTATATTGTTTGTAATGAAGGTGATAGCCTTTTTATACCACTTTCATGCAACGTAATTGCCAAATCGATTGCATCTGCAGAAAGTCATGCGTGAGTATACCTCACATGCGAACTATAGCTCCTCTCACCTCACTATCCCCGGAGTCTAGTTGACCGTAGGGGCTCCACAGATGACCTCGCAAAACCACTTCCTCTCTACGTCTTTCTGTTCTGGCCTTACCCAGGGCACTTCCATTCTGATATGATGTCTCCTATATTTTTCTGCCTCTTCTCATTCCCCCTGGTTAATCGTGTCCCGCAGGATCGCACCTTGGCCAGTCTGATGCCGTTATTTACTTCTTGGTTGGAGATATGTGTCCTCCTGTAGGAGATATATAAGGAATCTCTTAAAACCAACTCATTTCTGTGGGCTTGATCTCTTTCTCGATACTCGTGCTGTCAGGTCCACGGCTCACACAGGGTAATCTGTCGATTCTTGACAGGGGGTGATGTTTCTGTCCTTCACACGGCTTCAGTTTTGTTACTGTGGTTTCGTCTGTGTAATCCTGGAGAGTATTTCTGGCGTTCACTCTCATTGGTACTACTGCTCCCGATGAATGAATCGCGAAAACGTAGTTTGTGTTGGACAATCGTAAACAAGGCTGCAATCCATCCCATCAGTCGTGCTCCGAATGAGTGGAGCTTCCCGGTTGCTTACGGAAGACTTATTGGCTAATCGTTAGCGGGAACAGTGGTTAGGGTTTTACCTGTAGCTTTCGGGACTGAAACTAAGATCAGGTGTGGCGCTCCTCTCGCCGAACCCTTCATGTTTTTTCGTCGAAATCACCTTTAGCCTGGTTCTCGGTGGCGTTTCTTTCCAGCAATCTCCCAAATTTCCAGAAGGTTATTGAGAATCGGGCAATTGTTTTAACACGAATACGTTTTCTAAGGCCTTTAAAAAAAAGACAACGCTGACGATCATTAATGAAACTCTATGCTGGCACTTGCGTAAAAACGTTTCAAGAACGTTGCATCGTACTCTTCCGTTTTAAGTATTCGATAGACGAAATATGTGGGTCACGAGGTAGAAATTCAGGCATGTTCTGCTCTCAGCTCGCCGCAACTATCGAACAATTTTCATAATTTTTATGACAGAATTCCTCTGTCAAATTGCTGTATAAAGTGTCTCATTCTGTTGAATTTCTGCACTAAGCTGCACCCTCTTGTCTACAAATGGGTAAATTCTGAGCCTTATTTAGTTAGATAGGGGTCGGGCGGAGGTCATTGCAATTCGCAAAATATAAACGTTGTGCAAAGGACTCAGTCCTTACAACCCCGTCGACGTAAAATGCCATAGATTAGTACGAGAAGGAATGTTATGGTATTTCACAGGGTGTTGAACGATTTGAGTATATACAGTGATGTTATCTGACTGAACATTCCATTTCTAACTTATGTCGTCGTCCTTAATGTAGGGGGGGGGGGGTTAAAAAAGGCGGGGGGGGGGTTGAAACTGAACCAGTATATAGTATGGTAATCATTCCTCATGAAGGCATAATTAGAAAAAAAAAGGTACCAATCGCATCTGCTCGCACCTTTACCTTAACGTATTGCATGGAGGCCTAATCTGGAAGGTTTACTGACTGGGCATCTCCGAGCCCTTACCTCACTGCTAGCTGGAGTTACGCATAAACTGCGAGGACTCGGCAGCTTCAAAACCTGGGCCAGAAACTATCAGAAAATTACGACCTGACATGTTTTCAGGTTTGGTATTTCCCTCCTGGTGCGGGATCCCGACAATTCAACTATAGATACATATACTAAATCCTAACCTGATTCGTAACCCGTCCTCTAGCTCTTACTCTGACATCCGCATTGAACGTAGAGATGGGTTATATCAGGTAATGCAATACACTCCGTCTGGCTAAAAATAATGACTATTTTCTCGGTATTTTGTATTGTTTCTGTATTTCGTTCCGTTACAAGCCTCGTATCCCTAAGGTTACCCGTGAAAGGCAGGGCAGCCTTAAAATGGTTGGGGTTAACGAAAAGAGGTGTGGAGAAGAAAAGGAAAAGCGCCCCAGCTTGCGTCGCTTGCCGCTTAGGACGACGAAACTCATGCAGCAGAGAGAGGACAAGAAACATGTTCTCTTAACTCGATTGTCGTTAACTGTCAATTGTACGATGTAGGAAACGGTCAGGACGTAATTGGTAAGGACCTGGGTATCGTTCGGCATGGCCTATATACTCGAGGAATCGACTGTGTAGCAACGACACTGTTATAGAAAAGTTTATATTTGTTGTATGAATGAATGTTATCGTTGTGACCGGCATTTCGGCCTCAACTTTTGAACTTCTGGTCCGTTGGTTTAGCGACCTTCTTCAACTGTGGGGCAGTGAACTGTTGCCCCTACACTACGTTGTACAGATCAACACACACGAGCTGGAGAGACAACTTTTAAAGTTGTGTTATCCTTCTAACCCCCATATACATAGGCAAAGTTTGCCATATCGCCTACGCAAGGTTAATATGCTGAATGATTAGGGATTCATGAACGATGATTGTGTTTCCAACCACATAATACGAGCTCTCCTCGGGCTTAACTCTAATACTGGATGCACTCGGACTGCACCCACACGCATTGCGTTAATGACCTCTTGGTCGATTTTTTACAGCGCATATTTTAATCATACAGCGTTGAGAAACAAATGGACGGTTGTTTCGTAACCCCAATTTAGTTTTTACTTTAGTAATTACTACTGTCTTTGACGCGTGCGATTATTATATTATATTCGGAGACAACGGAGCACAAACTTGCTAATTGGCTTTCCCGCCACGTGACGACAGTACACAGGTAAACACCCACGCGAATATTCACTAATTCGACCTTCAATGACCCCTGCTGTAGACGTGGTCCATTTTCGTTGTGAGAATTTTAGGGGTAAAGACAGGGCCACTGGAGTTTCATCAGGTGTGTCTAATTTGCATAAATCATGCAAATTCAAATCATGCAAAAATGCATCTCGAAATATGTTTAATGCGGGGATTTATCCTCGCTCTTGATAGGCTATTGAAGTTTTTTCGCTCCACAATGGTCGAATTGTTTGCACTCCGACAGGTACAGGGACCCTAGACTGGTACAACAACTGTCTCATCATCGACAATTAGAGTTTGAATATTCACCAGTTTTTAGGACAATGTCACCAGTGCGTTACAAAATA
Organism: Sclerodactyla briareus; assembly: GCA_026419785.1. Taxonomy (NCBI): domain Eukaryota; kingdom Metazoa; phylum Echinodermata; class Holothuroidea; order Dendrochirotida; family Sclerodactylidae; genus Sclerodactyla; species Sclerodactyla briareus. The sequence goes on along the minus strand of JAODTK010005753.1, from coordinate 47,911 downwards.
TTACTACAGGCAGGTACAGCAACTGTCTCATCTTCGACAATTGGAGCTTTGCATATTCATGAATTGATGCCATTTGAGAGTTACAGGAACCACAACAACGCACAACAACCAGTCTCATCATCCTCGACTTTTAGTATTTCGGAATATTCATAGATACTACTACTCAAAGGGTACATAAACCATAAACTGGTAACTGTCAAATTTCGAACAATCAAGGCTTCTAAATTCACTCGATGCTACTGCACCCATGTGCATGAAAAGGGTTATGTTAGAGACAGAGATGTTGGAGAAAATCCTTCTTTCCTCGGGAAATACCGGTTTTCAAACTTCGTACGTAAGCATAGAATCTTTCCCCTCTGGCCGCCAATTTGCACATCGGCAATAAATTTATGCACTGATGAATGCCAAAACGTTTTGCTCTCTGGAACACCCTCCTCATGTATGGTATTATGTTCCTAATGTAGTACGGCAAACAACACGAATTCAATGCTATGCGTATCACTAGAATTACCTTAACTTTCACCTATTTGCCTTACCAACTGGTAAAAACCATGTTGCATATTTTGTGTCCATTAGGTGCTCATGATGACGGGCGCAAACCACCTCGATAACCTTTTTTTGACCAGCCCATCGGGTGAGAATTTTTAGTTTGGCAATGACTATTGTCAACGAATATGTGCAAGTGAACGTATGTCATTGAGGAGTCTGAAAGACCGGCTAAATACGCTTTCTATCCGTTTTTCCATTTTTAACTCAAATCAGGGTTCATTTTGTAGCCGAAATAGACGGCTGCTGCGAAGGAACCTATTAGAAGTAATAGGGCCCTTTCCAAGTTACATTTTTGTGAATTGTGGCAACAAACTGTTGTTGAGACGCCCAAAGAGGCCTAAACTGTACATTATCCGTCGTTTTCCTCCAATTTTACCGCTTTTAATTATTGATCCCAATGATCGCTCATTCGGTGGAACTGTTTAAAATATTTGTATATTTGAGCGAAAAAGTGAATGAATAAAAATAACTTGCGTATGACGTAATGGCTGTTCCCCTCCCCCTCAAAACAGACGACAACATTCCTCTGAACAGTAGCTTGCTAGCGACGGGCTCCGCCACTTTAGATCGGATCTCCCGGAGGTGAGCCGTCGCTCTGAAAACTGTGCTATGCTACTCGATTTAGAGTTTAAGCATATGACACCCCGATATTAGCAACGTCAAATTGTTTGAAATGTATTGCAGTCCGATATATTGCTTCCGATATCTTCAACAATCCTGTACTTTTGATTTCTTGACAAAGTCCAGGAAACTATGCAAAAAATGTGACAGTGTGAGTTGGTAAATGCGTGTGTGTGTATGTATGTGACGCCGTGTTGCCCTTGTGGACAGGGTTCTTCGACCCCACCTGCATAGATTGAGCTTAATATACTTAGTTTGTTGGGTTCTCCATGATAAGTACAGGTCGTGCGGACGCGAACGACACAGAACGCTTGGTCCGATCACGATACATTGGTATGTTTTCTTATAGGAGTACAATAACCCTATTGTTTTCTGGTGTAGAGCAGGGGTGATTTTTAGTGAACATTTGGGAAAAAAAAGATATTTTGGCAAATTTTAGCATTGTGGACACACATATCCGACCCCACCTTCCGGGGATCAAGATCCCTACACGGATTTGGGTTCCCATGGTGAGTATGTTCCATATCTTTTTGAAGTTAAGTCAAAAGTCCTCTGAGGTCAACAGGAATTGGAAAAAAACTGAATTTCAGCTGATTTCAGCTTGTTAACAACATAACTTGACCCCACTGGATGATTGAAGCTCATACTAGGTAGTGGGTTTCCCCGTGTTGATAAGTATATTCCCTATTGTTTTGGGGTCAGGAGGTCAGTAATCCTGAGGTCAGCAAGTTAGAGGTCTGGCAACCTGGTGGTTATGATAAATCCAGATCACTTCTCAGGAAACTGAAATTTGGCGTCCTGCTTTCTAATGGGGAGTACAAAACCCCCATTGTTTTGGTGTGGAGGGCTGCGATAATTTGGTGTCCAAAATTGAGAAATTGTGACAAACTGATCTTTTGGCCCGTTTAGTCCTCGTGGCAGTGGCACGATAACTCGCCCCCCGCCCTGGGAGCTCATACGTGGCAGGTCGGTTCTCATACTCATGGCAGAGCATAATCTCTATTGATTTTTGGCCATGTCAGAGGTCCATCTGAGGTCTGCCAGTAGGCCTGAAAACTAGGTAAGTGTCCCTGGTATCCCTATTAGTCGCCTCTAACACAGGCTGGGGTAACTTTGGACGTTTTCTCCAACCATCCAGTCGACTGCACAGGCCCGTAGCTAGAGGTCTGTTCATGAGGGTGCGTGACATTTGCAGGGGGGAATGTAGTTGTACAAAGAATGTCTAAACGTAGCGCCACCATCGTTGGCGCGAAGCGTATCGCGAAAATTTTACTCCTGGAATGTCCCAGATGTCCGGAAATGGCACTTCTCAGCCTCTGCAGTGACACTTGAAAATTACATTTTGACGGTAATATCATGTAATAAAATTGTGTTGAGTGAATTGCTGAGAAAATCAGCTGATGAACAAGAGGTTTGAACATAACTTTATCTTCATTGAATATATCAGGTGAGGTGATCTTGTTTAGAAAATATATCATATACGTGTCATCAACTTCAGCGCATGATTTTTTTGCTTGAACAGTTCCCGCACTAATAATATTGATTATTAGATTGATAATTAGTTTGTAAAGCACAACGGAAAACAACGCCCTGTACGGTAGGTACTCTCCCATCATAACACCTAATTACGGCATCTCACATCACACACATGTCTAAAGGGCTCATAAGACATACCATTGAGTTACCGCAGTCGCAAGGCAGCCCCAAAACTTCCCCGTGTTATGTACCTAATCTACCTTCAAGTCCCGTCTAAAAATTCATTTGTTTAATTTGTCATATAATGGTTAATTGTTCGCATGTTTCTGTTTTTTGTCAAGCGCTTAGAGCCATTTTGGGAGAGGCGCTTATAAATATGTGTTATTATTATTATTATATTATGTGTAGGCCTAATTGTGCTATATTCTAGGTCCGGCAAGACCTCAACTTCCAGTCAACTTGATGACTGGTGCCAAAGAGCTTTCCTAATTTCCACTCATAAGTTGACTCCACAATTGACCCCGGGTCATTGGCTGCAGGATCCCCACCCATTATTTATAATTTCACTGATATCCCATGTGTGCAAGTGGGCCATCCAGTTGCGGCCAATCTTCAGGCCAATGGCATGAGATACCACTGTTGCACAGCAAAGGGAAGTTGGATGGGAGCCGGTTGATCTGTGTGAACTGATCAACTCCATGAGAGCAAGTGACCAGGGAACCCACAGGATAATTTATCCCTAAATGTGAAATAAATGTAGGCCTACATAAACCGAAGGAAATTTCCAGAAGAAATAACCCCTGGTCGCTTGTCCCCTTTTCGACCAATTTGAAGCAACCCATTAATACTCTGGCCCCATGGTGCCTGGATGTTAAATTTTGATGTTATCTCTAACCACAGTATCTCAATGCTGAAAGCCAAGAATGTTATACTGAGAACACCAGAAACAATGGTAGTACTAACAGTTGTAATAGAAACGCCGCAATTTGTAATAGCTGGCCAGTTTGTAATAAAAGTGGCCCGTTTTGTAATAGATGGCCCGTTTTGTGATAAAATAAGCCCCGTTTTGTAATAAAAATAGAACTAGCCCGTTTTAATAAACTTCGTGGCCCAATTTGTAATAAAAAAGCTGGCCCGTTTGCAATAAAACTGCCGCAATTGTAATAAACCTTTTGTATGGGAACACTGGGGGCTGGACTTAGACTCCGGACATCGATATCAATTTTACAGTACGTATCTCATAAGCCTGAGAGAAGAGAAATCGATTGCATGATCGATAAGCAGCCTGGGGTAAACATGCAAAATGTTGATTATCTTAGTCCGACATTTCCTCAGTGCGATAAGTTTCCAGTCCGGACCTCGGCATTCCGAAAAAACAGGAAAATCCAGTTTTCAGTTCGACAAGTCTTCAGTCCGAAAGTAGAAAAGAAACACCGCATCAGTTCGAAAATAGAATTGGGGATTTCAGTCCGACACACCTTCGGTCTGACAAGTCTTCAGTCTGAAAGCAGAAACATGTCGTCAGTCGAGTATAGAAACGTTTTCAGTCCAACCGCTTCCAGGTCCGACAAGTATTCAGTCCGAAAAACACTTGACCAGTGCAGTCCGAAAATAAAGAACGTGTTTAGTCCGACTAGTATTAAGTCCAAAAACAGCATATCATTCAGTCCGAAAAATTCAATAACACGTCGTCATACGAAATTCAAATACACCACGTTAGTAAATTCACATGATAAAAAAAAGGTTCTAGTCGTACAATTCTGCGACTTGAAGGGACATGTTCTCTTCGAATAAGATTGCCAATTCGGACGTGATATCCGGAATACGGTTTCACTATCGCAACTATACAAAGCCAAAACTTGCGGGATATCGTAAATTAATGTTTATCTCTTAAGAGATGCCTCATTTGTAGTTGGGTTGGGGGTTATTTAAGAAGTAGTCATGAGACAATAAATACGATGACGCAACAAGTGCAAGGCAGGAATCTAATCAGATTCTCGGCCTGAAATATGCTAATTTAGTGGAATAATTATCATAAGTGAGGTGTTTTTTTACCTGTCATATTTGATGTTTAGATGTAGGGAAGATGGTTTAATGGGACTATGTCCGTCGAGTAAGCAGCTACGGCGTATGACGGCGTCATTGTCCGATTATATCAATGAGGTATATCGCTATACACAAAGTAATCGTCGCAACCCGACAGTATGTCGTTGTTAATATCGGACTCTCCATTACTCGCGTGGGTAAGGATTGCGAACTATATTTTTCGAGTAATGTGGTAAAAATCGAAATAGTTTAAGCACGAGAGTCACACGTAGCTTAAAACTCGCAATGAGGTCAAGGGGGGGAAATACACTCGTTCTATTAAGTGAATGTCTCTGTGCAATACTCTGTAATTTTGAGTATAAATCTACAACTTGAACAACAAACCAGCGCAGACCATTAATAATAGGGGGTTTTCCGACGAATTGTCCCCTTAAGCTTAGGTGAATTAAACGAGATTATCCACGTTGAATTTCTATAAAAAACTTGGATATGATCAACTAGGCATTTCAGTCCCTAGCAGATTTTGCGAATGGTGATGCAACTCATTATGAATAACCAAACAATAAAGGAAGATAACAGATCTATTTTCTTCTTCATATAACACTTTTTAGTTTATTCGTCCAAAATCACTCGGTTTGACGGGGTGCACCAAAGTCAATGATTTGATTGACCTCTAGTCTCCCGTACACTGATCCCAAACAGTATTTCAGCACAAGTATTTTTCATTTCGACCGCAGTGGAGTCATAGACCTCCCACTAATTTCAATCACTATATATATATATATATATATATATAGATATATATATATATATATATAGAATATATATATATATATATAGAGATATATTAATATTATATATATATATAGATATATATATATATGTATATATATATATATATTATATATAATATATATAGTTAGTAATAGAAATATAGTATTGGTGAAATTTGGGCATCCGTATAGTTGGCTAATATATGGCTAATATCCCTCAGCTCTCGCTTATATGACATGTATCACCAGTTGCCGTGGGCCGAGAGAGGGGCGTTACTATTTTTGTTTTTGAAAAATACGGCAAGGAATCACTACGCATTGTTGCGTCTTGTTCCATCCCTATTACTGTTTACGAATGGCACGATCTGCATTGAATGATAGATCAATCGAAAGAAGTTCTGTTGATGAAAATATTAGGCCTACTTAATGGAGATGTGGGGGGTTGTAGGAGACCAAGAAACCTTCGTCCGGTATGTTTGTTCGCATTAATGAACCCACTGAGGACGGCATATTCTAGATTTCATATTCGCAATTATGCACGACACAAAAAATTGCCGCGCCATCTATACAAAACAAAATGTTTCACTGCCTGTTTTAAATGTAGTCGTTGTTGCCTCTAACTACAACTGGCAGGAATAACCATGCGTTCAACCGATTTGTGTAGAAATTTAATTTGGGACTGCGTGCTCTATATTCTATCGCTTAGGGTCATTACGTGCGTGATAATTGGTCGTGAACCTTCGATAAAAATAGTGAGGCGAGATTGAGATCGCCAGAGGTTCTTTTGAGGTTCGAATCGTACAGTGTTAGTTTGTTATATTTCCATGTCGGGGTTGGTAGCAAAGCATACGAGGTCATTATTCGAGACGGAATATTCGAGTTTAATAAAATCTTGAGAGGTTCGTGTACGGCTCTGCGGCTGGGGTACCTTCAGAACATGAGAACTGCCTCAAACTTGATGCAAACTCCGGTACGTCTGGGTGTGTCCGGTGGACGGAAACAAGTTTTAAAGGGCGCATGAATTCTTTTTCCGAAAACCTTACGGCTTCCACCGCCATCTGACCGTATGAAGGCGGCCATTAAAAAATTGTAGCGTTCGAATGACGCCATTATGGCACATTGTCATCAGATATAGACAGTATGGAAAGAGGTGCAAACCCTCTGCGGAATGTAGTCACGAGAGAAGCCCGGCGCATCACCCCATTCATTTTCAGATAAGTAACACCTGTACAGTGTAGATTAGGGTACTGCGAATGTCGGGGTTTCCTCCTCTTCCAGTTCGAGAGATCCAGAGAGATTTAGCCCCGAGATATTCGTGGACCGATTGGAACTGTCCCTACGACAGAATCCCCATGACAATAGTTTCGCTCATTGCTAGTTAGTTATGTAGGTGTGCAAATCTATGGTTCAATTGCCAGGCACGGGTTATAGACCCATTCAAGGCCGGGCAAGGAGTATATTAATGGATAAAACACCACTGGGCAAATGCGAATTCAACAGAGACACAGACACACGGAAGGTGTGTTGCGACCAACGTGTGCAATATAATTATGAACGATAACGCGCTCCACGACCCACACCAGTTGGCCTATACGCAGATGACACAGCTACGGAAAAGTTGCAATCATGGGGGGTTACCATGGACATAGTGAAGAGATAAACTCCAAAAAGCAAACAGGATTGACGTTTGCTGACTTGAGCACGTTTTGATACCGTGGTCAAGCGACTCTGTTGTCACCGCCTACAACGACGCTTTGTGGTGTGTACATCAAGTCGCTCTTAAAGGATATTGCTTCTCGTCAATCATTGTTGAGTGCACCGCGCTGTGCTCCACACCATCAAACGTTGCATTTGTTTATTATGTGTGAAAGCATCGTCAGATGATCACACGTTCGGGTTACGAAGTTCCTTAGTGAATTAATATTTTGTGGGAACGAGAAGCAAGGGGCTTCGAGTGGTTTACCTCATATTAATGTGGTCAGGCCTCGTGACTTTAGGTAGCGAGTGGCAAGCGTACCGCTGTGCTGGTTGGCGTCCCCCAGGGGTAAGTGCTCGATGCTGAAGAATTTAGATATATCTACCATTCAATCATCGAATCTGATGATGCGATGATAATTACATCACTGGAGATACACATCACTGAATTCGCCGTGAATGAAAGGAAACTATCTGAAGCCAAAGGAATCAGAAATGATCGAGATATACAGTTGGTTCATCCAAGATTGCACCGAAGAATGTCGTTCGCAATCTTGGCGTTTTTTCAACACCAATATGACTTTCACCGATCATGTCAGCCATCTCCGAAAGCCGTTCGTGGCTTCTAGTGAGTCCCGGCTAGACTATTGCAAACGCTCTGTTCACCCATCTGTCATCCCGTAACCTCGATTGCCTGTAGAGATTGCAGAACGCGCTTGACAGAGTTGTGTTGACACAACTAAGTACATAAGCACGGACACCATGATAAATAACTTACACTGGCTAGGCCAACTGTTCCCCGTCTCAGCTTCAAACTGTTACCGTTTGTGCACAGATGTCTCAACAAATTAGCGCCTGCAATCCCCTGCATATCTGTCCGACACCATGACAAGTATCGTCAAGCCCGCATCCTTGAGACCAGGCCTCCGATCCCACGATCTGGTATCATTTAAAACCAGTTTTAAAGCAGCTGGAGCCTACCGACACACGTAACGCCAAATCTCGGCGGTCACTTTTTGAGCTCTGACGGCAGGGGACCTTGAACAATTGGATGGGGAAGATCTGACGTTTGTCGTGGATGGAATTTGGTCTACGGTCTGTTGGCGTCGTTGGCTGCGATCATGCACCACCCCAGTATAAGCACATTCACATTACTCGTGTAATTATTACTGCATGCATTTTTCGTCTACCAGCTGGAAACCAAAATATAAAAACAAACAAACTCAACTAGGTCACATAATTGTAAGTGGACCCTGTGTCACCTAAACCCATATGGTAAGGGTGATTTAAGACGAATTAATAAAAGTCAACACCTAACGAAATTGAGAAAACTTAACTTAATTCATGGTCCTGGCCAGCGCCAATGGGACCAAAAAAACAACATATGAAAAGTCGACATTAAAAACTCAACATTAACGATACAACATCATGCCACGTAAGTCTATATGGTATACAATCCAATATAGTTAACAAAAAAAAAAGCTGAATAAGAATCAAGTAACGTCAAAATTAAAAAACTACCGTCAACTGGGGTAATATTGGCAGTGTTTTTTTTATTACTATATTTTGATATTTTCAAAATGATCTATACTTCTCTCTATTTTATTATTTTTTTAAATATTCAGTGTGAAATGATAGATGGTATAGGTTGTAGATATAAGTTTAAGTATACGATTATTGTGTAGAGATGAATCAAAGTGCTGATTTTATGAGGTAACTTCCATATTCATTTGCATATTATGTCATGTGTATATACTGCTCCGGGTATATATTGTGTTTTCGAAGTTATTTACGATCCTCCAGTCCGTGTCAGACTTGATCAAGTTAGATGAAAGATGTTTTTGTCCATAAGTTCTTATACTGTATGAGGGTAATACTGCAAATTGCACCAAATGATTAGTTTCACTGCCTATTATAACCAAGAATAATTGTAGCAAGGAATTGTGGTCTGAATGCTTGGACTCGGTGATTCATTTCCCATACCGCGAATATACTGTCCAAAGTTAGGCTACCACAGTTGACCGGGCTGGGCGAAGTGGAAATTAATGCAGGCCTATTAGTAAGTAACAAACATATGAGCACAATCAGCGTAAACACAAACTACCCTGATAATAAATTTCGTTGAAGCGGAGAGAGAAGATGTAGTTGAATGTATCGATTTTGATAACGGTTACCAGGATTGAAGATTCAGACATAGTCCTGAACGTATCACACAAACCCATTACAAAATCAACATAAAGGAAAGGGAAATACCCCGCCCCATTGGGGTGGGGTAAATGGACGAAGCGTCTGAGGGAGTCACATTTGTTAACGCGCCAGTAACATTTTAGACTTGCTGACATACTTTCAACGTTGGCTCACTTCAATATGTAAGGACGAAAAGCGATGTCTTCTCGCGATACATTACTGATGAATAATTGACGAAGCCGTCAGTGAAGGAGAAAGAAACGCCAATGCGCCCATAATGGAAGTAATTTTACATGACATTGACAAGAACATTGACCGATCAAAAGCACGTCATTGCTATTTTCTCTAAGTGCTAGCAAATTTTGTATCTCAACCCAGTTTACGGATTCAAGTACGCCTTCCAGAATGTAGTAAGTTGGGTTACGGCACTTTTTAGATGCATCACTCTTCAAAAAAACAATCTCGATCTCTTACAACGTTCATGAGAAGTTCGTTCTCCGAAAAATTCATTGGACTGGACAGTCAGAGTGTATGATCCAGTGACGAGTATCATTACACGTAGCTGTAAACAGTCCATCATGTTGGCGTGTGTTGCCCCCTAATCAAACTTGTATATGGTTGATTATCAGATGCAATTAAAATCATTGTCCGTAGAACGGTATAAACCAGGCTTAATGATACAAAATAAAATTATAGTAAACAGTTCGTGACATATTAACAATATGGCCAATGGTTATGAAGGCTACTATCGATTTTTCCAAAATACATTGAGTATAACAACACCCGAATCCAAACAGACGAAGGATTTACCCAAACCAACATCACTTAGACTAGTTGCCATATTTATTCGTTTCAATTAATAACCCCACTTCCTTTCCCCACAATGTGTTAATAATTTTTTACACCTGACTGTGCCGTCCTTCCACTCTGGCGGTAATAGATTCTCGGAAGTTAGCGAAATTAATGTGCCCCTTTACCAAAGCCGGAGCGCTACGTTCACGTTGTATAGATGTAAGACTTACAGATTGATCGGCCAGAAAACTTCGATGAAAGTAATGTTAATTCAAAAATGTATTCGATAATTTCATTCAGGGTGGGCTCCAATCGAAGTAGGCTGGCGGGTGGGTACTGGGCGCATAGGGCGTTGGATTTCTCCGTGCGTGCGGAATTCGGTCTTCCACTTCGTGGCAGTATAGCAAAATGTGTGTCCCCATGTTTTCTCTGCGTAGGTCCCAGTTGTATTGTGGTGATTGGGAGCCTGTTCGTCAGCGAAGATATGATTGCCATCGCTGCTGCAGCCTAACCTAGAGAGTGCATATGATGCGTGACATTAAAGATCGGTGCCGCCTGCAATGTCAAATGGTCGCCATATGTACCATCGCTCGACATTGAAGAAATGTATTCTGACCACGGCACACCCGGAACAATTCGAGGGGCATTCCTTCTTGAGTTACTGGGTGGTTTTCCAAATACTGGTATTCCCTATTATTGCGCTCGCAGTTCGATTGACGCCCAACTGATTAAACAGAACCCCAAACTTTCAAACTGACAATTCCGTCTCCTGGGGGGTTTGTATGTAGAGTAGCGAGATGTTTTTGTCGGCAAAATCTCGTCAAAAACGCTCGCTGGCAGTGGCAGTTAGCGGTATATATAGTGTTTGCCTCAATTTTGCTGGTTTTTTTTTCTTCTTTGGATTGTTTGGAATTTTCTGGACGTACTCAGTGTGATACCTCTTACCCACCCGAAACACATCGCTCCAGGTCAGCAAGAGCCCCTACGCTCAATGGGAACGTTAGCGGGCAACTCCTGACCCGTATGCGCACTCTTTCTGCCACATTTATAACAGAATGATCCCCCATCGACGCCGCACCCTCCCTGTCTTCCGCGTTAAAAGTGTTACAGGGTCTTGCTTCTGAGCCCAGATACGATCCTCTGTCACAAGGACATGCTCGCCGTCTGTAGCGCTACTTAGAGGCACGCATGTGGCGCCTTCTCATTCGGTCATTAGGTTATGAATTGGAGCTGAACTGTTTTTGGATGATTCATATCTTTCGAGGGAGGGTGGCGTTGCAAATCCCGTTTTGGGGGCGGTATAATAATGAGTTTATCATCGCTCGATCGTTCCTGTCAAGTGAGCTTCAGCTGCTTATTCCATTTTCGCCCGTATACACTCCGAAGGGTGATCGCCAGCCCAGTTCTCCTTATTTTCACTCATTAGGACCCCAATATCGTCTGTGTAGAGACGCGGCCCCAGTAACGCCGGCCTGACCAAACGTATCAAATCGATACATATTTTCCGTCTCAGTCTTTGATGTGACGCTCAACTTCCCTTGGGATTGCGGGTGGTACGGCCGAGATTTTATCAATTTTATCTTTCACATGTTTCACACATGTTCTTAGCTTCCCTCGAATTCTTGCCCGTCGCTTTGCTGCAGTCGATCTAGGCGGTACGTGTCATTGAAATAATATCAGTGATCGGAGAACAAGTGAACTTGATTTTCTTTCAAGTGGCCGTAGCCACAAAACGGCTAACACATCCATGACGCTAAGCACATACCTGAAAAGTTTGCCTTTGTACTTGACAGCACTTTTGGATGGTCCATTAGGTCAACTTGATGTTGCGCCTGGATATGCTTCACGGTAACGGGGGGGGCAATGCTCGATTGTGATGAATCTGCGTTGTAAATACGGAATATCGCACCACTCTTGTGACCCGTAAAAATATCCTTTCATTAGTCGCAAGTCCATATGAGCCCGTAAATACAGTTTTCTATAACCTCCAGATTTGGCGTGCAGAGTTTCCGACTAGCGCGGAAACATTGATTTTTTAACTACTTCTACCGTCTCAAAATGTAAAGCGGGAGGGTTTTTACCTAGATGAATCGGTCGCGGATTACTACCATTGCCATTCTCGCAGTTTCCTGCTCTCTCTATCTATGACATGCCGTTATAGAGGCGCTGATATGTTTCCCCAATTCCCCCGATATACCGCAAAAATTATTGTGTGGTGTAATTGACGCCGCATGGTGGTGAACGATGGGGAGGACAGCATATAGGCCTAAGAACAATGTGACAAAAATTGAGGCAGCGGTGGGTCAATGATCCGAAAGGTGGGCTATCTGAATTGCCCCCACGAAGTCAAAATGTTGAATCATCATCAATGTCACGAATATTAACGCAGCCTTACACTCCCGGAAAGGACATTTCCTGGAAGCTGATGGAAGTTTTATTTCACATTCGGTACGCACGCGCAAACTGAAGGCTGAGCCACTCGCTCACATGCTTACGCCACACCCCATCAGATGTTTAATACTCCTTGTTCCCCCGCATACGGAAAAAACTGACAGGTCCGGGAAGCCATGTTCTCAGCTTCCATCGAGATTCTGTTCCCGAGAGCCTCTTGGTCAGAAAATTGAATGACGAGGTTTCTGACTGACGTCGTGTTTGCTTTCGACCGGGATTTGGCTTCACCAACCACACACAAGGATCTTACTAGGTGGAAGAGTATCTTCAACGAGTGTGGTCGCTTATCGTGCTTCAATGTGCTCGACAGAAAGAACTGTCAAAATAGCTTTTTGAGCATTTATTCGTTACTGAGCAAATTACACACGGTTTTGCATCAAAGGTCGATTTTTGTGTTTCACCACCCTGAACAAGAGAAAACCTCTATAACTCAAATTCCAGTTCATCGAAGCAAGACTGCGCTAGTCTTATCCACACAATTTTCAAACTTCAACTGTGTGACCCTAATCCGAGGCATCGGATGGTGTATTCGTTTACGAGATGGTGTGTTCACAAGGTAAATTTGCTGAAAAATATAAATTCGGGCAATTGTCGCTCACCATGGTGGAAAACATGTTGAAAAAACTCAAACAATTTCTCTCGAACCAAGCATTTCCGGCTTTGTACATAACGGTTTGGACTTACCGAAAAATTGCACCTAATTCCACATTTGATTGTTATTACGGACTATTGAAGTGACAAATCTGTTAAATATTAACCGCACTTGGCCCTGTGTCAGAAACTGACTACACCGTAGGTAGCTCAAAGGGCCAGTGAAACTAGGAAGGTGCTGCGAAATTCGTTACAGTCAGATTGTGTGAGTGCGTGGAGTGTGTATGTGTGTGTGCGTGCGCGTTGTGTGTGCGTGCCGCGGGGTGTGTATGTGTGTGACGCCAATTCTAACACGGTACGGAACATGTTTAAAGATGGAGTGTCGCCTTGTAAACAAATAAAGTAGGAGCCTTCATTGTGATTTTATAATCACGTTATAAACCAATCCAAAATGCTTTCAGAAATACTGTGGAAAATTGTTTTGCAATCAGGCCCAATCGCTGTCCTTGAACCAATAAAATAAAGGGTGTGACAAGTGCGCATCATATTAAAATTATGGTTAATTAGCAGTACTTGAGATTAGATGGAGGCTTTTAGATTAGGTGTAATAGTAGAGAGGCGGTATGTTTACCGGCCAAAGTCGTTGTGATACAGAGTGGAATCAGGTCGGCATTTTATTTAAAGGAAGCGTGATTGTTCGAAGGCGGATTTAAACTTGAGAGAGTGATTCATGTTGTCGAAGATGTGGTCATTTCTTGAAAACAAAAAATGTCCGGCGAAAATCGACGAGCCATTTAGATTAGTTGACCGAAATGCATCAGTATCTTTCAACTGATTTTGTATCTGATTTTAGTATCTTCAATATAATGATTAAAAAAAAAAAATAGATCGTACAATGGTCACCCCTCTTGTTCATGATATGACAAGTGTGGGACGAAACTGCTGTGAGAACAATGAATCTATATACGTAATAATAGCGCCTTGGCATGAGCCCTACTCTATAAATTCGATGCGGGAGGTATACTAATTGTTCGAAGGAGTCATGTAATGAAGAAGAACGACTCATTTTTAATCACGTGAATGATGATATGTGTGAGGCGAGCCATTAAACTTTAAATGTACTTGATGTGAGTTCCCCATAATGAAGTATAAACTCCTTGTTCTTCCAGGGGTCGTCAAAGGTCGGCTGGGGTCACCGGGGGTCACAGTGGTCCAAAGTGAACATCTTGATACACGCGATCAGGCTTGAATCCAATTAAGTTCAAATTTGACATACATACAGGCTTTATTATATTTATGCAAATTACAAATGACACTCGAAATTGAGCGTATTGCGTAGAGGGCCCGCAATAATGGAAAACCAGCGTATCGTATTTACTCCCATCCTTGACCTAATTAGAAGAATACCGTAATAAGTATGCATGTTTTCCATGTTGTCCTACATTGACTCGGATTAAGGCTCAGTGGTAGAGGCTTGCTCGTGATCAAAGTACCGGCGTTTTGGGTACACTGAGCGGTAGCTTGTTCAAATCCAAAGTGGGCTTAATGGCTGTGGCAACTGTTAATAGTTGTCGGGAACGTAAGAAGAGTGTGCACTCGGTGCGGGCCGGAGCACAAGTTACCGATGACCAGGGGGTATAATAGCCATCAGCGCTGAGACATTGCGTATTAAAGCGCTATATAGAACTGAAAAAGAATTATTAATTATTATTTACCAGGAAAATAGTTAGGAACAATACCCAAGTGGAGTAATGGTATGATATGATATATATGAGCGATATACCGGAGTTAGTACATTAATTCTGTGCAGAGTCGATATACCGCTTTGAAATTATCAGCCAAATGACGCAGTCGCTCCTAATAGACGACATATCCCCTTCAAGTATATGGTATGCATATTACGATGCGCCTACGATGGCGAGCTACTGCATGGAGGTGGAGGAGGGAGTCGGTGACCCAGCAACAGTTAGAGAGTTCTCATGTAGGCCTACGAATTCTTAAGCCCATAATTTTTCTGAACCATGCTTCTTGACCTCTTCCCCTCATTCTACAACGCACACACGGCCCCCAAATGACCTTCACTGAAGGGTAAGGCAAAAGACCACCACAACATTCGGGCCAGGCCCCCTGACAGTGGGATTCGGCCATGCTATGAGCGCACCAAGAAAAATGTTGGGTAACAAATACCCTCTCAGATCGCACGGGGCGGGCACATCTCGGGCCTTAACGCTTAAGGGGCCGTGAAAAACATCCTAAGTTTGAGATAACTTCAAATAGTAAGATCACATTAGAATCTAGTGGTCACGAGGAAAGGGCCAATTTTGCCCAGAGAAAAGGTGAGGGAACGTTTCCCAAGTGCCCCGACGGTTCCCGCCGCCCCTGGCGCAGTTGATTGGTGCCTGCCTCTACTGCCTCATTTCAAACTAGAAAAAAGTCGGGCTGGTACCGCCAACGTAAATCCCTGCATACAGCCTGTACAGTAAAATCTGCAAGAAGTTATGCATTTGCAATGGAGGGGGGGGGGGGTTTATTAAAGGGTATATTTTATACAACCACCTGTACCAACACAGTTACAATTTGTTTTGTAGATGCCAATGTCTTGGGCACGAGCTCTTAGCGAGGTTGGAAAGGGGGAGGGGGTTTGTTTTCTATGTACAGATAGGGGACTTATACTTTTTAAGGTAGGGGTACTTATCGTTTTGAGAACTTTCGTGAGCCGAAAACTGACAATTAGAGGGAGTTGCAGGCTATTTGTGAAAAGGAATATCGGCATTACGAAAGTATATGCCTGTAAAGTAACTTTATTTTACTGTCTGGTGCGTCATAAATTGTGATTGACAAACACCTGAATAGACTATAGTGAATAAAAATGAAACAGTATTAAAACCAGGCGATTATTGGATGCATGCACTATAATTTCCTCCCCAATTACAGCCATGAAGCCAGGATATTAGGCCCATGACAGTTTGTCAAGAAACAGCAGTGGTCAAGGACACATGATATTTAAAGAGGGGAGGTGGGAAAAAAAAAGTGAAGTGGAGAACATAGAGTGTGTGCTGCAATATGACAATTTTGAAGAGGACCGTGTTAAAAGACACTGCATACTGTAGGCTAACGGTATATACGGTGTAATCCTGCTATTGATGGACGTAATATGATGTATGAACATTGGTTATCCGCTAATCTACAGCCAGTTGTCTTTGGAATGTGTCGAAAGCGTTCTAGGGTCAACCACAGTTCTGTAGTGGCATATTAAGATACTTTGCACATATTTAACAAATGAAAAAAGTCGTCAAAAATCTAAAATTTTACCTTTGATGTCCATTGAAGTCGCCTCATGTTGAGCGGCAGGAATCCACCCTGATAATTGGATACGCCCAGCTTAGAACCATATCTGAAGATTTACTCAGGACTGAATGTGTTCAGTTTTCGTTTAAATTTCAAAAAACAGTCATAGGCCTACCGACAGAATTCACTCATGCTAAATTGGCGAAAATGTGTAAATGCAACCCCAGCCGGATTCAAGCGATAGGTGTTTGGGTCGTGAGGACATAAGCATGTGACAAACCGACAACGCCTACACTCTCCAACCGACAGATTACAGAGATTATGGATATTTGTATCATGTGATAGATCAATAAGTTATTCAAGCGATTAGCACCCTCGTCTGTCCGTTGAATACGACTCACTCAACTTTAAGGGGACCAATCGTTACAACTCCTATAAAAAATAGAAGGGCCGTTAGCGGTCTTAACACTCAAAGCCTGGCGGGATTGTTCAGAAACTTACACTGGTAACAAGAGGCGTATTTATTTCCCATTTACTAAATTTTGAAGGTTCGAACTTGTTTGGGTCATCGTATTGTCTTATATATAACAGGGCAATAGGAATCCCCACGAACAAAAAAATGAGGTACACGGTAGACGATAACATTAATTTACGATAAACTGCGATGTTTACAACAGACTTGTATAGTGGCGATATACCTATCGACATCACGTCCTAATGGTTAAGGTTGTTGTGACGTAATACACGAGTCGGACATATGAGTTAAGAGACATGCCCCTTAAGTGTTAAATTGTCCTGACTATAGAAACCTGGCTTTTACATTGAATTTAATTTCGGATGACGGTGTATTTCGGTTGCGGATGACAGTGTGTCTCGATTTTCGGACTGAACGCGTTGCGGAAATGAAGGCGAGTCAGACTGAAAGCGTTAATTCTACTTTCGGACCGACGACGGTTGGAAGACGTGCATTCTGTTTTCGGACTGAAGGACGTTGTTTTCATTTTATACTGAATACGTGGCGGATCTGGACGGACTGTCGGCAATGTACACTTGACGATTGGATAGTCAACAGCTGCATGGAGCCCCACCCCTCTATCCCAGAATTCCCCCCGACTACAGGCTTACTAAGCATGTTACACGATTATAGAGGAACACTACTGCGAAAATGGATATCGGATCGCCCGGAGTCCTAAGTTACACCGCCCAACGCTGTTAGCCCAATACAAGTGGATTATAAATATTGCGGCAGTTTCTTACCAAAAAGGGCCAGCTTTTTTATTGACCAAATTGGGCCAGAAATTTATAACAAAACGGGCTAGCTATTTTTATTACAAAACGGGCTAATTTTATTACAAAACGGGCCAGCTATTACAAAACGGGCCAGTTTTATTACAAAACGGGCCAGCTATTACAAATTGCAGCGTTTATTACAAAACGGGTTTGTACAAATGGTCTTCAACTAGGCAACTACACGGGCTCGAAGTCTTGAAGCTGTTTTCGTGACCCAGGCCAGAGATCATGTGTGCACTCATCTATCACTACCATGTACCACCAGTTGATGTGTACTAGTAGCTCTGTGCAACTACTGCACTGAATGTAAGCTCCATCACCTGTTGAGTTAGGGTGGCCTATGATGGCCATGATTGTATTGAATTGTTCTAAAAGGACAATATCTTTTGCTGCTACTTTTCAGACTGCGATTATACATGTAATACTAAAATGGAGAGTGTCAAAAATTTAACACTGAACAATATAGAGGGCTAACTATTTCCTAGGGGGGCGGCGCCCCCTTTCGCCCCCTTGACTACGGGCCTGCGACTGCAGAGGAAAATGTCAGAGAGTTGGCTCTACGAGTGTAGACCTTTGTAAGAGCACATTCAGTTGCTACACCGCCGCGATATCACCTTTGGTGGAAGGTTCTAAGATCGGATTTGGAGAAAAAAAAAAAAACACAGGTTGCATTAAGCATCGAGTCACTCGCATTTTCCTCGCACAAATCAATGATTAAAAAAACCCCAATTGCAATTCCCACTGAAACCAATTGTACGCATCTAGCAGTCCCGCGTGAAGGAACTCATTTTCAACATGAATGAAAGCATGGGTCCTAATTTTGGGTGAATACTTAGTTATCATTCGAATGAACAAAATAAAACAAATGAACAAATACGCAAGAACAATATAATTAGCGTTTCTGCCATTGTGAAATCGAACTGAAGAAAAGTTGATGTACACACATACCAAAGATTCCGAAATGTGTCAATTATTTTGTTTGGGATATGATGTGGGAAGTGTTTGTATCGGCTCTCGGTAATGGAATCCCTTCGATTTCTATTACACCCCAGTCTATCGTGTTACCACGCCCCATAGTGGATGTTTTCGTGCCTTCATCGTTATTGGTGGTATTCTGTGAAATAAATGGAACATTCCAGTTATTAGATTAGAAATTGAATATTCGACGTTGTCTGCTTAGTCTTAGAATAACAACGCTGCTAAATGATTGCAGCGGTTATGGCTTTAACTTACTGAATAGAGAACTGCTCACACATGATTCAGTTTGAACGTCCGTTTCGCTCACTGTCCGAGTAACATGATGGTGTGCATCGGTGTAGCCAGGATATCGGGGTAATGTGGATCGACAGATGCAGGGTAAATATGTGAGAGCTAGTAAATATTAGAATATCGCCAGAGCGCCACCACCAGTCGACGAGTAGCCACACGCGACAATTTGTCTTGCTCATGCCAGGACAAAGCCCAGGTAGCCAAGCAAAAGTTGGTGCATATATGCTGATTTCTCTTCAAACAGATTTTCAAATCGTTAGAACATAGTTCGCAACTGGGGACGGAAATGTCATAAACAGATCACAGATGGATTCGTGGAGGTGAATAGCTTTATTAATGTGTCATCAGTTGAGACGCTATTGAGAGAGGGTGCAGAGGGGTGCACCCAGAAGAAGAACCGTACTGTGATTTTACAATAGTAAGAGAATTATAAATAGTCACGACACTTTTATTCTCAACGAAAACTTTCTGCATAGCACAACTGGAATGACATCCAATGTTTTGAGGCACGGTTTTGCGGCTGGCGTTGAACAGGTGGAAAAGCAATAGCAATGCAACCGCGAAACTGGTAATGGTATTTTCACATTTTATATTTTATTGTGTCCCGTTGCTTCCAAAGATGTGAGATCCACCGGAAGACCACAGCAGTAAGTTCAAAATAAAACAACTGTTATATATGGACGCTAAACGCAGGAACCTTGGTGAGGGGACAAAGAAAAAAAATAACGAATCCAGGTTGCAGTTTTTATTTTTGTATGGCTCGGTCCTGTAAAAATGGTTAGGTAAACTTCAGACCTTCATGGTCGAACCATATTCTTGAGTGGGAGCAAAGGATACGAATTCCCGAAATATAGAAAATGAATGTGTATGTACAGCGTAAGAAATGGTAGTGCGCGATAAGCGAGCATTATTTTTGTATCGATATTTACGATTCTCAAACAAAGATTCGGGCAATCACTAGGGAAATATTGTCAGGAACACTTCTTTGAATGTTTAATTTTTTACAATTCTTCAGATAAATGGGAGAGATGCATCTGATTACCTGTTCTCCAGAAAAACAAAACAAATATATTGCAGAAATATGATTACATTCAAAGTGACCCCCAATTAGAAGAGTCACTTTTTTTTCGTTGCATACATACAACATAATGATATTATTAAAGCGCTGCTCCATGAAAGATCGTGAGCGCTCTCCAGTTGAAATTGATTACCCAAGAAAAACTTGTTTCTGAATAATTTGAAACTTGAGTTGGAATATGACAAAATTCTAGTCTGGTGAATTAGATCGCCCGGTACCTTTGAAAAATCAAACTGTAATTGATTTTCGACTCCAAGTTACTAGTCTACCCTCTAAATTACTGAGCAGCACTGACCAAAATACGAAAACGTGGGCAATGTAGTTGGATTAGTCAAAGAAGAGGAACATTTTTGAAGAGTATGAAGTGCTATAGTGTTGGTTTTTTTTGGAAGGTAAATTATCCAATGCGGGGGATACCTTCACAAAATCCGACTGGTAGCTGAAATGTCCAATTTGCCATAATTTGACGAGTATGGAAGGGGGAGGGGGGTGAATCATGATCAATGGGAAAACGTTTAGTGGTTACAGAACATCAGTTAAATTCACGATTCATGCACTCGCGATATTCAGTATGACTGCAATGAGCGACTATAGTAGGCCTAACTCATTGGAGCCATCGCGGCATCGTTAAAGTAGGGAGGGACGTGGGGTGCCCGATATTATATAACACTAGGAGAGATGATTGTTAATAACCATTTACACGTATTGTACTAGAATAGGTCGACGTGTTGCCCCCTCTATTGGTCAGGACATTATCAAAATTTCATCGGGGGGTACTTTTTATCGTATGCCTCTATAGAAAGCACCAAAGTAGCTCCGTACTTTTTCACACATGATACCCCAGGCTGGTTAGAGGGATAGATCAAGCGAATGAATATTCTGGTCCACGATTGCTCACATTATTTGATTGTGAACATTGTGTATGTTCTCAAGATAAACATCTAAACATTTTAAAACATTTTAAGTGAAAAACTCTCGCTCTCCACAGAAACGATCAAAACCACAACCCACTAACAGCAATCCTCCCCATGGACTAATGCTTTTCGAAGTGAATAAAACGTGTGAATGTCATTAGAAAACCAAGATTGTTTGCAGGGTGTGCAAGTATGAAATCATTTATATTGCATGATGGGAAACTTTCCGATCTTGCGAAATACACATACACAAACTTAAAACAATCCGTAACGGAAAGGTCTAGAAAACTTCTGGTTTGGTTTGTTGGACGCAATTCAGTTTTTTCGCCAGCTACTATATCCTCTAAGCCTTTTCAACTTTTCATCTTGCAGTTGTCTTCAAACTATGAAGCAATAGGGCATGGTAACATTCATGTATTCGCTGTAGTCTTAGTCGAAAAAGTTCACATCACCAGCCAGCTTACATAATATCATTGAACTGTTCAATTCCCTTTGGTGACCTCAAAAAAATAACATGGCATACAGGACGGTTCAGATTGCGGTACCCTATGGGATGTCTCGCATTCGGCGCGGTGCACAGGCAATAAAAAGACACTGCCTGTGACTGTCCCATCATCCTCCCATCGTCATCCCTTATCCCATCATTCCATTCACCTGCGAAAATAAATAAGGGCAGGATATGGTAGGTCTAATTGTGATATTAACGAAAATATGGAGTACTCGCAACCTTTTTGGAGAATGAAAACACTAAACCGCTATACATGTACCACAGAATTTAACTATCTTAACCATCTAGCAAACTGGGTTAAGGTTCATTGGACTATGAATGCAGGGCATAAATGGACATTTCGCATGACAGCGTTGACGTCAGCTTGCGCTTGTTTTTCTCCTCGTTACGAACCTTCTGGTCGACAGTATTATTTAAACTATTAACCGAGGGGGAAACCACTAACTGGCGACATGATAGTAGTAAAGGTATCTGATGGAAATATTCATTGTAGGGGTTTTTCGCGGCGCAGTGCATTCCAGAAGAAACTGCCGCACCAACCACTCACATCATAAAGCGAAAACACAATATAACCTGGCCAACCTTTGGGCAATAATGAATGACACTGGAGTGATACCTCACTCCTCTGTGCTTCGGTTGTAGGGGGGGTGGTGACGTTAACAAAGTGTATATAACAGTGATCAGTAGTGGGAAGTCCTCAGTGGCAGGGGAACAATGAACAAGAATTAAACATACCGAGGGCCTTGTTTTTTTCAGGAGGACTAGTTCTCTACGTAGTCCCCTCCTACCGGTTAGTGCTCTAGCTTGCGTATGACATGTCAATGGCCAAAAACCATACGATATATAGAGATAACTATCAGCTCACTAATATATGTCAGTGGAATTGAAACAACAAGCATGGAAAACATAACAATTATGAATGAAAGCAGAGTGGAAAAATGAAACGTCGGATAAACGGAACTTCCTGGAACAATGATTATTTTTCAATTTGGCGGAATGATAGAAAATATGTATCGTATTGAACGTAGATATTGAACAAACGGAAATGGGAATATCGCAATGGAGAATCGAATTTTTGTGTTTGGCTCCGACGGAGCCGAATGAAAAAAAACATGACTGAGGCAGAAACAGAAAATGTTAGGGAAATCTCGACAACTTACCTATAGGGCCACATCTTTTGACTAATAAATGCTTAACTTGGAACTTATCTCTCGGCAGTGAACTGCAAAAATTGCCTTCTTGAATGCGCAGAAATGCGCATGTACTCACCCTTATTTACGCTGCGATACCGTCATATCATTTGAAAGATCAAAGAGCGTGATGGGCATATCCAACGCTCAAGTTGAGCGGGAACTATCATGTCTAATTCGGTGCTCACAGTCCACGGGTTCGAATAGGGTCATGGAATAAAAATCTCTCGTCTATAGTTACCATTCATGTTTACTTGGGTGCCCAATAACACTTCGCTATAGCGACTAGCAACGAATTCAGGTTACATCATGTGGTAACCAATCCGCGTGCGGAACGCGAAAAAAATCGACATAGAGTATTGTTCCCGGCGTTTCGCGAGGGGTTCCGTGTGGTCGGCAATCGTTTCGCCTTTTTAAATAGCTCCATCGAATCGAACAAAAAGACTTGTCCGCGCTCCGTTGAGCGAATCGCGCGCCCAGTAAAAAGGTTTTTGAGCCGGAACGCGAAGAGATGGAAAAATGAAGCAAAATGTGGAGTAGAAGAATAAAGCAGAAGAACAGAGCGAGAATGAATGAAGACGAACTGGGGAGAGAGCAGAACGACAGAAGGAGAAGAAAACGGAGATGGAGTAGAAGGAGCAAAAGGAGAAGGCAGAAGCAGCCAGAGGTAGAAATACCAGACTGCTAGGAGCTCAGTGATTCCCTTGACTGTCTTCTGTCCATATACCCCTAGACGGTTTTTTATCGACCCAATACATATGAGCCCCCAACACCTATAGGTTAAGCGGATCGACAGTTATTAGTTTCATAAGCAACACAACATGGTCAAATTCACTTATTTGAAATTGTCCCCTATCTAGCCTTTGCTTCGTCATATGACCTTGTGATTGACCGAACACAATTCGAGTTAATCATAGTGGGGATACTACGTTATGAGCCTACACCAGGCAATGCTATTTCCCTGTTACACAAACCAGGGTATTCATGTTAACAAGCAAAAAGTGGCCCAAATATTATTGTGGGGCCGACCAGAGTTATCGTGTTCAAAATGTTCCTTTCGCTTTAAAGAAAACGACTCCTAATTAACCCCGAAAAACATTGGGTCCTTGCTATTCCCCATGAAAACCTCTACCAAAAAGTCCAATTTGTGCGATCGGTTCCAGCATATGGCTTACCTATTCACAAGGTTCACGAAGTGTGCCCCGTTGACCCCTGTTGATCTTTTACCTGACCGAAATCAATAGGGTTCATGTTCTCATTATGGGGAACCAAGTATGAGCTTGATCCAACGAGGTGGGGTCGAGTTGTCTGTTCAGGTTCACGTCTCCCACACACAATAACCACGAAAAACACACGCATACACACAACATACAAACACACAACGCCTACGCTTGAACGCACATTACTACACACGAGCATTCACTGTCATGACTGCCTGAATTCATCCGCCTCATCAAGGAAATTAAAGCCTAAAGCATAAAAGTGTTATTCATCGGGGCTGACCCTCTATGCATGTCATTTCTAAACTGGTCGTTAATGAGGTAAATTTGCATAATTCATGAAAAATTTGATTAAGAATCCAAAATTTCTCAAACTTGAACCTGAGTGGCTTGTCAACTGGTTAGTCGGACCATTATGCGTAACACACTGGCAAACTGTAATACAGCCTCTCCCATAACGCGGTATTAGATTGTTCGACGAGTAAATCCGCTCTCACGATCGCGCGGAAGGGCTTTAGGCTAGCCCATAACTCAAAACAGACACTCGGCGCACAGGGGAGATCTCATTAGCAAGTATATAGACTCTGGATTTTGTGGGACAGTGAATCAAGGAAAACAATGTGGCAAAAACATCACAACACAGTTGCGGACTTGTTATTTTTCCCTTCCCCTCTCCGCTCCGAGACCACTATATGTATTTCCCTGACACCCGTTAGCGGGGCGCTGACAAGCCCTCACTAATAACAACTATCTCAGTGAATCGGTATACATAAAAGACGGTGTGTTACTTCAAGAGGATGTTCAATATGGGAGCCAGTGGAGTACACGTGTATCGCCTCTTAGCGTATGGTGTTGTAGTGATCAATCCCCTCATCGGTATTTCTAAGCACAGCATACCCGCAATACTGGGAGTTTTTCTCTTGTCGTGGAGCATGATGGTTCATGCTCCATATCACGTCTTTTTATTTGGATTCATCTGATTCGTTAGATTAGTAGTCTCGCGTCGGTATTATATGGTCACCTCCACCAAAAAATGGAGGAAAAAAAAAAAAAAACACCCCCACCACATTTTGAAACTAAACGTTTTGAAAAAGATTTTTTAAATGTGATTTGGTGAATGAATTTTGAAAGTTTGAACTGAAGATTATCGCGTATTTCGAATGCTTCGAAAATAATTATAGAAAAGAGGATTCTTATATATGTTTTAACGATATTTTTTAATCCCATTTGAAAAAAAAAAACAGGGAGGAAAAAGGGGAGGAAAAAAAAAAATATAGAGTGAATCACACTGGTAAAATACCACCTCAAGCGCCATGCGTTTCAACAGGTGTGTTTTTCCCACCCCAATGTGAAACTATGACTTTTTCCTCCGTCTCTATGACATATTGAATAAATATTATCAGGAACTGGCAATGGCAATTTGTTGGTTTAATTCGTGTTGGTTTTATTGTTGTTAAAACCCAACATATTGTTGGTAATAATTTGTTGGTACATAATTTTTTGTTTTGGTTCGAACTCCGCTCGAATTTCGGTCACCCCCCGCTCGGTTCACCGCTCGGGGTCATTGGTGGAACCCAACTTGGAAAGTGGAAATGGAAGAATGGAATGGAATGGAGATGGAAAAAAATACCCCCACCCACGACCAAGGGAATTAGCTTTGGCTTTTTTCCACCAATTCAATCAGCTAATCCTCCAGGCGTTTTCCTTGTTGGACAAGGTGAACATTGGATTTTTTTTTTTTTTTTTTTTCTTTGTCCCTTATCCTCACCCCTTTTTTCCCCCTTTTTCTTGGTATGGTGATGGAAGGAAAACACGAATTGGCCCGCCAGGTAATCTTTTCACTAGGATTCTAGCCATGGCACGTGAAGCGGGGCGTCGTGGGGTACGAGTTCGTCAGAATTCGTCGTCCCCGTTCGATACCGAATTCTTTTTGCTCGTTGTGTAGCTTCGATCGGAATTCAAGCAACTCGGTGTTGGTGGTTCAGCAATTCATTTCAGTTTTGGCCCCTGCTCTTTGAATTTCCGCTTATTTCTTCGCTATTTTCGGGTCATTTCCTCTCTAGAGCATGGTGCAGTTCCCTTTTTCAGTCTGTTCAGTGGTGAGCATAAATATAGATTGTTGTGCGTTGTTGGTGTGAGCTATTAAATTATATTTCGAGTACGTTAACGTAGGCTCGTACGTAGGCATTAGCCCCTGTTTGCATGTGAAAAATATTTATCGGATTGGATAATTCGTATTTGTGTGTATATTTCTATTACCTCGATCTTATATCACACACTTCTGACTTGATTAACTGAGTTATTCCATTTCAGTAGGGTTAAAGTAAGTGAATACAAAAAAGTGGCTTTCCATACCCACGGCGGAGGTCTGTGAGAGCACCCGGCGTCCTTGCGGTGAGCAAACCAGAAAAAACTGTCGTGAGCCGTGATCCCTAGAAAGTAATCGTTAACCGCCCATTCAGGCTATAGATTAACTCCACGAGTGGCTTGTGTAAACGACATTTGGTCAAATAGCCCTCCCTTCCCCCTCAACATAAATATGGAGCATTTGAAAAAAATCGAAAATATAGTGAAGCGTTTAACTATCGCTCACTTATTTTAACAATTTCAAAACCAACATACAGTCAAGAGGTGAAAATTGATTATCGCGCCGCGCTCCACTCCCAAAAATGTTGGGTATAATCTGCACAATTAGTGTAATTTTCTACACAACCTTCACACGATGTTATGTGGATTTCTTACACAACACCAGGAAGGTGTGCTAGTTACCAAAGATGCGGTGAATTTCTACACAGCATTGTTAAGAGTGCAAATTGGGACGATGACCGGACAAAGGGGTGATGCTCCTTCCATGGGCTGACTGGAGCCTATGATTGGACTTTTAAAGGTCTGCAGAAATCTCAGTCATGCTCTTATTCTGAGGCGCCATGGTCATCACGTTTCCCGTCACACAATTAGTTGGGAGTGGAATCATGTGTTGTTAGTGTCACTGGCACCTGAGCTTGGTTTGATTTTTTAAGATGGTAAAGCTTCCGATTGCATGCTACCCATTCCACACTCTCCGTGATGAAACCTGAGAGGGGTATCTACAAAAAGTCGGTTCGACATAAGATTTAAAAGCTCACTATGTTACGCTGATTAACTTTAATTGCGCAGTCAGATGTTCGTTTGTTTAAACAGGATTTTTTTGTCTCAATTTTCTACCTCTCGTCTAATTAGTATGCCACCTAACATTCCTAAATCGAGGAAGACCTAATGTTCCATCTCTCGCAGCATGGAGTAGGTCCACGACCAATAGTCATACTGGCCTCCAGCCTAGCAGGGGTTCTCAGCAGAGTTTTGCCAGATAAACCTTCATGAATAGGCCTGTTACTGTTACAGTTAATTAGGGATGAAATTCTTTGGTCTTAGAAGTACGCCACAATGGCAGTTCGACATAGCACGGACCAATATTCAGAACGAAAACTACGCTTCATAGCAGCACGGAACTTTGCAGATGTTCCCCAGACTCATTAACAATAACATAGTAAAATATGTGGATCCATGGTTTAGTTAAAGTTGTGACAGTGTAAAGATATGCCATAATAATATAGCTTTGAGGAGAATCTCGTCAATGCCCCCTCTCGTGGAACAGGCTTATATTATATATCATATATATATATATATATATATATAGATATAGATATTATATATATATAGAATATATATATATGATATAGATATATCTTCTATATATATAATATACCGGATCCTATGAGTGATGAGAGTGATTTCTGTGAAGTGCTTTGATACTGATATCAGTCATTGATATGGAACTATACTAGATATAAGTACTGGATAATATTATCATTATCATCCGCTAAACCTGTATATATATATATATACCTCTAGCGATGCGGCATCGGCGTTTGGAGTCATTTTGTTTGCCTTACAACATTCGGAACCTTATATCTAATGTGGAAGGTGTTCCAGTCAGCAAACATTTGGCATTCATCAATCGAATTAAATTCAATGCTGCTATTGCGAATTGGCGAAGTCGAGTAGAGGACAGGTATAGTCTGACGGAACATCTGGTCTTTAAACATAACCAGTAGTATGGGGAATTTTAGGAGCTTTTAGCTTGTTCGAAAATGTGGTCGTATCAGTTAATGGTTCATGTATCGTTTGAGTGGCAAGAAGGGAATATTCAAATACTAATAGTCGAGGATGAGACTGTTGTTGTACGTGTCTGTCACATTCCTGTTCCTCTCAAATGGCATCAATCTCATGAATATAAAAAAGCCCCAATTGTCAAAGATGAGACAGTTACTTTACCTGTCTGTGTACTTTTTACCTCTGGGGGCAGTGTCCTATGAACTGATGAATATTCAAAAGTATAATTGTCGAAAGCGAGACAGTTGCTGCAAAAAAAAACTAATCTATGGTTATCTTATTGTAATCTTGGTGCATTTTTTTATGAAGTGATGAATTACTCGAAGTCAAATTGTTGAAGAGAAACAATTGTTTTACATGCCCGAGGTAATTTGTAACCACTCTGGTGGCATTGTCCTTTAACTGATGTGGATATTCAAAACCTTAAATGTCGATGATGAAATAGTTGTGGTACCAGTCTATGGTCCCTGTACCTCTCGGGTGCAGTCAATTCGTCTATGTGGGATCAATCTCAGTAGCAGTTGAAATGTTCCAGATGCATTAAGAGACGAGGATACATTTCCCACTCCACCCCCTTAACATATTCCGAGATGATATTGGCATTGTTTGAATTTGCATGATTATGGAAAACCAGCTTACACCTGACGACCTGGACGTCATTGAAGGTAAATTAGTGAGTATTCGTTGAAGGGTTTGACCCGCAGCTACAAAAGCATTCACGATCGCGCTGTTTATCGTTTCACATATTACACTGGATAATAATTAACTAATTAAGGAAGGTGTGCGACGATATTTAGGTACCTGCTAAAATACTGTCGTCACGGGATCGGGATGTTACAGCAAGTTTGTGTCTCCGTTGTGTCCCAGCATAATATAATATGCACGCCGTCAAACGACAGCAGATTAACGTTAGCGTCGGCAAAGAAAAGCTGCAACGAAAACAAGGAAAAAATAAATGGTGGTTACGGAAAACCGTCAATTTGTTTTTTAACCACTGTATGATAAATTGCGCTGTATAAATTAAACGACCAAGAGATAATTCATGCGATCAGCGAGGTCTCCGTCCGAGGGAATCCTGAAATGGAGTAACCTCGCGGGAGCATGTTACATGTGGATATGAAACACACCCCATGTTTGATGAATCTCTAATCATCAAGCGTAGTAACCTTGCGTTGGCGATATGGCAAACTTTGCCTTTGTTCTCTGTGGGTCGAAGGATAACAAAGACTTCAAAGTTGTCTCTCCAGCTCGTGGGTGTTGCTCTGTACAACATAGAGTATATACGAATTTTTTAAATTCAGTCCTCGGCCCCTACAGTTGAAGAAGGTCGTTCTTAAACCAACAGACCAGGAACTCAAAGTTGAGACCTAAATGCCACGGTCACAACGATAAATTCAACCAGTCATGTATTCTTCCTTCAGGAACTTGAATATTACATAATATTATACATCAGTAAAAAACTTAATAAATTAAACTTGATAGAATAGTGTCTGGCTACGATCCGATTCTTCGTATTATAGGGCTTGCCAAACGGACGAGGTCCTCCAGTCACTGCATAAGCGTGTCCCCAATTCGTACAATTGACAGTTGGACGAACATCGAAGAGAACATTCCTTCGTCCCCTCTCTGACATGAGGTTCGAGACCAAGCAGCAGCGAGCACGCTGGGGGGGGGGATTTCCTTTCTTCTTCCACACATCTTTTGCGTTTCCTAGGTGGCTGCACTTGCAGTTGCGATGGGAGGGGTCTTGGTCTTCACTCGTGGGTTCCCTGTGATACAGTGGATTTAGGGTTTAATGTATGGATTTGTTATGGGATATTTGCAATAAAGTTTCGTTGTAGGCTGTGAGCATTCGCGTGGAACTTTCGCTCCACCAGGTTCCGAGGGAGTGAGAGTTCACTGATAGTTTTTTTCGGATGGGGGCCTAAAGTGGCGGTCTAGGTTCCTAGATGAGCCTGAGGTGGCTTTCTGAACCCATAGAAATCAAATAATTAAGTCAAATCAAATGAACTCGAGAGGAGAGAAACAACCTGATCTTAGTTCCAGTCCTCGAAGGCTACAGGTCAACCTACCACCACGTCTGCCGCTAACGACAGGTAGGACTTATTTAGGTAAGATACAGCAGAGCCTTCCTCACTGGTCGATAAAACAATTTTGGGATGCAGCCTTATTTAACGATGTCCCATTCAAGCACGTATCAACCATCATTCATCGTTTTAGATTACGTTATTAGCCTAAAGGAGGCAGGACAGCTGTGCTGAATAGGAAACTTTACCTTTCCGTCGATAAATCCTGCATTGTACAGGCAGACTTCGCCTTTGGCTTTTGCTCAGGTCGTCCCTCAAAAACAACGAAACCAAGAAATACTTCATACTTATTGAATCTGAGCGTTTCCAAAATAGGTAACACCATCTGTGGAATGGGTTGTCATTTCGACAACAGCCACGAGAAACAAAAGGCAAGGACGAAACGCTGCGGAATGAAATTATCCCCATTTCTGTCACGCACTGATTAATAATTAAACCCAACCCCACAGCGCTCTCTACCTCTTCTCTATGATCCCAGATAATCACTGCTTCGGTCAGACAGGTAAAGTAAAAGCAAATGAATATAATATTATTGGGAATCTTCGCGAGAAAACACAACTTGAGTTGAAGTGATATACAATGATGAAGTGTGTACGTTGTTGAGGTGTTCAACCAGTTTCCTGACGGTATTTTGAGTATTTGTTACGAAAATAAAGAGGGCACCTACAAACGCCCGGTATAATTTGCACATAAACTTAGGCATCCATGCCATCCTGCGCGTCTGAGGCAAGTGCGCGCTCCAGCAGTTATATAATACTCATGACAAGGCGCCGTTTTGTTTGGGAAATTGGTGGGGACGTGACTGTCTGGAAGCTCAGCGTGACCATGGGTTCGCGCGGAGCAATACCCGAATTGTTTGACAGAGGTACCCCCAGATTGCTGGAAGGATTTTCCCAGCACACAATATTTTATAGAAAATGGGTCATTTCATCTTATATTTACGGTTTCAAATGATTTATGGGAAAATAAAATTAGAAAAAATCAAGAATGAGAGTTACTGTTGACAAATTAATCAACATACAAAACATAATGAGCCAATATAAAACGAGAATTAGTCAATCCATCTTACCTTCCTTCACCGCACTCGGGCATTTGGGCGTGGGTTCCAATTAATATGTGCTGGGAGCTACACACAAGTTGACCAAACAACAACAACAATGAAATACCCAAACAAGACTGGACCGGTATGAAAGTGACTCAATATTGTGTTTAAACGCTCTTATTTAAGAGGTTGGAGACAAGAGTATAGGGTGGCTATCATAATATTTTTCGTGCATTGTTTATTAGAAATTGAATTTCTGGGATAATTTGGGAGTTCCATCTTCTCCAGTAGGTCAATGTGTACACTGCACAGCATGCAATTGTTGAGTCTTAATTGTGTCATCTCGCTTCTAAGCCATGTCTTTAATCGTCTCAATGAACTAAATTATCTCTGTGTCAGCTGTACATTATGGGCTGGATGATGAGCGATGATTCTAAGAAATCGTTCAACTTGTTGAAACATCCTTCGGACTTCAGGGGTCATCGATTCAAACGTCATATTGAGTCACTGATGTGCGTAACTGTAAGTCACTATGAAAAACACTCAGTTTTAAGTCTGCAATAAGTCCGGGTAGCGTGAAGATACAACGGCATTGTACACACCAGTCACTAGCAGACGGTCAGTTTTCGATATTCCCGTAAGATTCCAACGCATCCAGTTGCGGTGCGGCGTGCCGGCGTCCAAAACTTAATATTGAGGTCGATAACCCTCATCTACGGTGTTGTACTGTGGGTAACAACATAACATCGTCAATTCTTATGGAATCTTGCGAACCCGTGGTGAGACCCCAAAATTTTTTTCCTCAAGACAAGACTTCTTCTGCCAGTTTTTGATCTTCAAATATTCTGTGGAAAGTCTCCTCTGCCTCCGACCGTAGTGATTGGAGGATCCCACCACAACAAAACTTGCCGGCAACGGTCTGGTTCTTCCCCTGTAAGGACTATTGAAAAAAAAAGACTCCATTGACTCGAATATTGGCAGCGCCATGCGCCCATTCTAAAACCACCGGAGTTTTTGTACTCATAGATTATTAAACAGCCCAGTGAGCCCACTAGGCATTGGCACCCGAGTCGCACCATATAGATCATTGCTGTTAATTGCAAGTTGATCAACTCTAATTCAAGGTAGCTAAACCATTTCCTGAAGTGACCCCCCTCCCTCCATCACACACACATATCCACGGACGCATTTAAAGGGGACGACTAAACAACCCGTGTTGTGTCCGACACCGGCCACCATCGACCACCCAACAGCAACACCCGACACCAGTAGTCTCGACACCGACACCAACACCACACCGGTATCGGGAATAGGAGCATAACACCGACACCAGAAGGTCTGAGCACCGCACCAACACCGACACCAAACCTGGAAACAGTGTTTAGTAATCAATCACCTTTCTAAACATATGCAGCGGGTTAGTATATGTTCATTTATTAAACATGTTTAGAGGATGGGAATATTGCCTATGAGCAATATAAACACAACATACCTTTAGCACGCTTGGACATACTCAAGGTTGACATCAATTACCAGGGTCCATTTAGGTTAGATGCACCATAGGGCCGGGCAACCTCAGTTACTAACTTCTAGTTCTGAACCCTTCCCCTACATACCCTGGTCAAGCCCGGATGTTGCTATACCGGAAGGCCTATTTCACCATACTATGAAGGATGAACCCGACACAGCCTTTTTCCTAGGGAAGAGTTCTAAAGATGTACGAATAATATCTCCATTGTGATGTTCAATTACAATTCACTTTCGCATAGTCGAGAAAAAAGCATGATGAATATATATATATAGATATATATATATTATATATATATATATATATATATAGATTATATATCTATATATATATATATATATATAGATATATATATATTATATATATATCTATATATAAGATATATATATATATAAATATTGAAAATTATGCTATCGTTCGATACCTCATATACAAGAGGAACTTCAGTCGAAAATACAAGCACTCAAATGTCCTCTCTATCTGGCGAAATGGTGATCAAAGTTCACAAATTAAAAAAAAAAGCCTGCCGGCTGTAAACTAGTTGTTTAGGCCACGGGACCATTCACGAAATTAGGAAATTTGGACTACGATAGGCTACTATCGTTTCAACCGATTTCTTCTTTTCATTGTATTATTTTTTTTATCGTCAATCAATTAGATTATACAGTATGGGTAAGTTTTCGTGGCTGGAAAGGAGGACATAAATGAAGGCTGAATGAAACTTAAGCAATTTCAGAATAAAAAAAACGGGTGATCGACAGCCCTGTGTTTTATTGCATCTCAAACAACATTTTTGTTAATAAATGAAGGATGGTTTCTGACTTTCTGCACTATAAGATTGTGATTCCATTATAACTGAACATGTTGTTTCCAAATTTGAAAACAAGTTAGAGTAACAATGACTGCCGTTGTTTTTATGACTGTCGTCACAAATAGGCAAGCCTATTTTATGAAACACCACCGACAGAAGATCCTGTCCCGTAATTCTGTCAGTACGGGATCTGAGGGTTGGGCCCGCCTGCCGGGTTGCCATTGTAGCTCAGGGAGGAGTGGGTGCCCCAGGGGTAGGGGATGATGAGGCTGGTCACTTGCCCAAGAGGAGGCTGCGGTGATTGTGAAGGGTGGGGAAAGGGTGGATACGGCTAGGTGACTTCAAGCAGTGCTCCCATGAGTGAGTGTGAGTCCGCGCCATGCAAAACCATGTTCACACAATTCAACACGTTACACATGCTGAACATTTTTGTAGAATTCACTAACATCCATAAAATGAATCACATGCCCATAACTCTTCAATTATTATAATAGCCCCATGCCTGGGAACCCAGGATGAGCTATGCTGGTGGTGGTAGCCAGCCACTCATCCTGAGCAACCAGGACTCACAGCAAATTCAAGTCTTCCCAATCAGCACTGAAATAATGAATTCATTATTTTACCCTTTAAACAACAGTCAATTAAAATTATTGTCACATGATTAGAACATTGACTGACAATTTGAATCAATTTCAGCCGGCATTAGAATTTGGCTAGCTACATCCCTGCTGGTACATCCAAACCCTCTTCGGAATGAACCTCTGGCCCTTACCCTTCAAGTTACTCTTCTAACCCTATTCACAAACCTAATCCTAAACAAAACTTAACCACAACATTTCCACCGATGTGATTGAGGATTGCACTACTGGTGCTATCTTACTTTGGAGTGTCATATATGTCGCTAGTACAGTTAGCGAAATCGGCCAAACTCCATAATCTCCATAGGCAATGTACAAAATCCAGATTGGATATTAGCTATACAACTTGGGCTAGAGTAACAGATACATTGTCTACGCCAATACTTCCTTGTCAAGCTAGACCCCACTAACCATTTTGTCAATAGTTAAAAAAGTCCAATCAGTTGCTTGTTGAGTATCGGCAAAGGGACCACAACACTATCATAGGACAAAGTTATCACTACGGGAGATTTCACTGCAGAAAACAGCTTCCTCCATCCAAATCTACAACCGTGTGCACCCCTAAAATAGCTTTGTGATTGATGGTTGATACTTCATCCATTGAATGATGAATGAGTGTTGAGGACTGCCAAATTTCTATCCGTAATCGAAACCGTTCAGACTTGCAAGTTACAATTAGAGAGTATAAACATTGTGGTGGTATCCTCATATTTTGTACCACACTGTCTTGTTAAGCAGACCTCGAGTCCAATTTTTATGGCGCGCCGTTTGTGAACTACATACTGGCTACATTTCGAGAATGCATAAAATACTCCAATAGGTTTATTATTTTGGAATGCATGGAATGATTGGAGTCGTCCGTGACAGCGCCGAAGCTATTGCAGTCTTATGAAGTGAAGGTATCCATAATGCC
The DNA here is from genome assembly GCA_026419785.1 of Sclerodactyla briareus. Lineage (NCBI taxonomy): Eukaryota > Metazoa > Echinodermata > Holothuroidea > Dendrochirotida > Sclerodactylidae > Sclerodactyla > Sclerodactyla briareus. Next base: position 12,802 of record JAODTK010005753.1, on the reverse strand, counting down.
TTGTAATAAGAAGACTACTGATAAAATAGGAATTATTCAATGGACACTGAAATAAATGTAAGGATATCCAATTAAATCCTGGTAATCAATTGAACAAAAAAAAAAAAAAAAAAAAAAAAAAAAACCAATCCTACACCTCAATGGTCCACACCGACACCAACACGACAACCGCAGTGCTTCGACACCAACACCAACACCGACACCAGGCCCGCACTGGTGTCGACACCGGTGTCGACACCGACACCCGGTGTTGCTCTGCACACCACTGCTAAACTAGAAGTGATGGAGCCAACATATTTATGGTTGTAGAGGGTTGGGAGACTTGCATATTGGGTGGGAGAGTGTTTATATCATTGCCCCCCTCGTCGAGAACTCGGAGGGTATTATTTTGTCGATGGTCGGTTGTTTTATCCTCCTGGGTCAGAATCTGAAGCCACCCCCCCCCCCTCAATGCAGTTTAAGCATTCTTAAACATCTCTATCGTCATACTACAGCCGGCGCTTCCACCCGCGTTTTTCACGTTGCGGGTTCTCCCATAAATCATAAAGCTATCAGAATGTACTTGAATCCATGGAGTCCAATAACAAATCATAGGAGAAACCAATACCAGTTATACTGATCATATACCATTGGAACATGCAAGGTCATCATCAAGATCCTGCCAGTGATGAAATGCTAATGATCACTCCCGTTCCGTCTAACTGTCCCCAGCATTTTTGCGAATTCTTACCAAATTAAATCTCAAACCCTAGCCATACTCTTTGCTGCGCTGCACTATGATTTTTCCAGTCAGGTATTTAGTAGCAGAAGATAGCTGCTGATTACATGTACACTCTCGGGTCTCATTTCCGCTCCTCTTTCAACGTTAACGTATGCGCATTTAGGCCCCAGTCATGTGGCAACACCCACGTTCGAGCCTGTCCGAGTCCTACCGCAGTTACGAGCATAGTGTAATAGCAGTCCCGATCGGGTGCATGCCCGCAGACCCCGGAGGGCAACTTCTCAGGAGTCCTGAAATTCAAGTGCTACAGATGCATTTTCCCCTTCTGTCATTCGAGACAAATATTGCTTTCATATATGCTTTCTTCGCTGCTAAAAACTGGGGTGAGGTGAAGTCCATTTCAACCGCCCTCCCTTGAATCCGCCCTTGCACGTATGATTCTCTTGAAGACTGGGCTCAATTCGCTCTATTCTCCGATGTTTGTACTGTTTCGAGGCATAACAGGGTGCCCCACTGAGATCTTGGAACAAAGATTCTCAGATTCTAGTTTATGAAAATTCTGAAGAGTGCAACTATGAATAGGTTTCCCTGCCGATATTTCTAAGCTTGCATGAGAGAATAAAAGTGACGAAGCAATTTCTTCCTTCCTTCAGCATAACACTTCCACAATCATCGGAACGGGAATTCTGCCAAGTGCAAACGGATTGAATGGTTACCCGGTCCGACATTGTACTGAGTATGTCCCCCCCGTCCGATACCAAAAAAGGGGGGACTATATGTATGTGTTCCTCGACCGGACCAGGCATTCTGCATGGCTTTTCGTGTTAAAAAGATTTCAGATTTTGACCTCGCTGACCTAAGAGACCTTTGACCTGCGCCTGAAAGTGGACACACACACCCACATGACCACCACCACCACACCAACGCCAGCAGAAAAATAAACATGACGATAAAATAATCAAAATACAATAATCATAACGACCATAAGGGTCCTAGCCAGGGTATCCAAACAATGGCGGCCTTCCCCCGGTTTTGGTTTTGTGGCCCTGGTGTGGTGTATCAGCTTTACTATCATATCAGCAAAAAACACCATGAAAATGCTTGATTCAAGGTACACAGGGGCATCTATGCGACCCTTTTTTCTGCCGGACGCCGTTTAGGCACCTCAATGCCAGCCAGCTTCTCCGGGTTGTCCTAGAGGATTGAGGTGAAATTTCTTAACAAATATTTGTAATCGACACCTTCATTGACACTTGGAGGAGAACACTTCCTTTAAGGAATTTATTCTAGATTATCATGAATTTCGGCTAATATTCCCTTACTAAGAGCGCAGTTTACCGCTTCGCGTGATTGCTTAATCCCTAATATGACCTCAGGCGCATGGTCACCATTTTGTTTGGCAAATTGGTTTCAGTGATCGGGGATTACTTTTTTCTTCTGAGGCAAGTTTGAGTAAAGTTCTTTGCTTTGCCCAGACTGATTGGCAATGATTTTCCCGAGCTCTTGAACCGCAATCCAGCATCCCGCATTGTAACCGTACATTTTCCATCTTCTGCATTCCCTCGTTAATTTGTTGTGTTGCCCATTTTGGATAACGCCTAATAGGTACTTGATATCTTTACGACTAACGCGGTCTAGCAGTCTAGCAGGATAGCAAGGATAGTCGAATTCCAAAATTCACTCAAAAGATGTGGGGACATGACATACCGTGTCCCCACCTCTGGTGAGGACGCGTACCGTGTCCATGAGGGGAACGGCGCCCGGTCTAGAGCATTAATTTAGAACTAGGGGAGTGGGATAATCGTGGAAATTTACAGTCCGTTTCGAACGCGCTCATCCCTTCTAGGCTTTCTCACAGAGATGTGGGTCCTCATGTTGGTGCGGATCCTCTTTACTCCCCGTGTCTTCATGTCATCCATTGTTAGCACTCACGGTGCGCCTTCGAGCCCAACCTTCTCGACAACCCTGACATATGCTTGATGACAATAGCGTTACTCCTCACTGTGAATTTCGTGGTCCCTGGCGGCATTTCCAAAGGCACACAAACGCGTTCATGACTATCAGTGCATCATAAATACTACGTGACCTATTAATGTAGAATAGCGTGTAAAATGAATTATAACCGGTTATCATTCTGCTACTAAACACCGGATGACCAAATAAGATACAGCGCGCGACACGCAATTGCCTTGGCATTTATCGTATTAGAACCACTAACTATAAATTAACTGGCGGAGGCGACCTCCTGTAATGAAGTTAACGGATTGTGTGGTCGCCGCATCTGTGACACCCAAATTGACCTTCAGAGACCTTGTTATACTTGACTTAGTGTGTAATTCGAAAAAAATAGTCGCGAAAATTTTGATACTTTCTGAAGAATTTTTGTCGTTTTAATTAATGCATCTTGAGAAATATGTCAATATAAAATTACGGAAAACGTGTATATGATCATGATTTGAGTGAAAAATCAGGTAACGAGGATTACCAAATCACAATATCGCGTAGGAAGAAAAAGCCTAAGAAACCAAAAGTAGTAGCCTAGCCTAGGCCTAGTGTATGATTGGCCAAACACATAATCATAGATGTAAGGCAGCACAGCCTGTGAGATTTATGATATCATAAACCTTGGGGTAGTGGTGGCAGAGGCAATGTTTATTGGCTATGAGCCGGATGGTCTTTTGCCTGGTTAGACGTCAATAATTTTGCGAAATGCAATGTAATGGGACTGTAACTAGTGACTGAAGGATAAGTTAGGCCAAACTGTTGTTGTTAATGTTACTTAGTTGTTAGGCTGAGTATATCTGCGTTGACAGAACTACAGGCTGGCTACAGTATTGTCAGGTGTTGTCTATCGTTTAGATTGAATAAACAGGCCATCTGTTGTATGAGTACCTATAAAACGTGCTACACGGAAGCGCAAACGATGAGTCTGGGGGCCCTAGGTCTAGGGTTAGAGAGGGCCTCTTGGCGGTTGGCCCAGAATCAACGAATTTGTGCAGTTAGCTTAGCAGTTATCAAGCCAAAGTGGGCAATTCTGACAGAGAGCAAATTCGATGATTGATATGCTAGAAGCGCTATAATGCTGCTATAATATGTACGGTTCCAGGGTAGCCTATCAAGTCCAGTACGTACTTCAAGTACATTAATTACAGAAAAATATGTTATTGTCGCGTTTAGAAGTCTTTCACTGATGAAAACGTGCTGATTTCCAAGATCTGAAATCATGCAGTAGGGGCCCTTTGTGGTTTGGTCTACCCCACCCGAGCCAGAGGGCGTTACTCCGCCGATTGGATAGCACAGACATGATCTGGCTCATCTGCTACAGTATACTGATGCAGCGATTATGAATCTGCCCATCATTCTCTCTCGGTCAGTAAACTTTTCCCGGCCCCGGAACACCACTTGTGATAACCCCACCTCTTAGTGTGATAAACATTGTTTTTGATTGACTAATTTAGGCTGAACGACGAACCATTGTAACCACCCCCCACTCCAAAAAACACCAATAGTGATTGTAGTCACGACTGGTCTTGAGTTTGTCATGGAAATGCATGATCTCAACTTTGATGAGACGCATACTCATGTATAATGTGAGGCTCACTCGCACCACTCCGTCTTGGTTGATCCGGTTTTCGACTTACAACGAAAACCGAACGGAGCCAACAGCTCTACCAAGGTTGCGGCTGTTCATGTGACTAGAAAGTGCAGTAGCACGGGTAAAAAGGATGGGGGTAATCTATCAAAAATAAACAAACCCACAAAGCTCCTCCTCTAAGTCTATCTATGATGCTACTGAAAGTGAAGCACGACACCAATCAACGCTGTGGGACTCCGATAAACTGGCAATACGCGCAATAATTTGATCAGCACTCAGCAGTGATTCTCAAGCGATATAGAATCAAATGGCCAGCTAAATAATTTAGTCCTCTGTTATGTCTACAGTAAAGATGTGGGCCCCGAAATTAGGGCTATGAGTATGATCATTAACGGTAGGCTTTCACACTATTGACAACAGTACGGTACAGTCGTATGGATGCCTGCTTTTCTCGAGCGTTCATGTCTTTTAATCCCGGTTTCACACTTTTAGTATGCCACGCAAGTTCGCGCAATTGATTGTTAGATTAATGGTAATTGTTGAGGGGAGCTTAAATTTAGAACGAGGAAGCGGGATCAAAATGCCTTCGATTGTTTCGTCTGACCTTTTCGGTCAAAAAACACAGTAAGGCTTTTCGTATTGTTCCGTAGTACGCAGCAATCTACAATAAATGGGGTAAACGTTCTCTAGCAGACGACATTGTTCGCTTTTCCATGGAGGAATATGCGGATGGCTCATCAGGTTAGGCAATGCGTCTAAGCTTTCTGTATAATAGCCGAATCTGACGATTGTTTGAATGTCTTAGCTGTTAATTCAAGCAGTAGATTTCTAACATATTTTCGTGGTTTGTATCCATAGTATAGATTGTATTGAATATTCTTGAGATCCGTTTCACCGCATCTGCTAGCGAAAAGAAATTGCAGAGAAAGGTGGGAAATGGCTGCTTTGACTATTCAAAATCAAGTAGAGTGGTAGTGTTACGCCTCCGGTCCAGTTAATTTATAGGTCAGTGATTCGAACGTGCGCAAGCAATTTGCGAGGTTTATAGGTCGCGCAACATGATACGCGATGTATAAGTTGCACGCGCGCGCGTGTAGCTTTGCACAGTTTATCAATCGAACTCCGCTGGAGGCGTTTTGTGCCAATTGTAGGCATTTTACACATTCGCGTATGAAACAACAGGTAAAGTCATTGGGGATTTCATGAATGGGAATAGTAAACAGATAATCGAGCCGTGTTCTCGCGTTAAACCGGTTGAAGTCGTGAAAACCCCTCCGGCTGCGCCCGGGTTTTCCAACCTCCTATTGCTATTGTGAGTCATCCAGGTTCTAGTTATGCAATCAGAAGCCCTCGTATCTGTTCATTAACCCCTAAATTATAGCTCAATGGTATGGTCAGGCACCGGTAGGCTCCCGAATATGACTGTCCGTGTCGGACGGTAATGTCTCTAGATATTTCGTTGGGCACATGGTACGCTCGCGTGTATTACTGTCTGTACAATCAGATAAGTAAGGAATGCAGGGTGTGGCTCTCAGCCCCCCACCCCCATAGCGTGTTTTTAAGATTCGGCAAAGGGCTCGGGGTCTACACAATGAGTGGAATCTGGAGGTAGAAAATTCTTACGGAGTAAAAGTGATGTCACGTGACACAGCTGATTGTAGATTGGTAGTGAACACAAACGTAGTGACTTATGGCTGCACTATGCAAGTTTACACACCGAATATGAAGGTCAAGCACAGCATAAGCGATCTTCACGTCCATAGAAAAAGTATGTAGAAACTGGTTCTCGCCCATTAGTGAACCGATTTTGGCAAAAGCGCTCACTATTGTAGAATGTTGATGTAAACACCACAGCGCAGTAGCGAGGCTACTAAGTTGTATTATATATAATATATTATGAAATTTGCGAAACGTGAGTGAGAACATATAGTGGCATTATTGTCCAATATAGAAAGAGAGGCCACGGAGGTCAGAAATCTAGAAGTGGTGAAAAGCTTCCGCGACTTCAGTGTAAAGTGGTGCATGCGCCCAAATACCAATTTTCATAAACATCAACCATAACTCACCATTGCAATGACATCATCAATTCTGACACCCCCCCGCGTTACCCCCGGGGTGGGGTCAGATATGAAGTTTGAGGGGGACGCCGGGGATAAAATCGAATCAAGTGAAGAGCTTTGTCGTTTCAACCCAACCTCTCAAATGGAATCGCCGACTGAAAATGATTAGTAGGGTTAATGATCTATTTTGTAATACGCAAACAACATACAATAGGTTGGTATCCTCAGTTTGGGTTTCACATAGGCCCTCGAACTCACCCCCTTCCTACCATCCCCCTAAAATCGAAAAGTTGGCCATGCACACTGGCTGGGGTTGTTAGGAACTATAGTTACTTCCGTTTTGACGATAAGGCGGGTAAATATGAGGTATAACCCGTAATATAATGTGTGCCTATACGGTACCGGAAACACACATGTTCGATGTGCGGTTACGATATTCTTCCGAAGCTACCGTCCCAGGGCTCCACTAGCAGTAGGGACGAGTAGTAGTAGAGTGTAGGATGAGTCCGTCGATCCGACCTGCCGGTAATTCAACCTCCGCACGTATCACGGACCTTGGAAGTTTATTGCTTAGAGGTGGTTATCACTGCCTAGTTGATTGCAAAATCAGCGGGGTTTCCCACAGGCTCTCGAACCCCCCCTCCCCCTCCCCCCCCCCCCCCTCACCCCCCCCCCCCCCCCCCCCCCCCCCCCCCCCCCTCCCCCCCCCCCCCCACCCTAGATCGAAAAGTCCAACCATGTCACTGGCTGGGGTTGTTTGGAACCATAGTACTTACAGTTGACGTTAAGGCGGGTAAAGTTGAAGTTATAACCGTGATATAATGTTTGATATATACGGACCGTATACAACATGTCCGATGTGCTGTGACGAAACCTTCCGAAGCTCCCGTCCCAGGGGCACTTAGCAGTAGTAGTAGGAGTGAGTCATCTTCGTCTATCCGACCTGCTCAGTGATCAACCTCCAGTCATTGCTTCCTCAAAACTGGTAATGGTGATTGGTCCCTGAATCGCATTGATTGTTTCCGAGCAAGGTGCGTCACGGGTCTCCCAAACTGGCTGTAGTCGTATTATCATGCTTACTCTCAGAGCGATCTTCGGCTGGAGTTTTTCTTGGGAGGTTCGCAACGTACCGGAAAATCTATGTGAAATGTGATACTACGGATGACCACGGGATTTGGTTGGTCACATTCATAGAGTTCGTCGTTGTATCCAATTTTATTGGTAATCTGACGTATGAGAGCATTGTGGAGTAAGTAGTCTTTTGAAAGTGTAAATTCTGTGATCAGGATCCTTCGTTGTACCCCACAGTCACAATTATACAGGAGAATCTCTTCATTAGGGCATCGAAAATCCGAGTTTGATGCTCGTGGACTATCTGCTTTGGAGATTTGGTGACTACCAAGTCTTCTGTTAATGTCTTCTTCTGTTCCCAGCAAAAGTCTACATATTACATTTTTCCAACTTCCATTCGATTTCTTGTGATTGTGAATTTCTCAGTTTTTGTGCTGTTTCCTTTCAGATTCTTCTTGTCAGTTTTTATCAGTCACTGTTCTTCGAGTCTTGCAGAGTTGTGTTATGTGTCCACAAGTGAGCCAAAGAGATATCATCAGCAGTGGTTGTTATTATCTGCATTGTAGTCATGATCAACTGACTGAGATGGTTGGACAACTGGACCAATGTCATTTCATCGATTAAGAAGAGCTGGCCAGGGCTACTTAAAAGAATAATGCCCACTTGCACTGCTAACCCCAGGGGACCGATATTCGTATGCTGAAAAGGATTTCATAGGTTGCATCTAAACTTGACCGGGTATGAAACATCGTCCAGTATAGTGAAATATGAGTGCGTAGTTCGTTGTTTTCGGAAGTCATTAGTGTAGAGATTGATGTTGTATCCGATTGTGTTATAGCCTTCTCAGCTAAAACTTTGAAAGCAAAAAACAAGCTGAAGCGGTGCCTCTCCTGACGTGTAGGAATTTGATTGCGGGACAGGATATATTCATAATTGAGGGCGGAATCCTCATAGCAATAACAATGCGAGATTTTCGTCCGAGTGAAAGTAAGATCACAGGTTTAGCTTTCGGGTTTTCACTTAGTATTACGATCCCTTGTTTGATTGCGATTGGTATTTCATCGGATTCAGCTATGATATGTAGTATCTAATGGGCGCAGATTTTAATTATAATCTGCCCCGTACCTCGCCAAGGGTACTACCTATTGAATGACGGAAACAATTGACTGCGGAATAAACATTGTCTGTACTCCCCCACCACTTCCACATTTTGCCTGTGCTTGCCTTGCCAAATCCATGCAGTCTGCTACCAACATGTCAGATATCTGATCTGATTTTTTGTATACATAGGCACTGTCACAGGTATGTTTCCCCCTTGCCGGATTGAAATTAACCCAACAATGTGCGTTTTTTAAGATTTCATACTTTATTGCAATTTTACCAACACTCACTCAACTACCCGCAAGACCCGCAGTTCAGAGATAACACCGAAATGACAAATTAACATTTACAAAAATATTTTATAAAACATTACCATAAGTGCACATTCAACCATTTGAACAGGAAAATAAAGTTCGATATCAAATATTCTCTCTCTCTCTTAAAGTTCAATATCAAATCCGTCATTCAAGTTGTAATTATTATTCTGATTTCCTTTCAACTCATGAGTCATAGGTTCAAATGTTATGTTCTTCGTCGTCTCTCACCAATTTCTACATTCAACATCTTTGCAAATAACGCATCATCGGCCCACTTACTCCGGTCGTCATGCATCGCCCTACTTCTCTCTAGGACAGAGGTTCTCCTTTCACACACTGTCTCCACAGCTCAACAAAGTCTCAACTTTACACCTTAACGTCTATCTTCACGGTTCCGTTCACTTCCCTTCGCAAATCAATATACTATACTACAACGTTCACTATGTCTTTCGGCAAGCGTCAGGCGGTTAATTAAAATCACTCCTGCCGCAACTACCACTTAGCCCAAAGTCTTCAACAATAGCGAATCAAACACAACACCAACTACAAACCATGGCCTAAATCTACTACAATACAATAGACATTAGGCCCTGCCAGGGAGTTTGAATTCTAAACGTAACCGAAGTTGCAACTGGCAATCAATAAAATGTTATGCCTATTAATGGACATGTCAACAACGTCGTACTCATTGAATAGTCAGTCAGAAGATGATATTCAATACTCCGAGGTTAGCATGGAACACCTCACGTGGACAGGCACAAAGACCTTTGAGAGTGTAGAGGACATGACCAGCACCACCACCCTTCACAGGATGTCAAGCTCTCACTGCACGATGAAACATCGGTCTCAAGGGCTTCATTCCATCATATTCCACTCGCACTAAAGACGACCTTCAGTTACAGGGGCATTTGGAGCAGGTACGTGGTCTTGGCTTCATTCAAACATGAATTCAGAAGCAGCATGAGGTCATGCAATGATCTGATTTGCAATCATTTATCAACATTTGTTCGTCTCATGGAACTGGTACACGTTCACCGTCGGTCCCAGAAATGGTATGATTGGCATATTTAGGCAATTTCCACTTTTTTTTATAACATTTTTTGGCTCTTTGGACCTTTATGGGATCAGGTTTGATTGGGACATACTAAAGCAAAATGAGACACCACTGAGAGGCAAGACCAGCGGTTCATGATCCCACTTGTTTAATCGGGGTCATGAATGACTTGTTTACGTGCAAATAGGTGAACAGAGGTGTTTCTTTTCAATTATCCCCTTTTCCATTCCAGGGAACTTGGAAATCCTTGGAAGATGACTGTCTGCTTGAACATCTGCGAGAGTGGGACTCAGGGTGAGGAGCCTACCGTCCACTGTCGACCCCCTCTACTACTCATGCTGCTTCTGTGTCACCATGACCAAAAAGAGGAGGCCATTCACATCGAGGCAGGTTAAAGAGTAGAATCCTTGTCGATGTTGGACGAAACTGGACACATGCTTATGACTCATGTATTTTTGTAGCTCAAGTTTGGGGATTTAGACCAAATGTGACCCTGAAGACCCGTTGGTGCGACGCTTAAAAGTCAAATGACATTTAAGTTTGATGGGGTTGTTGTCACAGATTTGTGATACACAATCATCTAAGCCTCAGAGAAGAAAAGACGGTAAACATCAAAAAGGGTCCATCTCATAGGCCCTAATTAGCAATAGGACACAGGCGTCCATCGACAGGGTGCCCACCTGACCAGCACAAAAGCCTTGAGCGGAGTAGGAATGGATGGCTGATAGGTTTTAATACATGCCAATAATAGACCGAGTACATGAAGCTGTTCATTTCTTTATGTGTATAGTACCAGAAGGAACATATGAAGAGTAATGACGAATTAGGTATAACAAACGGATGAGTCAAGCTACTCGGCTCAGTCCTCTCGTGCTTCAAGCTTGTACATTGAAGAAGTGAAGTTGATCACTTGATTGTGCAAACAGTCTAGTATGCCGAGATTGAATGAGTGGACCACATGCAGCCTGAATGAATGAAGGTCGGTCACTTGGGTTCGTGGGGCTACCTTGTATCCATCTGCCATTATTTGGATTGGCGGACCGCAGAAGACTCTGGGGTAAGCGGATTAGTTCTCCCAACACATCGTCCGATGACCCCAGAATTTACAAATCCACAGTATGAGTAAATATTGCTCCTGCCAAGGCGTGGTTATGTCTGATGTAGATTTAAGACTGTGCTTGAGGGTTGGTCATCAGAGGTCCAATTTAAACCGTTAGGTTATGAACTTTCCAAGTGTCTTGCTGAACACAAAACATGAGCATAGGTATACTACGTTTCGGCCCAACAACCGGCGGTCAGTTAATATTCTCATTACAAATTGGGATTACCATCATTGCCCTCCGATTGCCTAAAGTGGATAATAATATTGCAAGCTTTCATTGCACTATCCAACATCGTAGACATTCTCAAAGCACTCCAGTATACCCTGATTATGGGCTTAGACGGCTTCCCATAAAAGTTGTTGAATAAAGAACAAGTGTACAAGGTGCCTCACCAGGGTCCCAATCACACGCCGAGGTGGAGTGGGCATTAAGAGAGGCCTCAAGGCACACACTGCATAAAGATGAGAGATCAGTAGGTGTCACGCTGCATACAAAAGGGCTCTGTTCCAAGTATCGAGCGGAGATGGAAGAGTGTGTTATCAGTGACACTTTACAACCACAAATTCTGGGTTCGAATTCCAGGGTCACGGAAAACGATTTTCTCTAGGTGGCTTCAATTGCAGTTGCGAGGGGAGGGTCTTGGTCTCCACTTTCATGGTTCCGCTGTGGCATGTGGCAGTGGATTTTCTGGGGTTAATGGGATTTGTTACGGATATTTGCAATAAGTCTTAATAGGGCGGTCCTTTTGTGAGCCGTCCCACTTGAACTTGAACTTCCGATTCATCCAGGTTCCGAGAAAGTGGGTCGGGTCCTGGAGTTCACTGATAGTCCTTTCGGGTGGGGACGTAAAATGGCAGTCCCGGGAGCAGGTTTGGAATGGATTACACCCCTTACTCGTTATATCATCTGAGCACTAGTCTGAGAAGATGAGGGAAGGCGAGTAGTCGGTCATGCTATCCACGATCACAATTTACGGGCCATGGTTGTAATAGATGAGCCTGTGCAGGTGTGATGTGTTCATGAGAACCCGTAAGATCATAGATAGAAATCAAACCAATCGAAAGAGGGTGTACTTGCAGTGCGACAGGCATTGTTCGGTCTTAGTTTCCAGTCGGTTAGGTCTCCACATTATCACCAGAGTGGGGGGGGGGGGGGGTAGTAGATCATGGACCACTCTGTCCCAAGTAGTCACATCAGCCGGACTGATCCCAGTTTCGGAGAAAATTTAGAAAATCACCGTGGGGAATACGTATAATAAAGAGGGGGGTGGTTAAGGGGTCGGGACTCCCTTGACCCTTGGGACCAATAAATTTAACCAATCCCATTTTTGACTGTCAGTGGCATTGCAGTTGCATATGTTTTAGGTGGCCCATTGTCAATAGGAGGATGGGCTATATATTGGGCACACTTTTCTTGAGTCAGACCTAGGACAAATCTCTGTTATGCACAAGTGGTCACACCCTGAGAGTCCATGTCCTGGGGAGTGGGACATGATAAGGCGGTCCCATGAGCAGTTGATTGGTTATTACACACCTGGTTTCATTTGAGCACTAGTCGGAAAGGAGAGTTGTTGTTTAGTGTTACTACCTCAACGATAACATTTGAAAGGATTCCTTGATGAGCTACGGCTTCCAATCCTATGATTTTATGGAGCACAAACCTCCACAGATATTGTGATTAGGAACTACTTAGGGACATCCTTGTTAAAAAAAGCTCTGCATTTTTAATTATTGTGGTTTCACAGGAGAAATGCCACACACACCACATGCATGACAGCCAT
>JAODTK010005752.1:0-160548 GCA_026419785.1 Sclerodactyla briareus | reverse complement strand
GTTGGTCCGATATGCTTGAAGCTATCTCTATAATGATTTCCTTAGAAAAAACATTTTCCTAACTTCTTGCATCGATCGCATCAATCTATTCTGGCGCTTGCCTTAGGTTTGTCACCCTAGCTTCTCCTTCTCCCCATGACAAATTCCTCTCTGCACTTCTAGGTACCATTAGAGTTAAGCAACTTGCAAATTGTATTTTTTCTTCTCCTCAGTATCTTGGTTCTTTTCCTTCACTTTTCCTATTCTTTTTCACTCTTTCTTTCTTTCTTCTTTCCCCTTTCCACCTTACCTTACCTTACCTTTACGCTTACCTACCTCCCCTTTCGTTTTCCTCCTCTTCTTTCCTACAGCTTCCTTCCTTTTCCGGGAGGAGGGAAATGATACCCGCCAGGGATACGCGAATTCCTTCACGCTTTTCTACGGTTTTGTTGTGTGCGTTAATGTTTTCGCCGGATGCGGCCAATAAGTTTAAGCTGTCAACTGTGATAAAAAGATATAAAATTCGTTTACCGTTGGCCGTTGTCGTCGCGTTATATGTGAAGTACTTTAGAGTAGAGGACCCATTCGGGGGGGGGGGGATATTTTGGAAATAGGTTAAATGACATTTTTACAGGGGAAAATGACTGTCTGGAACAATTTGTTTCTGTCCCCCCCCCCCCCCCCCCCCCCCCCCTTAATTTAAAAGAGCATACAATACCCGCATATAACTTCTGTATGTCCAAACTTGACTACTACGCCCTCTCAGGGGAGTCCGCCAGGGTTTAAAAACCGATGGGGGGGTGGGAGATTTGACATGGTGTTTGTCTTTGGGGGTGGGGTCTAATAAAAGGGAGGGGGTGTTCCCCTCTTGCGGATTTTTTTGAGTTAATACTGCTTAGATGCAAAATGGTGCCACATTTGATACACTTGTGACGTGATCTACGTCAGGCGAGTTTTGGAACAAAAATCCATAAATTTCTGAAAAAACAATAAAAGGCATGACAATTTTTACAGGCAGGTCATATCTTCATTGATACTCCTGACAAAAAATAACCCGATTGAAACTGTGCTACGTTCGTAACAAGTAGGCAGGCTTACTTTTCCAGGAAAAAAGCATGTATTGTATGCTAAAGATGGTGGTAAATAAATAAGAGCAAAATGACCCGTTGTTAATTTTTCTGTAATACCAAATAGAATCACTCTAGAAAAGCAATTAGAACTTGAAGCAGTCTCAATCAGACTATCCACAACCTTCTATCAAGCTGCAAAAAACTGATTAATTTGACACCCTTTCAGCCGTACAGAAACAGTTTGAGTCTCGATTTGGTCTCGATGAGAACGAATAGAAAATAATAGATAAGTTAGATAAAGTTTTTGACAATTCACCCCACCCCCGACGGAAAAACGGGTGCATCGGGTGCATTCTGTCGATGTTATTTTTCGGACCCCAATCCATCGGGGGGGGGGGGGGGGGGGTGGGGGGGGGGGGGGGGGGGGGGTGGGCAGCCCGCCCTCCCTACCCCCCCCCCCCCCCCTGTGGCGCCGCCCTGTTTGCCTAAGCGATTGAGAGCTATATAGAGCCTGGAGCATATAGGCTATATGATTAGCACGTGGCGTGGCAACAATCGCGAATCTACGGAAGAATTTTGCAGCTATTTCCGTCCGAATGCCCAGGAGTTCGATGAAAACAAGCAGGTCAATTAGTACACCCACTTTTCATCACACCCGAATCGAGGGAAAACATATTGATGACATTATAAAGCTGAATTTGATGTATATTGTTCAAGCCTAATTTCCTCATTTTAACCCTGCGCAGGGTATGCAGAAAATTTTTTAGCGCATACGCGACGGCACAATGAATCGCTCCAGTCGGCTTTCATTTTCGCGGGATGCGGGCAATTATCTTTCGCCGGATGCCGGATAGCTGTTGCGTACTAGTCCATGAACAGCACCAATACAACATAATACAGTGTGCACTTTTTTGCGTTGCGTGCCGTCGCCGTTGGCCGGACAAAGGTGAACGTACCTTTGGAACGCGAAAACGGAAACGCGAGAAAACGGCAAATGCTATTTGACGACATATGACAGGTCGTGACGTAACTTGGTAAGTAGCCACCTCTTTGTACACATCACTTGATCATTTACCACGCCAATGATGTGAAGCTTTGCGAAACGGGCAATATGTAGGGGTCAAAATGAACAGCGCCAACATTGGGTTTTACATCGTCAAATGATGAAAAAAGTCCTACATATCGTCACATGATAATTTACATTGCCACACAATTAGCACATCGCCGGACAGTGAATAAGAGCATCACGTAGCGAATTACATCGTCATATCGTCCATAATGATTGGCATCGTAACATGAAAATTTACACAGCCAGACGGAAAATAACATTACTCACATTGCGGTGTATATGGGAACCTTTACCGGTACTTATACCATTGCCACTGACATCTAAATCGCCCCCAAATTCGAAGTTACGTCACTTTATCTACATCGCGTACAAAAACCACCTGGACAATTCGTTTTATCAAGTTTTTGGGTCATATTTTACCAATTTGAGGAAACTGCGTGACCCAGGTGCATGGTAAAACCAAAATTGCCCCGGTGGTCTTGTACCAAAATTTTTTGTAAAAGTGATTGTCACCCATTGCACGTTCGTTTTTCGTGCGCGATATGTCAGCTCCACGACAGGTAAGGGGAGTCTTGTTCGATGAATCTGCTATGCGAGGGCTCCTGGGCTGCGAATTTTAAGGACTTATCAAGGCTGCTGGTCTAACAAGGTTGGATTCTGATGGATGGTGTTGCGACTCTAATGGCTGATCCTGCTGTAGACTGTGAAATGAAATGCTGCTAATTAGGGGAACGAAGTGGCAGGCGGGCCGGCAACAATGCGCGGGCATCAGGGAGTAGTTGGATCGGGCCTAGACCTGTTCGCGTGCCCGGAGAAGGTCGGTGGAGCAGCGACAGATGGCGGCTCGATGGCTTCGGGATGTGCTCACTGAGATGTTGGGTAATCTATAATCTTGCGTTTTAAGCAAAAATTCATGGGTTCTCAGTCGAAAAAAAAAAATTCAGAGAGGCTCGATCCGTCGGTGCCTCCCGCGTGTTGGACATAACCTCAGAGGTCATATCCACGTGATATAATTGCATGTATCACTCTCTACAGATGTTGGATTCCTTAGGCATAATTATACTGAGACACACTAACCGAGCAGAAATTGCTACTCAGTTAAGTTTTCATGCAAATTGTTCACTGGCCGAGTGGTGAAGTGTTAAAAAGGAAAAACAAGTAGTCAGTGAAATGATTTTGTATCACACGCTTTCTTCGGACTGGTACAAAACCTTATACCAAATTTCAATGATATTCTTTTTATGTACAAAGGAGTTACGTCCAACTATAAAGCTAAAAGGAAATGCCTATAGATATATGATACAAAAGTACGAAACCTGTGATAATCTGCGTGGAAACTTGTTGTGGCGGGGACAAATTCAAAGACGTCATCGTATAATATTGGAAGAGAAATTACAGGCTAAAGAGAGTAACCTCGACGTGGATTGTATTTCGCCATTGCGAAATATCACGAATGGGGAAGCAGCTGGGAGTTGTTTAACAGGTGACCTTCGACTTTTTTCAGTCAGCTGTAACCGCTTTGATTGTCCGTGAACCACATAAAACTGGGCGAGAAGATGGTATTGGTGACACTTTGAAAGCAAATATTTCGGTTCGAAGTCCAAGCTGGCGCCGAACATTTTTCTCTAGGGGCTGCGCTTGCAGTGGGCGGGGACTTGATCTTTGCTTCAAGGTTCTGCTGTGATGCGGTAGACTTCCTGGGGCTAGTTACGGGTGTTTACAATAATTCTCGTCTTTCGCTGTTACAGTTACCTGATTGAACTTAACACGCCTGCCTAGATATCAGCTGAGCACTAGTGGAGGAGAGAAGGCGAGCTATCGCTGGTGCTCATCCCCGATCAATACGGCCAGGGTTTCTGATGAGTCTCGATTGGTTCCCTGAACCAGTAGATTTCAAATCAAATTGAATTTAGATCAAATTATAGCCCGAAAACCCCTCCCTCTTTCTCTCTCATCTCTCTGCTCTGGCTACATACCCCAACCTCTGAGATGAACGCACACATTGAATAACTTATATAGTGATCAAGGACGCCAGGAAGACTTAGTCATGGCGTTAATTAGTCCGTCAGAGGATTCAAATTATTGGCTGCCTTCAATTGAAGCTGTTCCTGCTAGTGTTTTAACAAGCTGCTAACTCACTTATTGTCAGGTTCTTCTAGCTCTGTTTAGGGCTCATTTTAGGGACTTTGGCCTGGCCCGGGGCCTTTGGTTCGAGAGGGTATGCGGGGGGCATAATGATTGCGAAGATATCAATTATGGATACGTTCCTATTGATTGCTTAAGGAAGCGTGGGACGGTATGAACACACAGAGTATGTGGCACCTCCGACCGAAACAAAGGTCCAGACCCCCAAATTTTCAAGAGGGCCTCTGCACAAACCGTTACTCCCAACTGCTTTGGACCCCAACTTCAACTTTTATAATTAGTTCCTCCCGAAAACAATTGGAAAAGATTTTGGAACCTTCAAGACCTCATCAGTAGTCCCCGTGGTACTGCGGATCCTGTCATTCACCTAATAAACATATTGGCTAAGCTATATGTCCATATGTGCGGTCGTATTTGGAAGCCATCAGGAGGCTTGGTGTTTGTCACTGGAGAGCGCATCATCACAACATATGGTCTCGTTGAACAGAGCCGACGTAACAGTGGTGATCTTCTAATTACCATACCATTACATGACTCCACATCGTTCGTTCTGTTGATACACGATGAGCACACATTAGTTTTTTGTACTCATTTAATAGGGGAATATACACGATCGAAGGTCGAGGCCTGAACAGTGTGACGCATCAGCTTAGAGGCCTCGTATTCAAAACGGAAGGGTTCTGAAGTACAATTCATTGTCACGTGTTTCGACTTTTGGCGTGATAAAATCTCTTCCATACCGAATCCTTTATATGATCCGATAGAGACTGAAGTCAAGAGGGTTCAACGCCTATAGCTTGACAAATATGAGTGATCCTGGTCTCAGCTCTAGGGCCGGTTTACCGCTTTCGTGCCTCTCCTTCCCGAGGACATTGCCGCATTCATCGCACAGAACCTGCAGCCAAAGAGAGGAATCAGAGTCAAATACTACGTGCGATGTTCCCTGTAACGGGAATAGGTCTACACATGGTTACTTTTTGTTGTTATCAGGTTTGATAAACAATTGCTATGTGAAGATCGGAATAGCTCAGTGGGTAGAGCTATTGATTGGAAGGTTCGAATCCCGGCCAGTTTTGTCCCTTCGGGGCGTCTTGGCAGCGCGTCATATTTGCTGCCTCGCGTCCTATCGACTAAGCTTTATGACTTTGACCCTCTTGTGACCTCAACTCTTAAAACTACTGAGTAATTCAAGGTGGGCGTTTACCGTACTCTAACGTTCACTGCATAAGCTGGACCTATACATCTTGCTGTTTTTATAGCCCTGTTGCCTCAGTCTGTACCCTTCTATGCGACTGTTCTAGCCACGAGACACTCTCGGAATTCCTCATTATGTCAATGCGTAGACGTCACTCGCGAACCCCTGTCGAACCTAATTCGGTTACTGATCTGATTTTCTACGCGTTCAAGGTAGCTAAGAAAGCCTACTAGAACCCTGGTCGTAATGATCGTGGACGAGCACCAGCGATAACTCCGCTTTCTCTTCCCAACAGTGCACAGATGGTATCAAGGCAGGGGTGTAACCATCCAAACCTGCCTCCCCTCCCGGGATGGCCTTTACCTGCACCGCCGAAAGGAAACGATTCAATTTAACCCAGAATCCGACCACTTTCTCGAGCCTGGAGGAGCCTGCTCGCAGCCGAACTGACGAAACTGATAGCAATATCACGAACAACCCCAGAACCTATGGCACAAATACACTCTTCTGCGGAACCATGAAGTGGGGACCGCCAGCCTCGCCCATCGCACTCCAAGTACAGTCCCCTAGGGAAATACGGTCAGTGCACTGGGTGACCGCATTCGAATTCTAAACCCGGGATGTCTGTTTACAAAGCGTCAGGATACCACTCTACCATTCTTCCGCCCCAAACTGTAACGTAACCACTAAATTGTTGCACTCCATAATATTTCCTGTCACAGCCGCAGGCCAATCTATTTTCCCAAGTCGTTGATCGTATGCCAGACAGGTGGGACAGAGCGACTACGCACGGAGGTTCCGTCAGATTAAATGTTCAGCTCTGCGTATAGGATCGCCTTCTATGAAACAGATTCGAGTAAGATCAGGTGGCGGGACTGTCTCGCACTCCAATTAAAATACCTAAATTATTCCACTGCACACCATGACTGACTGGAATAATCTTACCTGGACACCGACTTTTCTGATCTTATTTTGTCTCAGTGATTTACAGCTACCTCCGAAAACCATTCATCTTCATTCGGGTGATCATTGACGTCACGGGTCACTCTGAACGAGAGAGTTGCCGTTGCATTTAAGCACATTCCACATATCCCTGATGGAGAGAAATTTTGTCAGAACGCGTTGCTCTTCAGTCAAGGAGCTAGTTAATTATATAGACATGAAAAGTATTTGTTGATGAAAAGTGAGCAAATCGAGCGTAAACCAAGTATTAACCGGTTGTCGGTTGAGAGAGTTAGTTCGGTCGGTAGAACTCCGGACTCAATATGAAAAAAACAAACTGCGAGTTCGAATCCCATCCACTGCCAGTTGTATGACAAGGCCTATCATGGGCATGACTTTCTTGAGAATGTCTTACGGTTACCAACTGTAACAGTATTGGTACTTTGCGGGAAACGGAGGTATGCTGCCCTTTTGGCCAAGTTGTGAGCGAGCGGTGCACCCTGGGGTAGTGCAGGGGCGGTCTTCCATCAGGTACAAATGACCAGGCGATTAAGTCGCTATCAGACTGTCATATGAGGACTCGCGTAGCCTAAAAAAAACCAAGAGTGATAGGGAGTCAGAGCGTGTGGTATTTGCAACCGGCTTGTTTCCCAGGATCGATAAGGGCAATGACTAGTAAAATGCTGCTCATATGTGACATTAAATACAACTTCTTGGACACTTTTGTTATTACCATGGAACCGGTATGACACCCAAGCTTCCAGCACGTGCAAAATTCTTGTAATCCATTTTACCTTACCGAGGTGGCTTCAACGCTTCCCACTCACCCCCATAGAGTTGACTAAGGGAACTTAGGGAAGGGAGACATTGGGCTACCAAAAACCACTATGACTAACAAACATGTACGGTGTATGTGATTACGACGGTACGGTGCATGCACTAACATTAACAAGTTAACGGACTTCTACTGGTTGAATGTTTGGTCATGAATGGTCGCAGTGTCAATGAATCACAGATGAATGTATACCTTCCTGTACTATGGGCGGAGGAATAGCGGAATGTTATCAGTGACGCTTAGCAAGCAAACATTCCGGGTTCAAATTCCTGCAATCACCGGACTTTCCCTCTAGGTGGCTGTGCCTACATTATTGCGGTGGACAAGCATTAGTCTTCACTCGGTCCCGATGTAATGCAGGAGTTATGCTGGGGTTGCTGGGGTTGCTTGGGTTTGTTGGGGGAGCTTTACTCTATAATCGGTCGATCGACTGTGAACCATCACGTTGAGTATGAATCTACGCTCCTCGGGTTACGAGAAAGTGATCGGATCCCGGAGTTCTTGATCGTACTTTCGGGTGGGGCGTAACATAGGACAGTCACGGAAGGGGATTCATGATCCATCACCTCCTTTCCCGAATCATTTGAGCACGAGCAAGAAGAGGAGGCCACCTGTGCTCTTCTACGGTGAATATGGCCAGGGTTCCTGGACAAACCTTACTGGCCATCCTGAAACCGTAGAATTAAAAAAAAAATCAAAGCTTCAGTGATATTAGTATTACAGTGTAGCGTGTTTATTTAGGCTAGCACGATTTTTTACTATCGGCAGAACATGATCACGCGTGTAAGTATGGGCTGGAATGAAGAACAACACACGACGTTGGCCTGATTAGGGAATGAGCATTCACTCCTTTGAAGGTGATATGAAAGGTTTGGATACTTCCAGCTAGATAGGCCTACCTCCAGCATGGGAGTAATGCGTCCGTCTATAATGACTCGAACACTACAAAACCACGACGGGGAGAGAAATGAGGCCAGGATGAACTTCTTTCCATTGACGGGAGGCAAAGGCCAATTGAATCCCAACTTCTGAGATACTATGGTTTTAGCTTCGCCTGTCGATCCGCGTTTGGATTTTTCGACAAAATCATTTTTCGCAATACGGTTTTTCAAAAATTTCGGTACATGGCGATTTTTTAGAGACCCACTCCTGTTTTACGCCACACTGCGGCAGAATTGCATGATTTGGACATGGAATTATTTTGCCTAACAAACTTTAAAGCAAATTCGGGCATCTCATCGGAGACAATGTGGCATAATAATCGCTCGAATGTGGAGATATACATACGTTGGCGGTTCCCCCTGCCAACCGATATATAATTAAATGTTGCTATCCGGGGTCATGTGACATTTGTGAGAACAGCTTTCCGGACATTGTTCTCAGCCTTCGCTGTCGATCCGCCATTTGGGTTTTTTCGACAGATCATTTTTCGCAAATATGGTGTATTTCGGAACATGGCGATTTTCTAACAGACCCACTCCAGCTGCCGCCACATTGCGACAGATTAGCATAATTTGGACCATGGCCCTCGTTTTGGCGAACTTCCGTATTACCCCCATTGAGAGCCAACCCGACTGCTATTTCGAATTATTTTGTCTAACAAACTTTAATGCAAATTCGGGTATCTCATTGGGGACAATGTGGCCCAATAATCGCTCGAATGTGGAGATATACATACGTTGGCGGTTCCCCCTGCCAGCCGATATATAGTTCAATGTTGCTATTCGGGGTCATATGTGACATTTGTGAGAACAGCTTTCCGGACATTGTTCTCAGCCTTTATCATCCTCATGATGAGAATTGATTTTCTTGGGGTGGGCGTCATTACGTCACTGATGCAGATTCTCAACCCCAAACTTTATTTCAAGAACACTCCGAAATTCGGTCCGCCCCTGTCTCTACTTCAAAGATATGCAACCAAGACTTGAACTCACCTACAACGAAGTCATCCCCCATATCTGTTGTGAAGATGGTGGAATTGGAATACAAACGGATGGAATCTGAAATATCGGAAAACAGGAAACATTTGGTTAGAAACTGGTACACATAACATGTGAAACCAAGTGAGGCCAAGTAAAATCAATCATATTTCCCGTCCGAGTGCTGGCAAATAGGGAGCCTAAGTTTTTTCCGTAAAATAACCCTACATAGGCATATTTAGTACCCGATTAATGATTCTCAAAACGAGAAGGTTCAATTTAATTTCAATATTCTGAAGAGTAATGCCTCCTACTAGCCGGCATCACTCTCCTGAAGATGCATCACGTATATTTGCACATGGCTATAGATATACCCTTCATACTCTTGAACATATTTTGGTACGAGTTGAATGTCTATAAGTGAAAAATTAAAAAAAGGACTGCAAATTTTCCCAAAAAAAAAGCGCTAGGCGAAAGGGAACTCTTCTTTTTTCTACTTGGTCCAATACATTATAGCTGGGGTAAAACATATCGGATACCGAAATATAGGCTATATCAATAACATACCAATCGACCCTAGTACAGTAGCACTATTTACTGAATATTAATTATACGCAAAGATACCTAGAAAATAAAATAAAAATCTTAGTATTGTAAGTATACGGGAAATACCGTTCAATGCAGGTGATAGGCCATTCTATAGTGAAAAGAGTGAAAATATTATAATATTATAAATAGCGATACTATGTCAAAAGTCACATTGATTGTAGGCCTATACACAAACACACACCGCAAACATTGAACGAATTACCTTCAAGCTCATCTGAGAATTTCTCATATTCTGCTTACCTGACTGAGTCTGTTTATATTCCTGCAACACGTATCAATTCGCATGCGTAACAACAGTGCACTGTATGGCTCCCACCCGGCACAATTCCCACCCTGAACTCGTGACCCAACTTTAGTCCCTAACCTAATTCTGACAGGGTGGCAATTGTCCTGTCACGGATTAAATATAATTAAATACCTACATGTTACACTCCCACTACCTACAAACTAACCCATAATTCGCTCAGTTGGCACCAACCAATTTTTGGGTCAAATTTGAGCCCAAATCAAACTTTGACCAAGAAATTTGATTTGGTCCCTATCTGACCCAATATTACAACATTGGTATATTTGACAGAGTGCAACCTCCTGGGTTGACTGGCGGTGGCCCACACCCGATTCTCTAGATGGGGGACACTCAGAGGAATTTAGACGTTAGTTTGAAAGACCAATCACCGAGAGTTTTTATTATCTTATACAACAGTTTCTCAATGTTTACGCCGCGCCACTCTTGGCAAAAATTCTATCAATCAACAACAATTGATCTTTGAGATCATTCAGGCTCGAGTTGTAAACACTGCTGTCCCCTCAACAAATTTACAATGGGCGAATACCAGAGGTCGAATTTATATTACGTGTTAGCCTATTTGGACATGCCTGTACGTGCGGAAAAACAGTCACCCCGCTATATCTGTTTGCAAGCATCTCGGGAGTTTCAACCTACCGGAAGTTCAACGGCGGAAGCAGACTATAAACAGCGGATGAACAACGGATGAACAACAACCAAAGTAACACCAACGATTAGCACGAAATCACAACAGTCAATAATGGATGAAGACGAAGAGATTACCAGAAAGTAGGCTAACAGTATACGACCTAGTGATGGAAAAAATACGGCATGAAACCTGGGCACCCGGAGTGCCTCAAAATCAGAACCCCCGAACCTGTCAAAGCTCTCAAGGAGTGAGCGATTACAAAGACAAAAAGAGAAATCCAATATGAAACAACACCTACAGAACGAACGGAACGCATGAGTAAATGGAAACAGGAACCTAACGATCTCGTAACAGAAAAAGTAACGGAGACCTTTTTCGGTGGATGTCGGATCCTCAAGGTGTTGGGGTTGTGCATGACCACGACATTGACGCCAGACAAACCCGACCTTCGCATTAATGAACCCTCTACAGAATCAACATAAGGGCAATATTCATTCTCTCCCCCCCCACCCCTCTCTATCCTTCTCTCTCTCTCTCTTTCATTGCAATACGGTGAGACGTGACAGACACTTGCCGATAAACCGTAGACAGCGCCAATTATAGCCCTACTTAAATCACTATGGTCGGGGGAACGCAATTCCCCCAATATCAAAACTATTGATTTTTGTCCACGTACCGTGACTTCGGGGGAAAGTGGAACCATTCCTTATTTATTTCTTTACAAACGACGATCATTCTAAATGTACCTAACAATACAATGATCGACAGCATGGGCGTACCCACAAAGGGGGGGGGGGGGGGGGTTTATATATAGTGCGAATACCAAAAAGGAAGAATTCAAATTGTATAGCAACTTGGAAGAAATTACTATAATCAGGTGTCGATGCTCGTGTCGTTGAACATCAACGCGTACATATACCGGTACCAGTAGGACACTCGGAGGCAAGCTAAACTGCCGAAAATGGGTTCTTTTCGATATGAAAAGTTGAAGAGGTTAACCTGACTTTTTACGCAATAAAAAGAAGGCATACTAAATATGCGTATTTGGAGCTGTTTCCTACGAAACATCACATTCTCGCTAATTTTATCAAATATCATATAGGCCTACTACCATCATGCCTAAATTGGAAACGAATTGGAGGTGGACTAAGTCTATGAGCTACAATGAACGCGCATCAGGAACGCTATATATAATGTATAAGGGAGGCTGCATACTTACCCTATTTGTAGGCGAAATAGGTCTTCCTGTCCTAACTTTCCGCTGTTGCAATATATTCCGTTACACTCGCACTGCCGCAATGAATCTAACTTAACTAAATGTAGCTAGCTGGGTCTACAGCTGAATATAGGATGTTCAGTTCTATCAGATAATCAATGCAAACATAATCATATTCACACTATATCAGTCAATAAACTACGACGGAGTGTTTACATTGATATCTGGGAAGCTATAAGCGACCTTGCTGCCCAGTGCTTGTAATTTCTAGTATATACACTCCGATGGTTCGTAGAAATGTAATTAGTTGTGATTTCACAATATGGCAAATAATGTATGCATACGATGTAAGTATAAGAGGTCAAACACTCCGGTGTGTAGTACCGGTATTACCTATAATCGACCTTCAATAGAGATATGAAACTGATTGCTGAAATGACTGATATTGATCAGATGACAACCACTGCCTACTCATAATACATACATACATACATTTTTTGGGTTTAAACCTAATACATACATACATACATACATACATACATACATACTAAGAATACAGACATAATCCGCCAAAACCTTAGTGATTGAAAGGTATGGTCGCCAAGTTTCGATGGTTGTGTTATTTCGAAATAATTTTAACTGAAATGGGTTACTGGAAAATTACCCTCACTTTTGCTCTCTCTCTTCCTCTCTGATAGGTGTAAGAGGATTGAGGAAAATATTGTACCGAAGTGTGATTTTTCTCTTTCTTCCATTTTCTAGTTTGTAACCATCATCGGAATAATCCACTCCGCAAAAGCAAGAAGATTTCCCAAGTAGCAAGGCCTTTCAGTTGATGTCACAATTGCGAGTGTTGAGAATTAAAGTTCCAATTGGGTGGGCTGTTTGCCTTTGGTATCAAGAATTTTCATTTTTTTCAAAACATCCTCTCCTGTCGTTAAGAAGAGGCTAGAAAGAATCTGGACCGGATGTAAGCCCCTCACAAAACATTATATAACATACATGTGTTGATGTGTTGGTATGCCCTACTAATAGCTATAGCTATCCCGGATTCTTTTTTATTATTTTTATATATTTTTTTTTTTATCATCAACATATTTGACATTTACTTCTCAAATTTCCACCCAATTCCATTTGCTATCAGTCCATCTTTACCTAAGCATGACTGTGCCAGCATATCGGTTGCAAGTTTGAGTTATTGAGAACTTTAAACAAACCGTAACTACTTCGATGGGAGTCTGCTAATGATCACGATGATGGGAGTGTGTGTAGGTCATATTGTTGTATTGGACATGTTGAATGTTCTGGCCAATTATGTATATGTTTACGGTAACACATGCATACTACGCACCATCAGCGAAAATGGGTAATCTGTCTTGCCACGTGAAGGTCTGAAGTTCGACTCCTGTCCGATACCGGAACACTGGCTTAGGGCGTGGGGTGTTGCCACGGGTGGGAAATGTGGTTACGTGAAGATGTGTTAGTTGAACCACACATTGGAGTAGAAACAAAAACAATTAACCAGACCTCACTCAAATACTGACACCACGATTTATATTGTGTATAATCAAAGGTGAAAGGCAAGTGAGTAGAATATTAGACCAAAAATATTTGTATCCAGGGCCGTACCCCTCCCCTCTCGCTCAACATGTCGGGAAACTAGTGCCCTTAAAGTTACCTATTCCGAATTCTCAGAGCCTGCTTTACAGCGGAGAAAAATCAATACGCCTTCTCGGACTCGTTGTATACGCTGATGATAAACATTGAATATCTGTCAAAAAATGATTATGAACCTGTCCTTGCATGTATATCGCATACACAGTTCCTGGCTGTATGAATCAGCTACAAACAAAACACCACTTCGCGAAAACGAAAATGAAATGAATGTCAATCAATTGCCTCTTAGAACAAAGGAAGCAGCCTAGCCGACCTATTTTTTGTTCGTGGCACAGTTCAGCAAACGTACTATAGCACTATGTGTATTGAATTCGCGCTGACAGCGTTTATTGTGAGTGTATGCCGATATTACACAGGTGTCTGTGAGACAGGGAAATGACGGGTAATTCCCCAAACTGTCTGATATTACTTTCGAACTGCCAATAATGAAAACATAATCTACTGACGTAGTAGATTATAGCACAGTGACAGTACGTTGTAGGGTATACTGATGACCGCAGCAAACCAGAACTGTCTGTAAGCCTACTAGGAGAAGGTTAGTATATCGTGTTGATCTAAATTAAAATGAATTGAATAGACCCAGACACTGATCCTTCATGGTGAGAGATTTGGGCACAAACTGAGCCCAAAACGATAATAATAATTCCAATTTATAACCTTGAAAACTATATTCTGTAATCAGATTTTCGCTGCCACGAAGTTTTTGCATCAATGCATGGGTAAGATGCTGTCACGGTCAAGTATGACCTCTCGATTCAAACAGCAACAACAACACATTATCAGTCCACGTGAATAACATCGAGTATAAGGGCATCGGAGAAATATGTAATGATTATTTTCAGATGATATAGTTTAGGTCTCAAGTCAGTCCGAAACTACATTTTTTTAACACATCGAAAATTATTTTACCAAACTCCCGATTGCATAGAAACGTTGTAGCTGCGTCATTGTTTTCGAATACAATTTATGAATAGGTTTACATTGGTTTTCTGCGTTCTGGTTTTCAACATTATGATCGTCAAAAGTTTATTAGGCCTAGAAACTATTGCTTGGTGTTCATGTCTTGTTCATCAGCAGGGAAAATAGCTCATCACCACAAGCAACTCGCACGGGCAATCATGACAATTCCCAAATTTTTTATGTCTTGTCCGAATTTTTGCTGTATTTAGTCGGGCAATGTCAACCTGCATATCAGAAATATGACGTCTTTGTTTTTGTTAATGGTAACATATATATTTTTTGATAGAGAGGAGGCACCAATCAACATAAACAAAAAATACAAGAAACAGTTGGAAATATGATCAAGACATGTCAATGCGATTTTTATTTACTCAATCAAAATATAACGTCTTATATATACAGGTATTTATTTATTAACATCGGAGCCGTAGTCTTAGTTACCATTTAACTGACCAACATTGAATTTCTTATAAACATTCTATTTTGGAATCTATCTTTATGATATATTTTCAAAAGGTGAAAAAACTAATCGATTACGTACGGCTCTGTTTCTAATTTTCTCACGGTATAGATTCCGGGACCAGAGGCGTACGCAACACAAGCGGGCGGTTGGGGGTCAGGACCCTCCATGACCCATGGGACCAATATATTTTTAACACATAAAACCACTGTTCAGTAGACGTTTTACAGCTGTGTTTTATCAAAATATTCAACAACATTGTCTGGGGTCACCTAAGTTGCATTTTTGCCAATGGGGTGGGGGAGGGGTCACGCCTTACCCCCTCCCCCAAGAACGCCACTGCACATGACTGGGAACCTATTTAGATATTCTGTATGACTATCCTTATAATCTAACGATGATGTTCTCATTCTGGACTGACGCTGCTGTGTATAATATGGAGATAAACAATACGTCTTGTTTTCGTAACTCTGCTATATGTCTACGTGCAAGGCGTAAGCCGGCTTGCAGCCTTCGGACACCGGCTTAAAAACCCAGAAAGAATACAAGTCCCTACAACCGATGCTGGAAGCCGGTTGCAAACACCTTGGTAGATACCACATGCACACATACTTGCACTTTTCACATCTATGTTGCTCTACTCTATTTTTGTGTCTGTTGCTTTCCTGAAACGTTAAAGTTAAAGTAAACAAAATTTATGTCGCTTATAATGTCACACATACAAATTGCAATTGTGTGGTCCTTCCGTGTAGCTCAAACGGGGGCATTTTCCTCAACAAATAGTTACTTGTATCTTCCAGTCATTGCCTCTTCATCTAATATAATAGCTCCATGAGCAAATGCATTCTTTCAGCAACACCACTTTTCGGAATGGTGGTCAAGTCGGAACTTCCTGTACTATTGCATTAAGAAAATCTTATTAGAGACATATTATTAATACAAACTCTCGGTTACATCATACACAGCTGAATAATCCGTAATGAAATAATGAACAACATTAAAAAAATATCGAAAACATTGATTCGTATTACTACTACTCTGCAACTTTAGTGCTCTGTGTAATTACCCGAAGCCATCGCTTGCTGACGTTTGACCGTCGGTTTCTCGGCAGGAATAGTTCGAAATCAGTTTGCATGGATTCTGAAGCAGTTGTTTCACCCCAATGACTTATTCATGCATATTAGAATGTCCTTTGATTTCTCAATTCAATGCTTCGACATTTTGGGACCGGGTCGTGAAAGTGAAGATTTGTCTCGTAGTTTCCGGTGTCAGATTCGTGTACCGGAAGAACGCATTTGCTCTCATACGGAAGACTTATACACGGCATCAGTCAGAGGGACTCACCTAGTGAAATCAACGACTGTTGTTGAATTATAGCCTCCCGTAGCTTACCGTAACCGTAATCAATCCGATTTATAGTTGTACATTCGCAATTAATGGACATAACCTTGTATGTTACAATTCCTCTCATGTTCACGTTCAGTAAAACGGTAATTGCATTATCAGCAGAGCTTCCCGACGGGAGACGATCGAAATATCGAAATATAGGCGTAGCATATGATATACTGTTCCGATCGTCTAATTATTGCTTCGTACTCTTTTTCGTCTATAATTATAGCTGGTTTCATCGGCGTATAAATATCTGTGGCAGGAATCTCATAGAAATTATTTTCAGCCGATGTCTCGAAAATCTGAAAAAGAAGGATTGACATGGAGTAACCTATGTGACTCATAGCATCAGGGATATGTTAATAACATGAAAATGTTATTTAATTTTTTTATATGTTTTGTATATATTTTATAATAATGATATGTTCTCATTGTCAGGGCATTCCATCGAGTCAACATGTTTAATGGATATACTACGGTGTAATTCGATAAAGAATCGAATATAACGGGGAAAATGTTCGTATTCGTTTATTATTAATTGCTAAAGAAGTTTTTTTCAGAGGAATAAATATTGAATACAACACGGCTTCTATGTGAATTATATGGGTGGGCTCCAAGGTCCTTTTTCTATACCTGGCGTAAGCTATACTTACCGCTTTGAAGGATGTTCTGAGATTCTGAATGGACGTCGTCTGGTACTGTCTTCACTCCAGCAGTCAAAAACGAGATCATTTCTGTACGGAAGATTATCGAAGATTACTCAAATTTAAACGCAGTATCCTATACTGTTAATGTACTAAGTGCATTCATCGTTTTGTGCGACATATCACTTGGAAATTTGCGAATGAAGAGGCGGGTGGTACATATCATGACATCGTCTTTGCCGCACCTAAACTACATATCGTACATGGGATTTCACCTCTCATCCTCCCTCGTTGATCAATACAGAATCTGACACTATACCATGCGCACGTACACACACACGCACACATACACACACATAAGCACATATATGGTGAACGAAGGAATGAATTAGGTTGTTACCTTATTGACGAGAACTTCTCCGGCCATGTTCCTTGGGGTGCTAATATTGGTTCTCCCGGGCTTTCTTCTCGGTCACTGGGAAAAGCGATCACCTCGTGAAAAAAAACAAAAAAAAAAACGACATGAGTGATGTTATATGACACCAAGTATCCAATCTGTAATATTTCTATTTGACTCAGTGAGTGCATGAGTTTCGAATAAATTAACCCATTTCTTGGCAATCAAGTGTTATTATCGGAGTCGTTCACATTAGTGCGCAAGCTATACGTTCTCGCACAGCAGGGGTGTGTTTGTAATGTCCATTTATTTGCTCTGTTTTTTATTGTATTTACTGTGTTCAAGCAAAATAACTTCTCTATGACCCCATACGCTAAACATCTGGATAAACCATGTTCCATGTCCATCAGGTTACAGTATATAGTGTGATATGATCATATTCACCTGCAAAAATGATCTCCCATATGACATAGTGTGGACCACACATCGCTCGCCTGAGTATATTCATTCCAGAATAAAGCTTCAGGCGCAAGGTGGTTGAAAGATGCCATCTGGGGATGATAATAAAGAACAAAAAGAAGAACAATACGGAATCATCAGTGGACGAGCTGACGAGGGGCGGCCGGGCTGTGAGTATGAGTGCTTCCATATTTATAGAATAAAAATTTGGGCAAGGAAAGACAAGTTCGAGAGGAAGGAAAAAAAATAAACTTTGGCTATATAGAGACGATACTAAATTGAGAGGATTACCGGGGTTTCCTTTACTGAGCTCCTGAAAGTTTGCTCGGATGCTCTAAAAGGTGCAACTGCACGTTTTCGCGAAAAATGGCCTGTGGTATCTGATGTATCTACAAACCGACTTAAGGGAACCTTTCGAGATTCTGGCCGAGGTTTACCTGCCCTTTCCTGTTTCATGACGATGCCAATTATAAAAGATGCTGACTGTTGCTTCATCATTCTGACCCATTCCCTCCAGTATGACGTCCTCATAGAACAAATGCAGTTTTTATAAGAAATTGGAAAAAAATGTCGCGTTCCAACTAATGTCGCGTTCCAACTAATGTCGCGTTCCAACTAACCTTAAGCCGCTTAAGAGGTACTACTTTCGGGGACCAGACACGCGAGACAGAATTCATACAGTTTACAAATCCCTCTTTGACAGCAAGATCTTCCGAGTGGACAGCCCAGGATGGAGGAACTATATAGAATAAGAAAAAAATCATTTCCAAAAGAGAAGTATTCCACATATCTGAAGATTTCAATTGAACTCGGGGTTTTATAATGATCAAGACCCAGTGAGAGCAGGAAGGATTTGTCGAATGTTATATTTTTCCACAAAAGTCATTGTAACCAAATTGAAAGCTTTTCTCGAGTTACGGGGGTTTATACTATCTATAAACTACAAAGAGGGAGGCCCCCCTGACTGTCAAAAATCTGAAGTTGAGACAAAAAAAATTAAAGGTCATTCCTGGCTAAATCAGCCGAACTTTCATTTAGTCACCATTTCAAATTTCTGTCTGCATTACCTGAACTAAGGCGAAAAAATATGGCTTCAGGGCTTCAGGTTGGATGAGAATAGCAGTTTTCATTGTAAATTTCAAGTTCGACTCACCCCGAAGGAATGTAGACACTTCCCATACCTTCCAGTATACCAGTTATATGTCTCATCGCTTCCGGTACTGAGATGGGACTGAATGATGTTGTCTCAGCATAGAGGTCAAAAGACACCGTAAGTCTCTTTGTAGGTTCTCACACACAAAGTGCTCAGTGATCATATAGAGTGCTGATATGACAAGAGATCAAGAAGAAAGTCACGTTCGACGTTTATTGAGGTGAAGGACTCGGAGATCACACGTTGTGTGTGCGTGTGTTGCGTGTGTGTGTGTGTGGGGGGGGGGGGGGGGGGGGGTATCTCTGTAGCTATCAACTCCATTACACCCGATTCAGTTCAATCTGGGAGTAAGCAGTATCAGCGCTAACTTCTAGACTCTAGACTCTAGTGACATGAATCGTCTGTCGATTATTTTTGCATGCCGTCTGCTATAGAACGTAAGAACTGGGGTGTGTTGGAATGGGCCAAGGAACAAAACGGATATAGTGACAATCTCGTTAGCCACACTGATATTCTATATTCTACATTCTATTTGGTGCATACGTGAACGAAATATGGACCTCTCCACTCCAGCTACAAACCCATATTCACTCTCGCTGCTGAGAGTAGCCTAGTTATTAAGGTATTATACAAGATTCGGTTATTGTATAGACAAAGCAGGCTCACAATGCATAAACATATGCTTGCTCAACACAAGTAGATACACTCGGTGTCGAAGGAGGTTGAAACTAGTCTTACTACACAAACTCTCGCAGATGGTTGTAACGAATACCTCACGAGATATTAAAGATTGTTCAAGAAAGTTAGACAAACTACTTTTGTTAGCATGAGTTAGGGTACAAATGTGACTTACACTTATCAATTCCAATGCCTTCCATCTTCGCAAGGTGATCTATGGCTGGTAATTCCAGAGCTCTCTTTACGAACGCATCCCATTGAATTATCTTTCTTCCTCAAACTGCATCTATTATCATCAGGGATATATAACATAGCTTTGGTATAGTTGTATCTGGCCCTCCAAAGGGGGACATTTTGATCATTGTGGTCGTCGTAATAGAACGCTAGCATACACAATGAACAGGCATGCAAGCTAATTGCATTTAAAGGGAGAGGCGGGGGGTACCCGACAGAAATACGGACCAGGATACTGCATTCAGTTTGCTGGATGCAAACCTCGTGAGGTAGGCAACACGCATGCGTCAACAAGCCAATCGATCACTATGCATTAGTCCTTATTCTAGTCTCTCATACTATAGCAATTACCAGGCGCGGGGGGGGGGGGGGGGGGTGGGGGGGGGGGGGGGTGGTTGATGTCGGAACCCAAAGGAAGGTGGCCCCCCCTCACAAATGGCCCTCACCCTCCCTATTGGCAAACAGATACAATTTATGAGCCCCTAGGTACATGCTGCTACAATACTTGCTAAATAACCGCTTCAAAACTTCTACTGAACCGAAGAACTTCGTCATGGGGGTTCTGCCCCCCCCCCTCCCCCCGTGGGCACGCCACTGGAATTTCGCGGCAGATTCATGGGTACGATTTTGAAGTTGTTGATATGACCGGACCCCTGAAGGCCTCCATCCACACATACCCGGTTCAACCAAAAAAAACAGGAAAAACGCTTATGAGGGGCATATGGATGATATCACTCTCGACGATATTCCCCCCTACCCCCCCCCCCCCCCCTCCTCACCGGCAGGGGCGATTGCATCTATCATTTCGACTGTCCTAATTGGTGGTTATGAAGGCCTGTGCTGATACAGTGCTATTTTTTAATCCCTGTTACGTCGTCAATACAACGCATTGGTTTTTCTGAGCTGATGTCGTTATAGTGCCCCTCCACGGTTGTATATTTCCCCCATTTTTATATTCATGAGGAGACTCAGGCGTCCTTCGCTGTCATTATGCTTGGCTTAGAGCGGGCCTCTTGGACCGCTGAGTAATAGTGGTACGGATCTGCGAGAAGAAGGGCAAATAATCCACGAAATTTCGTTCCCTCATACAGACACATTATCTTCGCTGACTGGTGATGGTGGACACGTATGAAATATTGCTGTAGTCGCTATTAACATTCACGCGAAAAAAGTTAAACATCATTCGATATTCAACAAAGGTAAACATTGATGATGATACTATAATAATATCTAAAACTAACCAATAGCTATAAAACAAGCTACAAACATACATGCATATACTACTACACACATACCACTTGTCACCATAAGGGCCTTAAAGGACTGTTTAGTACCTTCTTATCAAACTGGAGCATATACTTGTTAATTACGGCCATTTGGGAGAAGATAACTCTGTGTCCTCTGCCCATTTTTTATACAAGTTATCAGCATAGAAATGAACCAATAGTGACCAAACGAAACTTGATATTGATCCCACATGTCGTGTCTGAAATTTCTCGCCAACAAATAATTTGTCGTACTGAATTGTTAGGCCTTGCCTATGAATAATGATAGCTGAAGTGTCACACCCCACTCAAATATACCACGCACACTCTTTGGAGGAACGAGATCATTCAAGAAGGAAGGCGGTGTTCCGGTCCGACTCTCCTATTATTTATTATAGGCCTACATTGACGTTCACATGTTTACCTTCGCTAATCACTCCGTCAATTCCTTTGTAACTCAGTGGGAGTCTCGTCCCTCTGGTGGAAGATCTGGTAGATCTAATCTATTGTAGAAAGAGATCCAACCGCGTTATCATATCGTTTGAATGTGTGATTGTTCGTCTGAACGTAATTGAATAGGTTGATAAAGGTAAAGAAAAGATAAAACGAACAATTTGAAGTAACTTTAGATTTCGTTTATTATTGTATGTTAACAAAAGTGGAATAAAATATAGGAAGACCTGAATTCTTCAAAACATGATGAAAGAGACACATACCGGTATGCTACATCTTATACAGAGCGGAAGAATGACAGAGTGGTATCCGTGACACATTGCAAGCAACCATCATCTGCTGGGTTCGATTCCCAGCACTCACCGGATGTTGTTTCCTAGGGTCTGTGCTTGCAGTTGCGAAAGGCGACGTCTTGGTCTTCACTTCATGGTCTCCCCTTTATTGCAGTGGATTTGGGCATGGGTTTTCTTGGATTTGTTCCGGGATATTGCAATGAGTTGGTCAGCTGTGGACAGTCTCGTCAGACATGAGTCTCCTGCTCCTCCCGGTTTCGAGAAAGTGGTCGGGTCCTGGAGTTCACTGATCGTCTTTCGGAGGGGACGTAATTAAAATGGTGGTCTCGGGAGCAGGTTTGGGATGGTTGAACCCCTGCTACTATCATTGCGCACGAATCGAGAAGAGAATGCGACTGGTCATCCACGATTCCTAGGCTTCCTGAACCCGTAGATATCAAATCAAATCTGAACAAAACATTTATCTTAAAGGATTTGAAGGATTAGTAGATCATTGTTACAGAACCGTACTCGGAAGAAACTTAGGACAAGTGTGACGAATTCCATACTTTTGGTGGATTATGCAGACTCCTGTGTAAAGCTGTAGAAAGACAAATAATAGAGAGTTACCCTTAAATTATATCAGAATATAAAGGAATATAAAGGAGGCTCCTTTATACGATCCTAAATCGTTGCATGAACTCCGTAGTTTACCTAAAGAGAGATCAGTCCTCCTGCCAAACAACAAGAGTTTCAAAGAGTCCCTCTTGAATGTTTAAACTTGCTCCCGTTACCTTCTTACGGCATAAACGAGCTATTTGTTAGTGCTATAAACACTCCAGAACACATATGTAATCGTTTGGTCCGCTTTTGGTTTATTACCTTCACTTCTTACGGTGGCCCTAAGGCCCGAACTGTTTGGCATCTATGACTCCATACTCACAAAGTGCTCTTATGAAATATAGGTGCCTAAACGTTTTGTTAACTTCTTCTCCCATCTCTCAAAATCTTGTCAAAATGACAACAGTAGCCTTTCTGGCAGTTACTTGCCTGAATGTTAATGTCAGTTACAGTTTACCCCTAGCTGAGTGTGGGATCTCGCAATGGCTCCTTCCTTCTCCTATACTTGTTCCACAAACTCGATAACATCCATTTATATTAAACAAACAAACTATATATATATATATAATACCTTACCAATTTCCTTCACCAATCATCATGTTTTGTTTTCAGGCTATCGGTATTACCGTTGCAGTTTATCCCCATTTTCATTAGTTCATTTCCTTTTTTCGAACCGGAAATTGTTTTAACTTGTCGCGAACGAAATCGGGTCTAGGATGTAGATTAAGGAATCTTAGTCCATTCTATCCTATTCCAATCTGGTTGTTCTTTCCCGCATACGACGCCTGGACAGGACATCAATCATCATTGCTCATCTTCATCGGTGTAATATGGACCTCTCGAGGTAATTGAAGGGGCGCCAGCTGTAGCGGGCTGTCACGAGGTGTAACAATCATGGGCGAACGTGCACCTGGGGTGCGGGCACAGCCTAATTTCAGGCTACCATTGAGAAAGTTAATATCTCCCTAAGCTAAACGCGCATTGAGCATACGAAATATGCGCTATATACAGATATGAAAACGTAAGCAATTATCATTTCTTGTAGGGAGTCCAGGGTTTCCTTTCTGGTAGCGTCAGAATGTCGTGTAGTAGCGTGATTCGTGCTGCAGTTGTTTATATAAAATGATGTTAAACTCGACAACAACTCCGAATGCACTATGGTTACATGCACGTTCATGTAATTTGTGCATAAAACTGAAAGTGCACCATATTTTTAGGAGAACGTACATGAGGGTGAATAACTTTAACTGATTCTGCTACCTACATGATGACCTGCGATCCTTCAGGTTGAAAGCCCTCCCGGACTCGAATGCTCTTTGGAAGAAAATCCCGAATTAGTTATAATGGAGAAATTCCATATGTTTTACACAGTGACAAGATGAAATGTGATTCTGACGGCAATGGTGTTCATGGTATTACAAGAAGTCAAATACTGACTAAAAATGCTGAAAGAAACCAGTGATGCGAGAATAGCTCAAATTGATTCCTTCTCCACTTCGCAAATAGAAAACAAAGCAAAATACCAATTTGTTGGATATAAATTAAGTACCGGATAACTAATTTCTAGTAATTATCTCAACAGTCGTTGCATGAATGAATGTCAAAGGTAATGGAGGAACCAATAACAAACTAAACATTAATTTCGGTTCATGAACTTCAATGAATAAGTTTTCTTTCCGGACAGACCTATACTTTGGGATCTAGAAACAGCTGCAATAAGCACGACCTTTTTTCAATACATTTTCAATAATTAACAACAACGATAAAAATCAATCGCAACAATAATACAAACAATTAAGTATTTGCCTATACCTAAGCCACCGTGCAACAATATGTTGTATTGAGTGGGAAGCCTTGTGCACCTCAAACGTCCTAACGTGAAGCATTTTAACAACAACAAAAACTCTTGATTATTGGTTTTCAGATAAAGTTCTATCAATCGCGGGGTTATCTCGAGATTCTTTTTATCGCTCCATACGAGATATTGATTGTGATTCCGCGGTAGCCTCCTATATATAATTTTTTGGGTAGTACCAATTCAGTTCGTTCTTTTTAGTACAGAGAACTACCACTCTCGCCCGAACACGTAAATCGTATTCATCTCTCAATCCACTAATTTTCTGTCAAAATTATTGCAAATGCTGATTGTTGTTTATGGTTGAGGGATTTATCGTACATCTCGTCGGAGAAGGCTATAAATTGGTTAAGAAATAACATAAATATATGTTAGATGAATCAAAACTATTGTGAGGTGACACGAAACGTACCACTGCTTAAAGAATATGATGTCGTGATTTTCCACTAACAGCAAAAATACACAATAGGGCTTTACATCCTTAGTCGAATACCTAGACCTCAGGTTTTTCGTTTTGTTATTATGTCCATAACAGCTTTAATAAATAATACAAACACGAGGGAACTTTTTGATCGTTTAACAATGAATGAACACTTCAAACGATTAACCGTTTACCAGTAAACCTTTTCAGCCATCATCGCCTGGACAAGGTGGAACAGTTTCCTGTCTGACATTTACAAGACCTTGAAACCAGTCAGTAGCGGTATACCCCCCCCCCCTCCCCCCATACAAATTGCTGACATGGTATCTCAGTAGGGGCCGACATGTAAATTGCCTGAATCAGCTACATGACCTATTTTGTTAACTCTGTTATTCACCGAAGGTACTTCACACGAACTATGCACTTAAATTCATTATATACACATATATATACACGCGTTGTTGTATAGCAGGGTAAGGTAAACGAAGAGCCAAACCTTTTCCCGGATTAGGCAGTGGTGGCAGAGATATATCACCAGAACTTGAATTGAGGGTTCTGTAATCGAAACAGACATTAGCCATTGTGTAGACATATCGAACAAAACCTGCTTACATAGCACAGATACTTCTCCTCAACCTAATTTTAGGTTTGGTCGAGAAGCGAAACGATTCGGGTTCTGAAGGGTTCTGTCAGTTTGAGTAAAACAGCAAGAGTAAAGGGCCCGTTCACACAGCCGCGGTTAGACGTGGCGTGCTAGATACGGTTTTCCCCCCTGTATTTTTCGATAAGGTATCGTGATGATAACACTTTTGACATGCATTTCTTATTATGTTAATGAGTGGACATGTGTGGAGATGGCTCGATACGCGTTAGAAATGATAAATTTAACGGGCTACTAAGCTTAAAGAATTACATTTCCTATTGGATGAATTGCTGTCTTCAAGTAGTGGTTGTTTGATAGTTGCCGACCTTTACGATGTGTAAAAGGTATCGAGTGTTAAAGACTTAAGTTTATTATGCATCGACGAAGAAAACCAAGAGGTGACATTAAATACCGGACGGTCACGATGTCCCAGACCCAAGTGATGGCCCCCCAAATAAGCAATAAGCTGGTCCCGGATTGCCTAAAATAAAGTGCAATTCCCATCGGATTTACCTTGTGGTGTTAGACGAAAATGAAGCTGTGGATAAATTGATAGACATAATGGGACATGCATATCAACTTTATATATACATATTCATAGTAACAGAAATGAACAATCAACAAATTTGTGACAACGATGTTTGTTAACTGTGCGATGTGTTATCAACAGAACAAAATAGAACATGTTACAACGACGAAGCACTATGGGTTTATAATGAACTTACATCTTATTTTCTTGGCAAGCAGGACCACCAGAATACGAGGAGCATGCCAACTACAGATTCCCAAGATCAACCAGGAAGATACTCCATCCTGATCTACTGGTAGGATCAAGCTCTGAACAGTCGAGTGCTGGTATGTGACGTAACCAACTGCATAGACAGGAAGGAAAAGTTTCATGAAGTTTAATATATCAACAATTCATACAATCAATTTATATTACCCACTTGAATGAAGAAGGCTTTTCTACGTGATGATTATGATCTATTATGTTTAAAATGTTGAGATTTATATTCATTCTTCAATCAGATTCAATTTAAATATGTGGTTTTGTCACTCAGGAGCATTAAATCATTCAGCGGTCGACCAGGACTGCATATGAAAGGAATATATCCCTCCCTCTAGAAATATTGACCTAGCCCCTCGGTGGATTCTTCAATCACCTCACCATACTATCTAATCCGTATAACAGTTGCCCGTCTAAAAGACCAGGGTTGCCTAAGTAAGGTCGTTTTTTGTCACAACATCGTTATCGAGGGTTGTTAGTCGCCACAGTCAGTGACTGCGTTCATGGTTTGGCTTGTGCTATTCACGGCTTACCGACCTACATAATGTTTTTATTCATCAGATTTTACTTATCATGCGGATTGCCATGTACATCGGATAGCCATGGCCCATGCAGTAAATAATCTGAAGGATTGATCATATAGCTAAATCCGTTTTTTCTTTAAATAAGCTTCTAAGTGGACCATTGTGAGAAAATACATGTCGGTAAACAAATCCAGCATATTACCGTTGTGGTATCCGATACCGGGTTTTCCGTGCATACAACACAGTCCATTATACCTCGTGATATGTTACCCTAACTCGGCCTGGATCCTGAACATTCTACTGAACAGAGTCCGCCGCGAGGGCGCAAATGGAACGAAGGCTTGAATCAAAGGTCGGTTCTTTTTCTTGGGGTATTTCTCTTGTTGTTTGTCCGCCGCTGATTGTCTCCCCATCGAGCTACAGTTGATTGTGGCTTCTGGGACGGGCTCGAATGCCTTGCATGGACTCTCAACTGTTCGTTTCTGGTGGAACCACGTGATGCTCTATAGAGGATGGCCGTTGACGGAAAGTGAAACTTTGGCAAAACTGTAACGGAAGAAGCAACCAATGACGTTAGTATGAAGTGTATGTTGTGTGATACTGGGTGACACATAAACGAATTCCAATATAGCATACATACCGTAATAAATTGAAAATAGCGTGTTGGTTGTGTTTTACTTAAAGCTGTGTTTCCACGAGGAGGACGCGAGCGCGGGCGCGACGCGGACCGCGGGCGACAAAAATGGGCTAACTTTTATTTTCAATGCAGCCGTTTCCACGAGGCACGCGGCGCGTTGTCTCGATCGCTCATTTAGCGATTCGCACTCGCGAAGTGTTCCGCGATTATTCGCGGGGAATTCCCCCCTTATCACAGTAGCGTGTACTTTGTGGGTAAATAAAGTACGCTGAATAACAGGCTAATCGCATGTGCCAACTTTGTTGAATTGCTTCACTGTTGCACAGGCCTAGTCCGTAAACTGTAATATCACTATGACCCCAAACCGCGGTTATCGAGAGAACTGGATAGCCAGTATGATGTGACTGACCCAGACATGCTGACGCAACAATGATAGCCAACGCTTGGCTGCATCACAGAAAAAAATGGACTGAAGTCAAAGGTGATTTCCTAATCGAGTCTGAAGGAGGCTCAAGCGATTTTACTACAGAAAGTTAAAAAATTGTCTCTAAGATCAACCGGAAAAGGCCTTTTTTCCTCAGCGCGAAAAGCATTGATTGTTGTCTTTTTCAGAAGATTCATCTTAACTTTTTTTTCGGGTCCGATCGGTCCTCGTCCCTTGTAACTAAACAGTATGGGGTCCGATGAACAGGGGGCAATGGCAATGCCTCCCCTCGACTACGGGCCTCCTGCGCCAGATTTTGTTAAAACTTTCAGCACAAATTTCAACATTTCTAAAGCATTTCCACGGTGGCGTTCGAACCAACACTCAGAAATGGCACAGTCAGTTTTCAAACTTTTGAACACAGGGCGTGAAAACTTGAACACCCACACTTTGAAGCAAGTGGCGTGGAGAGAATTGCACGTGAGCGATGTTTTTCGACG
Organism: Sclerodactyla briareus; assembly: GCA_026419785.1. Taxonomy (NCBI): domain Eukaryota; kingdom Metazoa; phylum Echinodermata; class Holothuroidea; order Dendrochirotida; family Sclerodactylidae; genus Sclerodactyla; species Sclerodactyla briareus. The sequence goes on along the minus strand of JAODTK010005752.1, from coordinate 132,181 downwards.
CCCGCGTCCGCCTCGAGGGAACACTGCTTGGGAACAATCTCAATTAGAAACCAGAATGGTCGCGTGTGCATTGGAATCTGATCGTAATTAAGGCATTGTCAAGAATATTGCTTGCTCTTCGGTATCCTCGTTGTGAGGTACTACTTTCACAGCTTACACCTTTTGTCTAGAGTACATCATCCCTCATGCCTTTTACCGAATGGTAGCTCGGTTGGGTGACCATGCAATAAGGATTTGGAACGCGGGGTGGTCTTATATCCCGTTGAGAATGAATCAAATAGACTAAATATTCATATCCTTCTATGAACTCCGAACGGCCTTATTGCCGATCTCGAAAAATTGTCTGAATTCAATTGTTCTAAAAATCACTGCTTGTGAGGGAAAATTAGGACGTTCAAACTGGCCTAAAACCCACTACCGATTTATTTTCATTTTAATATTTCTCGGTCAAATTCTTCCTTCTTTTTTTGTCTACCCCAACCCGCCACCCGCCTATAATGCTCTAAGACCCCCCCCCTCTAGACCTACCCCACCGCCTATATGCGAATAATACCGTCTCTGTCTCCTCTCTCTTCCTTTTTCTAGTTATATTTCCGCCTGGTTGAAGCAGTCGGGTTCACTGAAACCAACATTTGTTTGTTGGAAGCGAAAGCGATGATGCTAGTGATTAAGTGGAACTCTGTCCGGAATCATTGAAGGCTGAGCAATGCACACGTCATAAGTTTGAGAGAAATCATGCGAACGATTTTGGTTTTTAGTGACCTAAAAGTCGCAAAAAACGGGAAGTACGGAAGAGGGACGACAATACCAACAATGCTGGTATATGCCCTGGTACTCCAACGAAAGGTCCTCGAGGCGCCACCTATATTGTTTTGTCATGCACACGATAGTATGCAGGAAGGTATGACTAGTTCCAACTCGGCTCCTTCCATATGTAGCGATGCTCACGCTTTCATTAAATGTGTTCTCACTAGATTGTGTTCGAGAACCTTAAAAGGCGGGCACGAATGACTTTCTCTCGCCGCTCCTCGTCGCGCGGTATTTCAGAGAGAAGATGAATTCGAAGTCGAGATTCCGTTTTCCACAGTTACATTAATGCTTGCCCTACTGTCCTGTTGTCCCGTTAAATGATCCAGGAAGAAATTTTTACAGAGGGTTTGGCGCCAATTGCCCAGCATTCGATGTCTCTGCCTGTTCGCTCCTCCACCCAATTGACGTTATGGGTGCAGCATCATAAGGTTTAGGAGAACTTCGGGTGGGTATGTGAATAAACCAAGCCATTTCGTTACATGCTGGCGTTAGTAGGAATGATAAGCCTAGAATGTGACCCCCCCCCCCTATATGACGAAGTTCAGAAGTAAGCAACACATTCTGACATTTCACAGTATAGTTGGCAAAACTTCGCCACAATTGGGCCGTATGCAGACACCCGCACTGACAGCAGTATATGGGAATATATAGTTTCAGCAGTCCACGGTTCCACACCAACTCGGGACCAGGACAACAGTCTGAGCATCAAACATGTCTGATTCCCCCGAGTGTCCCTTGAGTAGCGACTTACAGGTATGCGAGGCCATCACATATGCATCCAGCCAGGTCCTGGACTAGCAGTAAGCGGGGCAATTCGCTGGGAGGAACTTGCTATTTTACAAACAGTGGAACCAGCTCTATTCTTCCTGGCCGAATATAGCCCATAAGGGGTACATTAACATTTTAGACAGAAAGGTGCGTGTTCGGAGAATTGGGATCGGGGACATTTTTTTGACGAGAAATAAATGAAAAGACAAATAAGTCGGATTTATTAGTGAGATTTATATTTTTATGATTTAGTGCGGTATCCCATGTTTGCTTTGGCCAAATTTAAGGAGAAACTTGTTCTGATCATCCTTTCGAAGATCCTGGCACCTCTATGCAAGTTGGTAGCTAAATAGGACAGGCATGAAGTTGATCTCTGCTGAAGACACATTGAACACGTGCGTGCTAACTTGATAAACATATTGTTGAATTTTACAACTTCTTACGAATGTTCACGCGATCGCTCTATATTTCCCTATTCATTACCTATATTGTCCGAACGGTTTTCTCTCGATCACTCTCCAGAGCGATCAATTAGTAGACTAGTACAATTCAGTTTCAGTCTATATAGCTACCTGGGCACACAACATGTGTGCAGACATAAATGAAAACAATAACGAAATTGCGGCTGCGTAGTGATTCCTAGCCTTTTTCCCGACATGTTCCCCTTACTTCAGCTATATCAACCCTGCAGATGGTTGTTTGCCAACTCATACCACAACTTGACACAAAACGACCCAATCCACCTGCATATGTGCCTAACCGCAAGAGAGGCTTGTTACTTTTGACCAAGGTCTAAAAGTCATCTGAGGGCACATATGAAGTGAAAATACTGAAAAATAAACTGGTAAGTAAGTGATCTGAAAAGTGAAGGTATACAGTCCACGAGTCATAACCAGTGAGGTCCAAAGTTTCCATTCAGGGTGGGAAGTACCAGCGCCGTAACACGAGTGGCAGGACTGCAGCAAGGCTAAATGATGAAGGATAACGTTAGCGACATTTATCACTCATAAATGACTGGTTGCTGTGGTCAAGCAGATAGATCTGAATGAAGTGGCAGTTTTTTAATAGACAAACAACATCATCAAACATCATTCAACAAATGTGAAAAGAAATACTCTTTTTGGGGGTGAGATGTGTGGGGAAAGAAGTGCGTACAGGCCTATTTATTGTCAATTGAATCCCTTCACTACCCGGGACAAGGGGAGTCAGTTAGGTAATTCAGTGCCAATAGCAGCGTGTCCTAACATGTTGGTCTTGTACCATATGTCGTTAATCACTATTGTGACTGAGGGGAAGTCATTGCATTCAATGTAAACAATTTATTACAGGCAGAGTAGTCTGTGGTCTTTTCAAAGTGACTGTGGGTGATCAATTTTCATTATTTTTTCAGGCACAAAAGTGACTGAGGGATGCATCATTCTGCAAGCAATTGACAAGTGCATAAACTGTTTAGATACTTGTATCAAAAGCATTTACCAGTCAATCAAATGTTTTTGCCATTTTTAGGGTCAAACTTTTCACAAGGGTTTCAAATCACATCTTCTCTCCTATACACTGGTAGGGTTGAGGAATGTCTTCCTATATGGCCCACCCCATGCAGCACCTCCCATAACAAATGTATCTGGCTGCATGATAATAATATGAATAGAATATAAAAGACAAGATCTTTGCAACTTCCTAGTGTTATATATATACAATAGCCCATGTTGAGACATTTTCTAATTATGTGGCTCGTTAGTTGATCCAGTATGACTTCTGGCCAATTTGTTTAAATGTTATTATTCCGGCAACCACTTTTTCCCAAATAGTCACATCATTTTACTGTCAACACCAGATAGGAGGCACTTGGATGAAGAGAGATACTTTATCGACTCAACGGGCCCTGCCATTTCTTCTGCTGGGGTACAGGGTAATGCCCTCACTTTTTGCTCAATAGCAAAAAATGCCACAAAACTGTGCCCTTCCCACTTTCAGAATCTTCCTTGACCCTTGCTTTATTCTTCCTCCCACCACTCCCTCTCAACACCCGCTTCTACACACACCACAGTTAAATCCCCCTCAATAGTGCTTGTCTATGATCACAGTAAAAATACCCAATGGTCAGTCCTGCCTGTCAAGTAATTTCATCCTCCTGGAAGTGTGCTTTTTGCATTCCCATAGTAAGTGGTAAACAACCAATAATCATTGACTGAGAGCACACAAGAATAATGGATTACCCACTCCAATCCTCTGAGCATTGCCAGTTTCGCCAGGTACCATTTCCACACTGAAGGTAAGACAGGGAGTCAAAAAGTTTATTGTGTTGTTTACTTGCAGTCTCACCACAAACCTTGAGAGATTAAATCCTTTGAGGATTGGGAATGTTGGGAACAGCCAAAACTAAGGTCTTTATTATAGTATACACACACAAGCAGGCAGTGGTTTGAATGAGGATTATGGCTGGGCCACATAGGCGTTCTAATTAATCAGCAGGACATTGCCTGGTGTGTCATTATCTGCTGTATAAACTAGTTTAAATGGGAAATTGAAGAATCATATCCCAGTTTTCAACTAAGTAAAAAAAAGGGGCAAACAAACTTGGCATTCCCCCATCGAGTAAATATATATACGGCCTATGGAAAAAGTGCCAGCTTGTTACCCTCCCCCTCTCCCCACCCTCCCATCGATACCATGGTTTACTTAATCCCAATTTTGTACCTTCCCTGCGGAATGCAACTGGGATTGAATGTAAAATATAACACTAAATGAGAGGAAGTATACGCAAGAGAGACGGTTTATGCCTGCAATTAGGGAATGCTGCCAATAAAGCAGTGATGCAGGCTTCAAATAGGGCTACTTTTCCAAATTTTATAAGCTGCCGTATGAAACCCTGGAGGGGAGGGGGGGGTGCAGGCAAGACCAAAAAATTGCCACCCCCACCGTAGCAACACCACTACTGATCAGGAGGGTACATATAGGCTGGTCACTGGTGCTAGTCCAATACTTAACATATCAGGAATAATGAAAAATGCATCAAGTATTGTACATGTCTCACTGGGGGAATATTTGTTTGGTTGGCGATTATGCTTGTTCACTCTTGGTTATAATGAATAGTTGCAGCGATATAAGGGATTGTCCCTAGGTGACATGGAATGAATGACCTGGACCTGATACAAAAACAATGAGGGTTAATCTAATCATGTGTTAAAAATCCACACACTCTATTTGAAACTTAATAATACTTGCATTTAATTAGAATCATGCTGACGAGCAGTGTCAAATGCCAATTTATCCACATTTCAGTGTTTAGCTGTGTGACCCTTCCTCATTCATTGAGATAAAGCTTGTGATAAGGCGGATCCGTAGTATGGTAGGTCGATGGACTTTTTTGTTTGTCTTAACAAGGACCGCTCCCGGCCAACATGAAAAAAAAGCATGCAAAAATCAAACAGGTCAGAAAGGTCAAATGATGGTCAAAAGGTCAACTAGGTCAAATGACGGTCAAAGTCGGTCAACAGAGTGTTATTTCCACCCAGGACGAACGAAAACTTTCAATTACGACAGTACTCCAAAATATTTTCGTTGCCGAGATATAGACAATTTTAGCTGCTGGACATTTCCACATCATTGAGTAGTTGTGCATAGAGTATCGTAGTATGGTAGGTCATTGACTTTTTCGTTGTCTTAAACATAGACGCATCTGGCCAACACAAAAAACATGCAAAATACCAGGTCAAAAGGCAAATGAGGTCAAAAGATCCAAAGGTCAAAGAGGTCAAAGTCCGTCACCAAATGTATTTCACCAGACGAACGAAACTTCCAATTACGACAGTCCTCCAAAAGTTTCGTTGCTAGAGATATGAAGATTTTTGTGGGGTGGACGTCGATATGACCTTGACCCGACACCAAAAAACAATAGGGTTCTCCTCACCATTACATGCTACCCCACATTGACCCATGGGACATTGATAAGATACCGCGTTCGTTAGATATCGTCTTGAGAAGCTTTGTGAATTTGCCCTCTCGTGTGGACCTTGAATGAACTTGGAACGGCCCCAAAAACAATTCAGGGGTCATCCGGCCCATAGTTCATCCCACATACAATTGGAACTCGATACCTGTTTGTGTATGTTAGATATCGTGCTGACAAGGGGGTCAACACACACACCAAAAACACACGCAGACACTCGCACACACATACGCACGTTGCCATGACTGCATAGATTCCTGTGCCTTCGGCACGGAATCAATGAAAGTGTACCAATGGAGTCACAACGTTGTAAAGACAACGGATGACACACTGACCTTGGTGTCTCGAGATAAATCGGCCGTTTCGAAGTCAGAATTCGGCTGCGAAGTCCGAAATAAACCGGTCGAATACGGAATTCGAAACGTTGCGAATTCGGAATTCGGCTGGTCGAATATCGCTAGACGACTAATGAGATTGTCCTTTAGAAACGACATGAATCGGCATTTTTCAGGATATCTATTGCTGTTCTGGAAAAATATTAAACAAACAGGTTATGTATGTAATTCTCATTCATATTCTTGTTTAAAAGAACGCATTGAGAGGCCAACGCTTACCCGTTCGATTACCACCGTAACGACCACCCTTACTCAGGAATGTCAAAGACCGCAGGTATGAGGAAGCAAAACGAACTGCTAAGTTACTGTTATAGCTTCGAATGAATGATCTCGGGCCGTCAACTGCAGTAGTGTAATAAAGCATATAGATTGCACAGTAACATATCGGTGGGCCTGTATTTGTCCGTTACAATATGTCTGGGGTGCCCCCCTTCAAGCAATTGCGACTGACACTGAACCAGTTTCAATATTCTGGAAGAAGGCCCTACTTCTTCTCATATCCTAGATTCTGTGTGCAATCATACGTTTTGAACGGATGTCTACGAATGTATTGTCTTCTTCGGCAGTAAGATTTCATTCGGAGGAAAAGGCGAACTGCAGGGGTGGTTGCGCCGCAATTCACTGTAGAGGGTGAATGAAGGGCCGCAAGGCTGGGTGCGATCCTCGGGGGGTTTTGTATACAGTCCGACAAATTCAATGGTATGCAGGCTGACCATACCTGTCTCTGGCAGGGCCGTGCTCTAACTATGGGGGGGGGGGTTGGTGGGGGTGTGAAAACCCCTGAGATATTGAAAAGTCGATCCACCTGTAGCTGGCAAAAAAAAAAGCGGTATCTGAGCGGCCGAAGCCGATTTTACGGAACCTGAATGGACCCTCGAAGATGGATGTTCGCGAGCGAAGAATTTGCCATTGCCATAAAAAAGGTAACAACATGGACCTCGTACGGTAGCACCTACGAAGATTTGCCACCGACCCCCCCCCCCCCCCCCCCCTCCCCCCCCCCCCCCCCCCCCCCCCCCCCCCCCCCTCCCCCCCCCACCCCCCCCCCCACCCCCCCCCCCCCCCCCCCCCCCCGCCTTGTGTGAACGTCACACAGTCGCGGAAAAAACCTGGAAAAGACATAAGTCAATAAAAAACGGGGGGTAGCAACAGATTACATTCTGGTCGTGCCAAAAGTCACACCCCCCTTGGAAAATTGGGTATTTACGACCCTGGTCTCTGGTGCATTGTTTTGAATCCCTCGTGGGCTTTAATCAATATGAAGGAATAGTCACTGTCGTATCTTGGCACCGTCGCTACAATTGGAACCCCTCGATAGTCACCGTTTATATCCTCAGCAACGCGCTAATGGAACGTCTGATTGGAACGTATTTCCGCGAGACTCGAGGGAATGCAATATATATCTTCAGAATAACTACTCGCAAAGAGTTGTTATCAAAGTCTCGGAATTTTTTTCAATTTATCACTCTGTATGTTACCGGCTCAGGCATGGGTAGAAGTGGGGGCCTTACGGTACTTTGATTCGGTTACATATTTTCGTCAATATAGGTACCGATTTTTGTGAGACGGAAAAGGATAGAAGGGGCTTTTTCGATCATCATAAGTCTTCCACACAATAAGTTAGTGTAGATGGGGCCATATCACGGAACGCCCCTATATGAAAAGGGCAGTCGGGAGATTTCGGGATGGCTCAGCGTCTATCCGTGGTATGGAGGTTGGGGGGTGGGGGGTTTTGGATTTGGATAAGGGAGGAAGCTTTATATTAGTCCTAGGGAGTAACAAGAGATGATGGTTAATGACCTGTTTATGGAAGTTAATTATTGGGGGATTGGTTACGGGAGTTGGTTCAAGAGACGGGTAACAACGCTACGAACATATAAGCGGAGGATTGTGGCGAGGGCGGTGCACACATGATGAAGCCCAACGGATGCTCGCTATCGTAATCGGCCAAATTATGTGGCATTCACTATATTGGTGTCAGAAGTGGAATGACAGGGGGAGGAAAAAGGCGAGTGTTCGAGTCTTGCCGGTCCATCAACATTACTCTAACGGAAGAAGAACTGTAATGTAACGTGTGTCCGTCTCATTTCACTCGGTTACCCACTAGTCGAGGCGCCATTTCTTCGAAGCAACTCACTCAGCGATGCATTCTGAAGAGGAGGATCGAGGGACCACTGCAGGTTGATAACCAGCAGTTGGATAACAGCGGATTCCGTACGTTAGCCACAGCTGAAATGCGAGGCCTCAAAGGCTGGAATGAGACGGGCAAAAAATGCACAGTTGCAAATGCAGAGTACACTCAGTACTCTCAAAGCACAACCTTAAAAAATCCGCCATCCCTAATCTCAACAAAATTGGGCAGGGCAGAACATTGCCACCGGGAACAAAATCATTCATTAGGAATCAGTTTGGAGGGGGGTGCATTACAGCAACAACATTGCTAGCAACAGGCCGCACAGCTGTGTATTGCGTTGCCCTCTTCTTCGTCGTCATGGGAAAGATGATCGGGAAGAAGGCACCATACCCTGCATTGCAGCTAGTTCGCACAAGTCAGACAGGAAAGGAAGCAATGGGGACTTCTTCCAAATGTTATCTCGAAAGACCATTCCATGACGCTTCCTAGCATCATGGAGATGGTCAACATGGTTCTACCTTTATGACAGACACAGTTGCCAGAGTTATCTGCCGGACGAATTTTATAGATTCATCTCCTTTGTCACCAGCACATACGACCCTGCACTGCAGCCAACTGGACACGGGAACCTTCCAGGTTCTACAACTAGTCTTTTAATGTGGAAAAATATCGTTCAAAAACAATGAGGATTGATTACCAGTACGATTAACCGGCTCACCTGAGAGTTATACCAAAGTTATGACTGTTCAACACCTTCGTACGCGTTCAGTAACAGGAGTCTTCCCGGAGAACACTGAGAATGCAAACCCGGACATGTCACCGACTTGCCGGGCGTCAGTTGAGCAGGAATGGAGAGGAATGATGAAAAAATGGGAAACGAGAAGAGGAGTAAAGCGAAATGCGGGCCAACCAAAACAAGAAGAGAGAAGGAAACAAGAAGGCGGAGGCAAAGGAAAAAGAAGAAAGGAGAAGAGAGAGGGAGAAATCGGAGGGAAGGAGAAGATACGGGACGAGAGAAAGAGGATTGGCGGAAAGAGGGGATGTGATGGTGGAGGGAGAGAAAGGGCAAACACAAAGAATCATTTATGTTAACCGTGTGACAAAGTTTATGTTTGTGAAAGCTCCGCCCAGCATTGAGCACACCTCTGACACAAATGTGTAGAATGGTGAAATGTGTAGGACTGGCCTAGGAAACTTCTTCTGTCAGTCGTCTCCACGCAGAGTCTAAGGGAGAATTTTCTTAACGTTTGTATGTTTGATTTCGGAATTATCTGTAGTATTTAAAACGTATATTTGAGGAAAAACACGGCCCACGAAGAGAAAACTGCCTGCAAACGACGCGACTCGGGTGATTGCATTCTGCCAATTACCTCAAGAGGAATTGCGCCACTATTCCCAAACAGGGTGTTCGCGACGTTTGGTAAAGAAACATAATGAATGATGATGAAATGCAATCGACGCGTGCTGTAGGCACCGAAACAAGACTTTGCAAGAAGTGTTCCGAAATAGCATAGGTCAACGATGAGTACAGGGTTTCGATGTAGTGTTGCTTGGAACAACGAGTTATAACGAACAACTGCAGTCTTGTAATAAAACCTTGCCTATGATAGAAGAAGAAATATCGTACATTTGTTGGTACGTTTCGATCTCTTAAGTCCCAACATCGATGTCGAAACCGAGCACTCTCTTCCACATGGTGCGCTGTTACATTCAGTCTCCCAGACGGGTGCTACTGGGGAAAAAAGCGTCCTCGTCATATTAAAGCAACTCTCGCGCTGCCTTATGTGTACACTTAACATCCCGATAATTGGTCTTAATGAGGTTAGTCATCAGTTGTGGAAAGGTGTTTTGTTTTTTTCGTGAAGCCAACCTGTGAATGATGTTCTCGGGTTACCTACCTGTCACAGGTTTTTCGATGCATTTTAGCCTTACCCAAGTGCTGTTCGGTCTCCTTGGTAGGGTAACCCACAAAATTTACAAGGATCTAAGACACCGGTCTGATACCTCAATGCTCTCTCATAACCTTTGAACTTAACCAATAACGTCGTAGATGCCAAATCTGCTATATGCTGTCTGATGTCATTATAGGTAGTCATTTGAGATACTTCTTCACATAGGCATAACAAATGCCTATTACAGCTTCCCTCTTCCGTAGCGAACAAAGATGCCGATGGTTTAAGCTGTTTTTAACGTTTTACTTGCCTCTGCCCATGATAGATACTCACACTTGTCCAAGTGCCTCCACTTTTCATCCTTGCGAAGGCAACAGGAATTCTATGCAGTCATGCACCGTGCGATGTGTGGGGTGTGGTGGGTGGTGTGGTTGGTGTGTTGTGTGTGTGTTGTGGACACCCCTGTCAGCACGATAGCTAACATACGCAAACTGGTTATCAAATTATGTGTGGGGGTTGCACATAGGGGGAGGATGACCCCCTATGTTTTGGGTCTCGTTAAAGTTCATTCAGGTCACGAGAGGGCAAGTTCAAAAGCTTGTCAGAACGATATCTAACGAACGCGAGTATCTAGCAAGTTCAAATGGGTATGTGGGTGGGTGCATGTATGGTGAGGATGAAACCCTTTGTTTTGGTGTCGGGGAAAGGTTCATCAATGGCACCACAGGAAATCTCATATATTCTCGCAAACGAAACATTTTGGAGGACTTCGTATGGAAAGTTTCGTTTCGGGTATGATGTGACATACATCATGGTTGACCGACCTTGACCTCATTGACCTTTTGACCTTTTGAACCTCATTGACCTTTGACCTGGGTGGATTTTGATGTTTTTTGTGTTGGCCAAATGCGTCTTGTAAGACAAACAAAAAAGTCAATGACACGACCATACTACGATACTCTTATCACAAGCGCTAACGCAATGAATGTGGAAGGTCAAACAGCTAAAACACTGAATGTGATAAGTTTGCGCTTGACATATGCTCGTCAGCATGATATCTAATGAATGCACAAATCTATTAAGTTCAAATTAAGTGTGTGGTGTAAACATGATGGAAGATGAAAAACCCTATTGTTTTGGTATCAGATCATTCAGGTACCTAGGACAATCCTTATATCTCGGCAACGATTCATGACAGAGTGAGAACAAGAATAGACAACTTTTTCCCGAAACAAAGGTCCCCCCAGTAAGGACAGTACAAATTCTTAAATCGTCATTTGGTGTTATTTCCTGATGTTGAGATGGACTGCACCAAATTATCCCCCCCCCAACAGTTAAGAACATTACAAATTCTTGGATTGTCATTTATTATATTCGAAGTTGAGTATTGGACTAGCCCAGTGCGACCAGCCTAGTATGTACCTCCTGATATTAGTGGTGATGCTATGGGTGTCGTTGGCAATTTTGGTCTTGCACGCCACCCCCCTCCCACCCCATCAGGTTCATAGGCGCTTTATGAGAATGACAAATGTAGCCCTATTTGAGCCGGCATCACTGCATTTATGAAAAATTCCTAATGCAAGGCAGAAGCGCCTCTCCCTTGCGTTATACTCCTCTCATTAGTGGTTAAATTATGACCACCAGAGTGCTGTGTTGCCCCCTTCAGAAAATCTGGGTGGCTTCCACCCCTTCCCTCCCCAATACAAATATTCCTCCAGTGGAGACAGGACAAATTCCTTGAATTCGGTCATTTATATTATCTGATATGTTTGAATATTGGGACTAGCACCAGTGACCAGCCTATATACCTCTAGGATCAGTCGTGGGTTTTACGGGTGGGGGTTGGTTAATATGGTTCTGATGCACCCCCCCAAGGTTTCATAGGAGTGGGGGGGGGGGGCCTATGAACATGAAAAATGGAGCCCTATTTGGAGCCTGCATCACTGATTTATTGACAAATTCTAATTGCCAGCGAAACGTCTCTTTCTGGTGTTACATCCTCTAAGGTAGTGTTATATTTCACCTTTAAATCCCAGTGTCTTTGTCTCAAGGGAAGGTACAAAATGGGATTAGTACCGTGGATTCAATTGGAGGGTGCTGGGGGGGGGGGGGACAAAATGGCAATTTTGCCCTAGGCCTATATATATTTAATTCCAGGGGGAGAATGCAAGTTTGTGCTTACATTTAATGAAACGGTGATATGATTTCAAATTTCCATTGACTAGTTATACAGCAGAAATGCACACCAGGAAAAGTCCAGCTGAATTCAATTAAAACACCTATGCTGGGACACAAATCCTCTCAACCACGGCCTGATGTGTGTGTAATACTATAATTAAGCCCTTAAGTTTGGGGTCAACATTGGTCTGGCCCAAGTCCAAACGGATTAATCTCTTAGGTTGTTGTGGGAAAAACTGTGAGCCGGAACCACACAATAAAGTTTTTGATGCCTGTTCAGACATTCAGTGCAGAGGAATGAGAGTGTGTATTCATTATTCTTGTGGCCACTCAGTCTACTGATTCCTTGATTGTTTACATTAAGTTAACACTTCTCTCTAAGCACACTCAAGGATGTAAATACTTGACAGGCAGGAATGACTATGAGTATATTACTGTTTATACCTATTCATAGACAAGCCCAATGAGGTGTGTTGTGGTGTAGACGCAGTGAGGGGGAGGGTAGTGAGTGGGGAGGAAGAACGCAAGAGTCAAGGAAGCTTCTGAAGTGGGGAAGGGCACAAAATTTTTTTTTTTTTTTTTCTTTTTTTTTTTTTTTTTTTTTTTTTTTTTTTGTTTTTTTTTTTTTTTTTTCTGTTTTTTTTTTTTTTTTTTTTTTTTTTTTTTTTTTTTTTTTTTTCTGCATTTCGATATTGAGCAAAAAGTGAGGGCATTACCCTGCAACCCAGGCCCAGAAATGACGGTAGCGGGTTTGAGTTAGTATAAAATACATACCCTTTTCCCCAGCTGCTATCTATCTGGCTGTTGCCAGTCACATGATGTTGTGACATTTGGGAAAAGTGGTGAGCGGGGATAATCACATTTTAAACAAGTGGCCAGAAGTCTTACTGGATCGACATGAACTGAGCCCAAATAATTCAGGAATGTCTCACCATGGGCTATATATATATATTATATATATATATTATATATATATATATATAGATATATATATACTATATTAATATAGATATATATATATATATTATATATCTTATATATATATATATAAATATAAAACACTAGAAATCGCAAAGATCTTGTCTGTTCTATATATATGTGTATTATTATCACCGCAGCCAGATATATTTGTGTGGGAACGTGCCTGCATGGGGTGGGCCATATACCCACTGTAGGAGGGAATAGTGATTCGAAAGGCCTTGTGAAAAGTTTGACCCTAAATAAGGCAAATAAGAAATTGATGGACTGGTAAAAGGCTATTGAACAAGTATTTGAACAAGTATGACTTGTCAATGCATGAAAAAAAAACCACCCCTTGTACCCCGGACCAAAGTGTTAGTCTTGCATTTAGGGGTCAGTCAACAAAAGTGAGGGCCACGCCCTCAGTCACTTTTGGCCTGAAAAATATGGATAATGATAACACACAGTCACTTTAAAAGACCACAGATTACTCTGCTATACCGAATTGAAACGTTTTTGAATGGCAAGGACTTACCCCTCAGTCACAATAGTGATTAACGACATATGGTATAATGACCAACATGGAGCACCATGCTATTGGGGACACTGAATGTACCTTAAATGACCCCCTGTCCCAGGTAGTGACGGGATGCAATTGACAATATATAGGCCTTGATGCAGAATGCCACTTTCTTTTCCCCACACATATACCCCCTAAAAGGAGATTCTTTTTTTTACAATTGTGATGATTTTGGTCGTTACGATTCAAAGAAACTGCCACTTCTTCAATCTATATGCTTCTAACAAGCATCTCTTGCGGTAGTAAATATTGCAGGTGATTGGTTCGTTTTGGTGTCCCGTTGCTGGTTTGAGGTTGGCAGCACAATCTTGCAGGGTGTTGACCCCCCATTCCAGCAACGAATCATCATGGGGATGCCACAGCCTTGTAAGGGGAACATGTCAGGAAAAAAAGGCAGGAATCTTACGCAGAGTTGCGGTTTATTGTTTGCTTCAGTTTCAGCCGGTCTTTTTCATAGTATTGTTTTTTTTACCCCATGGGTCGTACAGAGGCTGGAACGGGAGATTCGGACCCCGATATTCCAATGGTACCGTAAGCCGACGACGTGCAAAAATCAATTTTAGGGGGGCCATCAGCAGGTGAATTATATCTAAGCTGAGCGCCACCACGGGGTTAGTCGCGCAGCATACACACAAATGTTCGGCAGGTAGCAGGTGAAGACACTTCCAACTTTTTTTGCCGTGCCTTATGGAAGGAAGCGAAGAACACCCCTAACATTTAGAGAGACTTCCAAACTTTATTCTGGCAAATTCTCGAACATATTGGGTTGATAGGCTTCTGGCTCCAATTCACGTTCTTCACACCTCTCTGGTTTATGCTACAGGTGGATTTACCAATTCTAGGGATTCTCCATGATGGGATTCGGATGGGACAGAAAATAGGTTTTTGCAATAAATTAGTGTGCCACTGATTTCATTTCGTGATCTATCTAAGAGCGCGACACCAGTGATGGCCACGCTCGAACTTTTGAAGAGTAAAGGTCTTCCGTTGCCAAATGGGGAGCCCCAAATGGTCACTTTTGTCATCAAAAATAATCAATCCATAAAGTTCAATTTGAAAATGGATTTGGTTTTATTACTTTGGCAACAGTATGTTGGTACGATTATATCTATTGAAAGCAGAGCTGCATCATTGGTTGTCGTGAAGCGTAGCGAAAACTTCAAAATTATAGTATTCGCAGATTCACGGTGAAGCCCCAGACGGCATTATCAGTAGTAACTGTTGTGGTTCGTAAATGTTAGTTCTAAAGAGTATTATTATCAAACGAAAAAATTTGCCCATAGCCCGGAAAATATATAGAGGTACAATATTAATTGACCAAGTGATTTGATCTGTAGTGAGAGATGGACCATTTAATAATGCATCGACGTTTCGAGCGTTTTTATGAACGTTCGTGCATCATTCCCATATTTGCTTGTCGAAAAACCTTAACAATTTCTTTCTATAACTTGGTATTTATAGTGTGCCGGGTTGACTATCTGGCGAAGCGATTTCGCCCGTAGACCGCCATTTGGGAACCCCGATGCTAACTCGCATTTTCGGCCCGTAGAAGTATTGAGCTGTTTTGTAATAACCTCAGATTGGTTAGTTGTTGGCGCGACGATATAAAATACACAGCGCGATTTTTTGGACGACATATTTTGAAGGCAATGCAATTACTAATCTCAATATATTTTATATATATATAATATATAAATATATATATATCGTAGGGGTGTGTGGAGGGCAATCCGCAACGATTATCAAGAACAATGACATATATTCTACTTTTCGCTTTCGAGAATACCTTTTTGATTGAATTATGACCAGAGTGAAACCTTTTGAAACTCGCGCTCCGGAAGTTCACTTCGACTGGAATTCAAATAGAAATAGGTTAAAATAACCTCTTTTCGTACCTTTTTCAAATGGTTTTCGGATACTTAACTGATGCTACAAACGAGGTTCACACAGCATTGGAAAGATAAAGTGGGTGCTTCCTGGTTCTAAATAAATAGTTCTGTTTACTCAAGTTATACTCCGTCATTTTTAACTCCAAAAAATCATTTGAGCTAATACTGTGTAACATCAACGAATTCCATGTTTTATTCAATTCCATCCTTCCTAACTCGAGAACCTTCCAATCCGATCACTTAGGGTCACACGGCAGTGAAAAGAGAAAACATTAGCTCTGTTGTGTAAAAAACTTGTACCATGTGTACGCAGCTCACCTCCTCATGTCTGCGGTGGAACGAAAAAGTATTCTATTACGTGTGAGCCCCCTATGTGGCTCTGCACAGTGCGTAACAGTGTAGGTATGGAGACTTGATTAAACGTACAATTCAGAACAAGAATCAGAATGCCCAGCCTGAATATGACTAATTTGAACCAGAATCGCCATTTCACGGAAAACTATAAACATATTCTGAAAGAGAAGAAACCTTTTTCATCGAGTTCACGTAACTTTTGTTGAGGTATGATAAAACTAGTGAGAAAATAATGCAGTTTAAAAATGGCGGAGTCAGCTGCATTTTCTTGTATGCGTTGCAATTGACCTTGGAGAACTTGGTTGTCAGGATGGCGAAGTCAGTTGATCAGTAAATGATGGAAAAGGTTTCAATATGAATTTTATGACACCTCTGACAAAAGTGGGGGCGGCAACCGGGCCCCAATGGGCACGAAGCACTGCGACGACGTATCTTTACTGTGTCATTCAGAGAAGCCCGTCTGTTTATCTGTGAATACACATTCAAGGCAACGTTCTCACGAGGTCTGAACTAGTCCTACTTGCGAGTGTCAGTTGGTAGGAACTGAAATTCAATGTGGATCCTGTATATGAGTCGGTCCTTTTTCAACACACAACTAAAGACTGCGTCAAATTTTCCTGACAATTAGTGTATCTAGAAAACGATAAGACAATGATAAACATTATATGTATAGCAGCTTCCTTTTCTCGGCTTGGCTTTTTCAAACAGTGGTCCAAACCAATTGATTCCTACCACTTACTGGGCGAAGCACCAGAAGTCAGAGATGAGTTGATTATTTTGCAGATTTAGCAGGGCCGAACAGGTGCATTGGGTCCCCCGGGGTTTGCGGTAAGAATTTCTGTGGTTAGCTACACTAACCGGATCCCAATCCTCATATCCAACCATAAAAAAAAAAACAAAAGTAGAATTCCCAAATACACTACCCCATGTCAATCAGAGATACCTTCCGGTGTAGTGCACATCAGTCTTTGGGTAATCTTTTCAACAAGCGACAAAAACTGTGGTATGTCAAGCAGGTGAGCACAGTGTGGGAAAATTTCATTTCTTTCTAATGATGTCGATTTTGCCATGAAGAAAGAAACAAATCGATGGACAGTTGTTATCCGTCGGGTAGTGGACCTAGATTACTTACCACAACAATACCTCTAATACAGTCGGGCAATGTAGTATTTAATGTTTGGTATTGGGATTAGGAGTTATCGCTTACTTACTAAATCGTCCAACCAATCACAAATACTTCAATATTCGAATACCCTCTCAAGTAAATAGATGGAAACCTTTTATCAGTCAGGTAGAGGGCGGCTTAAGGTTAGGCTCAGCTGTGGGTGCTCTCACCGCTGTTACTCAGGTTTGATGTTCAATTTGCAAGACTGCACCTGGACAACAGTTACCTGGGGATGTAGAAGCACCAACAATGGAGTCGCACCTTCCATTCCGAACTAGTTGTAGCAGGAGTTAAGATCTATAATAGCGGGCTGGATATGTTACGTACCCATCTGACGTGATTGAGTTCCATCACGCAAGCAGGGGCGTCGTATTTGAGAGTAACATTTAATCAATAAACAATAAATTAGTAACAATCGGAACATTCATCTAGTCCCCGCCTCCTAGAAAAAAAAACCACCACCTTGGTGATAAAACCATCGAGCGTCACACACATACACCACCACGTGAGAGATACAAATCACCCTATATACAGCAACACTATACTACATTGTGTTGCAAAAGGGAACGAAAGTCGACCATTGTACATAGTTGCTATATTCACTGTTTCATCAGTCAGTCAGTTTAACGCACAATTTGGTAGAAATTACTAATCTCGTGTCGAACGATATTGCTTTTCTCTTTTGAAAGAGCGCCACGTAGCCGTCCTGATAGATATTGTTGACACATTCAGAATGAACGCTGGAACAGCATCGAATATGCGCTAAAAGAATATTTAATTATGTCCACGCAACCAATGGGCGACGTTGTAAATCGTTTTCGCTAACGGAAGGGTATTCATAAACCAAGGTTATGGCGGGAGAAAAAGGTTCGGCTGGATAAGTGCAAATTAGAATTCCCGCATATGTCATACCTACGTTGACTTTGAAGACCTCAAATGGCTTGGTCAGGAAACGGTTATGGCGTAGACAGACATAGTTAGTATCCGCTATTAGGAGATTATTATATACACCGGAGCATACGTGCTAAGCACTACTGTCTCTTCATCGGAAAAAGTGCATCGATGGTAAACATCGATGGCTCCGAACTGCATCTGACTAGACGGCCAAAGACTGCCTGAAGAGAACCAATAGGCATCTTCCCATACTCCCTAACACCTGTATGAACTGGGTTATGGATAAGGCTAGAAATCCATAAATGCTTATGCGGGTACCGTATAGTACGCATGTGAAAAGTCGCAAATTCACGTGAGCTGAGATGAGCCCATTGTCTGAATAATTCCTATTCAGTTTGAAAAGATAGATATTAGTTCCACAGGGGCAAAAAAAAAAATCCAAATGAGAGCAATCCAACACCACCTAGGCAGAATCCTCCTCAAAGAGCCAATCAGCGACACATACATAGCTGTTGTATTTTACGGCCTATCCGCATGAACTCATAGTGTGTTCTCTTCTGAAGCAGCGTTCGTTTTCGTAAATTTGTGTACCTGGTGAAGGATTCGCCAGCTTACTATAACGGCAGTAACCTGGTCCCTTCACCTTGCCGGACCCTTGAAAAGGTTCGATCCTCGGTAAGTATCTAAAAAAATACGTTCAGCACTATCACTATGGGTTGTGGCACAATGGACCCCTAACCCTGGTATGGAAGGCATATATATATAGGGTTAGGTTAGCAGTATTCGGATGTCTGTGTTGTCGAATGAATTCAAACGCGGAAGGTTTACTACAAATTACCATCTTCTTTTCTTATTATAGGTGCAATAGGACAAAGGAAGTTATTTGTCTCGTGATGGATTATCGCTCTGGCTTTCTTATTCGAGTTTTAAACCGTCATCGAATTGTCTCTCTTCAGAAAATTCAGAGAATCGAAGCATACCCGAGTAACAACAGCCACCATTTACCTGATAATACAACGGCCGGTAATGCCGATTAAAAGTTCCCAATTTCAATCTATCCCAGACATATCATCAGAACATTTTACACGGAAAACTGATTAGAGCTTCAAATGCAACTTTAGTTGCATTGTCAAGCCAGGGATCATTTTATAGACACGGCTGTTCTAGCATTTTTAGTCCGGACTAGTAAATAATCCGGAATTACTTGATGTTTCTATCCGTACGTGGCTCTGTTGATGTACACGCATGAACAGCTTATATTAAACATTACGCTGCCGGGTGTCTTGTCTGTTGGATAAAAACCGGGCATACGGCAGCGAGGACTTGAGTTCGGAACCTCGTCAGTGTGGCCAATGATTGGGTCTATGACATTGCGGGAATATCCTCATGAGCGACATAGAGAGATAGAGGGGGGGGG
The DNA here is from genome assembly GCA_026419785.1 of Sclerodactyla briareus. NCBI lineage: Eukaryota > Metazoa > Echinodermata > Holothuroidea > Dendrochirotida > Sclerodactylidae > Sclerodactyla > Sclerodactyla briareus. The sequence continues at coordinate 112,796 of JAODTK010005752.1, read as the reverse complement.
GAGGAGAGGGGAGAGAGGAGAATGGGGGTGAGAGGGGGATATTCGAATCCAGTCACGCCGCAAACTGGAAAAATTAGAACGTGAAGAATAGATTATCATTTCACAAACTCGGTGAGTAACTATAATCACCGGTACTACGATTTACATCGCCGCGATTGGTTTCGCTACAGGATTTGTTATAGGGCTAGTGCGAGGAAAGCCATTCTAATAACAATGGGCGGCGAGCTGGCAGATTGAAAGATGTGGATCAGAGTTCCATGGTTCAAGTCCGGTTGTCAGCATTCTGACTGTGCTGAGACCACATTATCACCTGGCTTGTTGCTCGTGTGGTGAGGGCGTGCATGCGCATGTAAATATACATGTCTGTCGGATAGGAACGTTAAATGGTCGTCTTGAGAGAAGGAATATGGCATTCTTACTCATTAGATTCTGAAAAACATGTCGAAAAGAGATTGCAGTTTATACTCACTGAGTGATGTATTCCCTTTAGCTTACTGTCACCAGAGTGAAGTGCCCCTGGTTAAACCATAGGGGTTTCAATTAGAGCGTTAACTCCGTCTGAATAAACAGTCCTATGATCATGTTCTGGTACTTCATGGTTGTATCCATTGGAGTTCGAAGTAAGTTATCATTGTAACCCCTTTAGCTTGACCAAAAATGTCCGAGTGTCGGCAAATCAGTGAATTGTCGCGTAACTGGTGTTACATGGAGCAAATTCGAGTTAGATCTTCGATATTGAACACACTATAGATCACGTGCATGTGTCTCTAAACATTAACTAATCCGTCACATCAAACTCAACGACCCTATCCTTGTATGTATATGGCGCATCAATACTATGTCCAGTTCTACACGGCAAGGTAGAACAATAGGAACCCTTCACAAAAATGAAAATGAATGGAAACCTACTTGAATACTAATTATCACTTGAGAACAAAGGATACTTGCTCCGGTAGCGGTATAAACGCACAAATTATACTATGGAGATACGCCTAACATGAAATGGATTCTTCTTTGTGTTCAACTTTAAAAGGGTCCTGCCTTTATTCATTTCGTCATGCAGTCAGGGAGGCTATTCTGGGAGACGGGGGGTTTTACCCCCAATACTCGGTATCGCCCATCGAACTTGTTTTTTTTACCAATAACTTTCTCCTCCTTCTTCAAATGACCGAATCGCTATTCATTGTAGAAATAGTGGTTTGGTGAATGTATTCTGATCGATAAAAAGTGACAATAGTAGCATTTTGTTCTTTTAAATCCACCTAACCGTTACAGGCACATACCGTACTGCCCGTGAGTAACATAAAACGTACATTTTTTGTTGTAATTCGACAGGGATGACTGAATGAAGAATGCTACCGCAAATATAACCAATCATACATATTGATATTTTGTTATAAAAAAAAATTAGCACTAGGTTAAATAAGAGTAATATGTCTACATTGTTAATTACATTCAAATTTCAAGTTTCGGTTCAAATGCATGTTTGAATGGAACAATGTCATGTGCTTGATAATCAGTAATTACTAAAAATTATTATCAGTTAAGGTACCGACAACAAATTAACGTTCGAAAAATGTCAAGGCAAGGTAATATTCTCTATTTCCACTGCCTACCACAGTGCAATACTATCTAAACCGATCAAGCATAGGTCTTAAATGTATATCTTATATACACATGCCGTAGGGTTATATCCTTTCGAGAACATATTCAGTTATCAATCATCATTCAATTGCCGAACAAGCAATCACTATTAAAGCGTTACCCGACCTATAACGGTTACCCACGTGATCATCATGTCAGAGCCATGCCTGTACATATGTCCATCCTCGACACGCAGCGCTCGTCACAGGCAGTTGGGTACACCCGGAACAGCGGTCACCTCGAGTGAAGATCGGTGGAGGATGCGTGACGTCACTCCTGAGAGTGCGCACAGAGTGCTATTAGATTGACTCCTTTGGAGTCCACGGTTATTTCTAGAAATGCAGTGGTGGTCCTGTCGCGCGTGAGAAGAGCTTCCCAGTCTCAAAGGGGGGGGGGGGAGTCAAATGGGGGGGGGGGGGAGTCAAATATTTGCTAAATGATGACAGGAAACAGTCGATGACGCATGTGGATCAACAATGTATATAATGTTCCTATGAGATCGATACGTGATTGACCTGAATAGATCCACTGTCTACACTCGCAATTCTGTTTAATACCGCGAATGTGGCAGATGCAATTATATTATATATATATATATATATTATATATATATATATATATATATATATATATCTATATATATATATATATATCTATATATATATATATATATATATTATATTATATATATATATATGTATATAAATATATATATATATATATATCTATATATATATATATTATATATATATATATATATATATATATATATATATATATAGATTATATACATGCTTGTGAAGCTCTTTTCTATATAATATCTCCTTCGTTTTCGTTAAATAGCTTGTTTTTTGCCTTTTTTCATGTCTATTTTGTAAATAACATTTTGTTTTCAACTAATGTTTAACCATAGGGCGGGACTAGACAGTGTAAACTTGCCACTGGTTCTTCCACTCAAATTTATTGATTTATGTATATACGTAAAATTCATGTCTCCTCATATGATAATAAATATTGTCTGTATATCTGTATATGGCAATTGAGAGTGATAAATAAACTTGAAACTACATTCCCTTATTTCACGTTCCGTATTATGACAGTTGTTCAAGTTTATTAGAGGCCCCTAATCAAGTTAAAAAAATCCTGAAAAGAGACGATCTAATCACATGTTCTATATGTATTGTCACGACCTGCTTCAATACGGACACCGGAAGGAATCTATAAACCCCTGCCGTGTTATACCAAATTGCGAATTGCGAACACATGCTCTTTTCGACAAGTGCCCATAAGATAACGATACCTGAATACGAGCATAAAACATTTCCAATCTTTTCCAGAGATCGCCATCCACAAACATCTCCGGAACCAATGGACGTGAAGGAGTGTTCCAGTCTTGGACACACTTCCCCTGATAGCCGAGGTAGGGTGGTAGATTCCCGTACGATACCATTGCAATGTAGCAGATCCTGATCACAGAACCAACCATATAACAACCAAGAAACTGCAGAGCCATCGACAGTTTGAGACAAACCCAGACCGAGAGGATCAATCATGGAAGATTACCAGCTTGTCACATCACACTACTAACCCATCCTACTTCCACTCATGTGCACAACAGTTGTTGATGGAAATGCTAAGCAACTTCAGAGTTATTATGTGGTATTTATTCCAGTCATTCTGTAGGGCGTGTCTCGTCTTTTTTTTCTGTGATGGTTGCTGGATTCATCGGTGTTACAGATCTGTGGCGGGAATCTCATACAAATTATTTTCGGACGATGTCTCAAAGATCTGAAAACAGGAAGTAAAATAGTTCAACCTATAGGTGGATCATGAGGCCCCGATAGGCTCGCTACACATGAGGTAATTCCGTTGTAATGTTTCCATTGTTCTGGTATTCAGTCTATTGTGTCTCAACCGCCTAAATATTACTTACCTTTGATAATAAATGGAAACTAACGAACAAAATGTATGATTGCCTCATGTTTACGATCATTTCCATATAAGAAGTGAATAATCATATAGGGTCTCCCAGTTTCATTACAGTTTATGCTCCGTCGCCTCATACGACAGACGGCCTATATATTATGCAGTCCCGGGTCACAGCCAGAGCATAATTTTTTCTAAAGGAAAACCAAGGAATCCATCGCCAATCTGGTAGATCATTGGCGGCAAACACGAGTTTTACCTTTGATATTAAGGGGTGGCTCTACTGAGAGGAAACTAGTCGCATCATCGTAAGGTACTTACTGCCTTGAAAGATGTTCTGAGATTCTGAATGGACGGTCGCTGAGAACTGTCTTCGCTCAGCAATCAAAGGACGAGATCAATTTATTGAAGTGAGGGAAAATGAAACGGCGAATAGTTTGAAGAAGAAAAAAAAAACGAAGGAAGGGTTGAAAACTTTTGTGAGCTGTATCGAGTGAACTTTACGTGAACCAGCTGGAAACAGTTTAACTGCTAAGTTGAACCATTCATATATCTGCTAGCTTCATGGTCGATCCCACACCTTAAAGCATGATATGCATATGGTGTTGATGGCTCAGCCAGTAGGTGATAAAACAGAGCACTAAATCTGGCAACCCCTATTAGAAAAAAATAAACGTTTGAGTTCTACGGCCGAAGGAATTGGCTGCATATTGTTCATTTATAACTCTCTCTATCCAGGTACTGCAATGGTGGCTCTTGTTTTTTTAATTTTTCCCAAAATTAGGAACTTACAATGGCTACGTAACTGTAATTCTCATTCGGAGAACAGTGTTAGAATAAATATTGCAACTATAACTCAAGTCAGTGTCATTGTCAGTCCCATTCAGTGGGGGAAAATAACAACCGGATATTCCCATCATTGATATATACACCTGCATAATTTTAATTGAGAGATATTCGAGCATGCTTTTCACACGACCACACTCGACTCGCAGACTCGTACACACTTCCAGCGTTTTTTACCTTATTGGGTTTGACGAGAACTTCTCCGGCCATGTTCCCTGGGGTGCTAATATTGGTTCCCCTGGGCTTTCCTTTCGGTCAATGGGAAAAGGAGGAGCACCTGATGAAGTTCCAAGAAAAATATGACGTTGCTTCAAACATGCTATATTCAGATATTCCACCCGGAAATCTGCGCTTTGGGTAACTCTGTTTAACTTTATGGCGTCAAAGATTGTTTGCACTATCGGGCGTCCTTACATTATCATTTGGTTTTATATTATCGGGTGTAGCAGGTAAATCCGCCTGTATTGAATGCAACATTTTGCATGTTCATCCCAGTTAACGTATGTTACGGGTTAGTAGCCGGTTTGTTAATTCAATTTGCTGCAATAAATTGAATGGGGTTTGGATACACACCAAGCCTTTCATAAGATTCAAATAAAAAAATATGACAGAGCACATTATTGAAGTAACGAACATAGTGAAAATAATCTTAGTGGCTACATCATTGGCACTATCAATACTTTGACTATTCGAATAAAAGTCCACAATCCCCGCAATTCTCATTTCCATTGATTATTCACCCACGGTCGTGGTATTGGGCCTACGTACGTTTTGATCATAACTTGATTCATGGGTTGCCGTGAAGACACTCCATACTGCATGGCTACGTACAGCGCGCGTAATGCCATGTGCTATAGCAACGTTGATTGTTTTCTGTGCATGGTCCATTTCTATGCATTTGCTGTCGTCGAGACGACGTAGAATTTGATGTTTCAATGGCTCACGGAAAGTACGGTAATGAAATAACGCAAATAAGATATTCAGAGGAAATCTCGGAGAGAACAGTTGAAACAAAGGCATTGACTCTTACGACCTACTCTAACATATGAATAGTTGAATGGCCAAGACCTTAGGTGTGTTCCATTACATAACCAAATGTAGTTTTAATAGGCCTGATATAATTACCCGAAAATATGATCTCCCATATGACATTAGCCGTGGACCACACATCGCTTGTCTGAGTATATTCGTTCCAGAACAGAGCTTCAGGAGCGAAATGGTTGAAAGATGCCACCATCTAGGAAAGACATTAATGAATTGGAAGCGTAAAAATTGTAGAACATTAACAATGGGTAGGTTAACAACAAACAACAACAACAACAACAACAACAACAACAACAACAATAATGAAAGGTATTTGCAAACTAATGAACCAAACAAACTATGTATACTGTATATTCTATACATAGGTACTGTGGTCAGCACATCTGTTTTGTATCAGTAGGTTTAGGTATTTTCTGTAGGGGAATATCCGAAGTTGTCCTGTACTCGGTTCGGACAGTGTGCGTCAGCGTCAGCGTCAGCGCGTGTACACCATGACCCTTTAAGTTGTCCTCTGGAAGCAACTGCGAACATGCGACGGCGACTTTTGCATGGCTTCACGACGAAAACCGCCAAGTTAGTGCAATTCATTATCAATACGGTATATCGTCCATATGATATGTCAATGCAATAATTACGATATACCGTCGAGCGATATTTTTTACTGTGATATCACGCTCGAAGTACTGCCATCGATGTCAATAATCACCATCACTTTCATATCTATGGAACTGAACCAACATTCATCTCCTGCCTCCATGTACATAATCCTTCATTGCGGCTCGTGGTAGGGGCAATGACTTCCACGATAGCTATTACACATGTAGGTTGAAGACACATCCATCGGAGAAACGTCAATATCGTGGGTGTAACAGCAGCGGTCATGTTTGGCTATATAGGTCTGACCCTCTACCCGAAGTAGGTCTACCTCACTGAACAAAATGGAATCACGTCCCGTGCCCTACCTTGAGCTTTTTGAGAGTACTATTTTCGGAGCATCACCAGCAGGCAGAATTCATACAGTTTACAGATACCCTTCTTTGACAACAAGATCTTGCGAGTGGACAACCCCGGATGTAGAAACTATAGAATGGAAGGGAGAAGTATTAAAACATTTGGCTAGACCGACAGAGTGACTGAACAGAATTAAACCTCTCCTTTCTTTACTTTTAGCTCTTTTGTCTTTTGTCTATGGATATGGATAAATATATATGTTGAGTTGATCAACTCGACCCATCAATTTACTTGGTATTGAAATAACCCTCGTTTTTTATTTGTCATTATGGCAAGCAACAGTATGATTATTAATGAAATTTAGAGAACCAAATGCATTTCTCAAAATCATGAAGCGGAGTCCAATAATGAATGCCCAAGGAGAGAAAAACAAGCACAGTCATACAGGGACCCGCAGGGTTGCATGTCTGAAAATAAGTAGAAGCAACCTAAATCGGACAGGCAATATTTGCCTCATACAAAGAAAAAACATGATTAGGGCATTGTCATTGATTTAGTTCTGTAGCCTCTAATATCACGTATAAGCACTTCATGGACAATGAAAGAGCGGAATGGTGACATGATGGATTGATAGTAACATTAGCAATGTTTGAGGACCTACCCCGAAAGCGTGTAGCACTCCCTAGCGGCTCTAGTCTCTTCCTACAGTAGTTTGGGGATATCGATGAACGATAGATTTTAGTTTATGGGATTCGATAACGTAACAGGGAGGTTACAAGTTTGTAGTAATAAGGTATCTGGACCTACCCCGAATGAATGTAGCACTCCCATGCCTTCCAGTATACCAGTTATATGTCTCATCGCTTCGTACTAAGAGGGAGTGAATAATGTTGTCTCAGCATAAAGGTCAAAAGACACCGTAAGCCTCTGTTCTAGGTTCTCGCTCACGAAGTGCTCAGTGATCATGTAGAGTGCTAAATGTTGAATGAGGGAGGGGAAATTATGTTCAAGAACTAGGTAAAAAGCTGGAAATGGAAAAAGATCACAATGATGAAGGGATGAAAATACATCAGAAAGTCCACATTGACTGATTAGGTTTCACGAGTAGTATAAGCAAAAGAAAAGTAGAGCATCCTATGAGCACGACGGTACAACCTGTGACGGAATAGCAGCAACCTATATACCCCCCGGATTGCTGGTATACGTGTGTGGTTTCCACAGTTGATCGAAAATAATCGATGGTCAATATTCACATCACTTGTTACGATTTGGTCTGGTATCATAAGTCATAAAAATGAAAATAAGAATAGCGACGTACATCAGTTGGGGCAATATGTATTTACTGCCATTGCCAGTATAGGGAAAAAGTTTAAATCGAAGGGACACTCAGGTATTATTAACTAGGTACTCGAAATATGAAAGGAACTTATCGGTCGAATGGCAATTATGAATGACTCCAGCCTCTAATGAAGTAACCCACACACCACCTGAACTTTGAACGGCTACAAAACGAACCATCCCTGGATTACAGAATAATTCCTAAGTTAAGAGAAAAAAAAATTATTGCTTACATTTGTCAATTCCTATCCCTTCGATCCTTATGAAGGTGTATTTAGGACTGGTAACTCCAGAGCTCTCTCGTTCACGAAACGCATCCCATGATGATCTTCTTTCTTAAAACCGCCTCTACAATCATGGAAAATATAATTAATTGTTTGATTACAATAAACAGATTAAGATGGGTGCAACTGCACTCGAAAACTACATCACATCGTGATTGCGAGGATCGCCTACCCACGAGGTGTCACTGCCACGCCATCTCCTAAAGACAGAGTATTGCATGGACCCTAGGCGGCCGCCAGAGTGCAATCATCTTGTGAACTAGACCCTGCCTGTCAGTTCCGCTCGACGATAGCAATACACTAATATGGAATGTCTAAGTTCTATCTGCCCCGCCCTGCCGTGGTCGCCTCGACAGATTGAAAGGGGGCCACTCAATTGGAATTTATTGAGTTGGTGCTGAGGGAAGATCAGTACCGATTATTGATTGGCGAGAACCCTAACAAGGCTAGCCGTGCACCGCCACAAGGACCAGGCACTAGGCGATACTTATTTTTGTGCCGTGACTTCTCTAACACACAGCGGCAACATGTCATTGCATACCCCTCGTTTCCTTTCCTCCAATCTTCCGTCTATCGCTATGACACGCCGCCGCCCGCACTCACACCGCGTCATGAACTGGCCCGTTTTGAAAATTGTTTTTGAATAAACCAATCAAATTACCCTCGGGGCAGGCGATCGTTCCTGCTTTCCAGGAATTCTTTCCAGCAGAATATTGAACCTATTTAGGTGCCTGCCCGACAACGGTACGTGCAGACCTGAATATTGCTAAGGTGTAATATTAATATCTCAGCAAGCTCATCGGTCTGTTTTCTGGTTGCCTACCTGTTACAGTTGTAACACAACACTGATTTATTTTGTTTCATCTGATTCGTTATTTTGCCCATCCACCGGTTTTATATTCCCCCCATCTTTATATTCATGAGGAGACTCATGTCTTCCTCGCTGTACATTCTGCTCTGGCTTAGAGCTGCCTCCTGTACACTGAGTAATAGTGGTTATAGATCTGCAAGAAGAAGGGGGAAAATGATTGCCGCGATGTCGAGGTCGACGACTAATTGCTGTAGGCTAATTACGATGCCAATTAGCTTCCGCTAGAAAACAAAACAATAAAACTATTTGACCTCAACGAAGATGAACTAGTTAATATTTACCATTAACAAGTTTACCCGTGTTTTTAAGATTGGATTTGCTTCAAGGGGATTTTTAACTTCATAATGTACTCATAACCACGCCCCCACGCCACTGAATGATGATAAGTATTAATCATCTCACAACTGTATGTCATGAACTTCATTACACAATAACGAAGGTGGGCCATGCATCTAGCGTATCTTGGTATCATGGAACAACTTAGCTGTTTTTGCACTAAAACGACTCGTCCCATTCGCCCGCCCCTCATCCCATTAAATTAATAAGTCAATATGAATGAGACTCACAATAGAATTTGACAGGGTACGGTACGTAATATGCGATGAGAGGTTATGACACTCCCACAACATACAAGAAACAAAAAGAAATAGAGTAATTGTACAGAAGCCACGTTTCGGACTGATTGGAGTTGCTTGATTTTGAGGTAACTCTCATCACTGTGGAAATTAAACGTATCGCATTTTTATTAACACTTTAACGCGTTAATATTTTTCTCCTGCAAAACACGTTTGTTTATTACCCTTATACGACTCCTGCATGGCATTATCTTTGGCTCGATGATGTGGCTATTTTTCAACGTTTATCATTTCAAACACGTGTTAATAACTCGTTTCGAGTTGATAATCAGCGACACTGGACGTGTCCAATAACACGCGCTATAGTGTTAATTTTCAACTCGATTTAGTTTCCAAAAGTGTTACGGTACAAAGGACAACTGAAGGCTTGGAAAACGGAGAGAGGTCATATTGTGGAGGAGGGAAAACTGATCTATAGGTCCAAACCCACATTTCAATACGATGTTCTATGTGGAGTAGGGGGCCTTCAAAGTTTAGGCCATTAGGCAGAAAATGGAAGAGAGTCCAAATTGCGCCAATAACGCATGACGTCCCCACATGGACAACACAGGAAATTATGGTTTATGGTATTCGATGTTCCATATTGTTGATTAAGTCAACATTAGCAGAAGTTCTGTGTCTTCTCTCCCCAAGCACCATCAACACCTTACAAGCCAATACAGCAATCTTCCCCCATAGAATTAAATGCTTTCGAAGTGAAATAATGTTTGAATTTAAAAAGAAACACAGAAGTTTGCAGGGGTTTGTGCAAGTATTGACATTTCATTCATTATTGCATTGGTGGGATTGGGGATGCATTTCGATCTGCGCAATAACAGCTTCACAATTCACAATTTCAAGGACTATAACTCCGAACGGAAAGTCCTATGGATTCCGGTTTTGGACGATGCATTCAGTTGTTATCCAGCGATAAATCATGCAGTTGCCCTTTAATCATGAATGTTCATCTTTTCAACTTAACTTTGATTCTAGCCCGATTAGACTTTGAAGGACCTGGGTCAAACCTGACCACAGTCAACGATGGGCAACCCTAGGCATACCCATAATCATGGCAACATTTCCTATCACAGGAGTCACAAAGCAAAAATGCATTGGATGTACACTGCTTCGGAAGGTATTATCTTATTGGTGGTAGCATTATGTTGTAGCTATTATGTCTTCTGTTATGGTTGGGATTAGGATTAGGTATTAGGAGTTAGTGTAGCCAACCACAACAAAAGTTCCAAGAAAAGTGTGTTTCGACCCAAAAGATGTGACTCACAACATCCCGACTCGAAATGTTCAAAATGTGTTGCAGTCTTTTTTTACAGTGATTAATTCGGTATTAGACCAGGTTCCTCGTTGAATATATGTATATAGATGCATATGCAGTATATAATACGGATACTTGTAGGAGGTTCGAATTCTTATGGCTCACTATACACTCCTCCCGCGAAGGTGACTCAGTGTCAGGATTATCGATTATAGTGAGGCCGACATAGCCATCATTTCTGAGTATTGTGACCAATATACTCACTTGCTCACATTCCACGAGATCTGCCGAGGAATCTTCCTCCTTCGGTGGAGGCTCAGGTAAATCTAAGCTATTAGGTGAAGAGAGGTACACCGACATTAATTATTTAATTGAAATTACTATTATTTTATTCATTGTTTGTTAACATGATACTATACTTACATGTTTGGGACAGCAACATAAGGCCAGCAAGATGATTGGGACAGCAACATAAGGCCAGCAAGATGATTGGGACAGAAACATAAGGCCAGCAAGATGATGGGACAGCAACATAAGGCCAGCAAGATGATTGGGGCAGCAACATAGGCCAGCAAGATGATTGGGGCAGCAACATAGGCCAGCAAGATGATTGGGACAGGGCAACATAAGGCCAGCAAGATGATGGGACAGCAACATAAGGCCACAAGATGACTGGGGCAGCAACATAAGCCAGCAAGATGATTGGGACAGCAACATAAGGCCAGCAAGATGATTGGGACAGCAACATAAGGCCAGCAAGATGATTGGGACAGCAACATAAGGCCAGCAAGATGTACGGAAGAATGGTAGAGTGGTATCAGTGACAATTTACAACCAAAATATTCCGGGTTCGAATTCCAGCGATCACTGGATGATTTTTTCTAGGTGGCTGCACTTGCAGTTGCGATGGGCGAGGTCTTGGTCTTCACTTCATAGTTCCGCTGTGATTCAGTGGATTTTGGGGTTAATGGGAAGTGTACGGGATATTTGCAATAGGTCTGCTGTGAGCAGTCACGTTGAACTTGAACTTCCGCTCCTCCAGGTTCCGAGAAAGGGATCGGGTTCGGAGTTCACTGATAAGCCTTTCCGATGGGGACGTAGAATGGTGGTCCCAGGTGAAGGGTGGGGATGTTGAACACCCATACTCTTTATCATCTGAGCATAGTCGATATAAGAGAAGGCGAGTTATCGCCAGTGTCCACGATCAAGATGGCCAGGGTTCCTAGATTAGCCTGAGTTGGCTTCCTGAACCCGTATCAATCAAATCAAAATCAAATCAAAATCAAATCGAATCAAATCGAATAATCTCCGTGTAACAAGGTCAGGATCAAATATAGGAATAGACCTGAATTGCAGAGCGATTTATATAGCGATCTGAACACCGTACGCAATAAAAAAATTCAAACTTCAAATTACAAACCATATTGTTGCATGTTTGGCAGCGATTGAAGGACCATTAATTCAAAGAGCAGTTCCTGGGGAGCGGGAGAACAACTTACTTTGGCGGTTATGCATACTCCTGTGTAACGCTGTGAAGAGCAAATAAAATACTTTTATTTTTATTTATTTATTTATTTATTTATTTATTTATTTATTTATTTATTTATTTATTTATTTATTTATTTATTTATTTATTTATTTATTTAGTTATTTATTTATTTATTTATTTTTTATTTATTTATTTATTTATTATTTATTTATTTAGTTATTTATTTATTTATTTATTTATTTATTTATTCACAGCAATCTGAGAAACAAAAACTGGTATTGCATTCTTCAATGCGTTAACATTTTCCGTCATCACTGCCCTTCGTGGAAGAGTGTCCCACACTCCGATGACACGTTTGGGAACATCCAGTCTGCATTCCATACGAATTCCATACATAAAATGGTATACTCGAGAATATGTATAATTTCTTCATGCCTAGGCTGGCTGCCAAATCGTTATTACCTGAATTGAGCCTAGAATCTAGTTACACTTTCTTGCAGCTTCAGCGCAGAAACAAGAACAAACGAGAGGTTGTCTGTATTTCAAAGTTCGTTTGGTTGGTGTTTGGACATAAGCAAGTTGTCATTTTTATGTAAGCGTTCAAAGTTAATGACGTAATTCGGAAGTTCGTCGTGTAAGACACACAACAATATGGAGAGAGTTGATAGGAGTAAAAAGGAATTACTGAAACTTACATGATGCCCTACGATCCTTCAGTGTTGAAGTCTTCTCAGAATCGAGTACCCTGTTAGTGTAAGATAAAATGAGTATGAAATTTGTGTTTCTTCATTTACAAGAACAGTGTGTACAAGTACTGTAAAAAAACATGATTCAAATATATACACACACAAAATTGGCATGAACCGTATTAGTATAAGGTAGATACTGACTAATGATAATTGACTTAATCACGACCTAAACATTATTTCCTGGCTGTAAATTCTAACGAAAGAGTTTCCTCTAATTCAGAAAGAGAACCTAAACTAACGAGTGAGAACGATTCGTTGTATTTTTGTCACTATATCGAGTAATCTTCAAAGTTTATACCATGTAAATGATAATGGATGATACTCCAAACTCAATGTTGATGAGCTGTTCCATTCCATTATATCGTAATATACACCATGATAAAAAAAAGTTAACAGTTATCGGTATTTTACCATTAGTGGCGGAAGTTTCTTATCTAATTCTGACAGTGGTAACCACTCAAAACTGATTTGATAAATTACCGAGATATTGTATTGTGGATAATGTATGCCTTTCGAATGAGTTCATTTATATATAAGAGGTATGTTTAAGGTAATGAATGATTCAATTTGAGGAATTTCTACTCACTTTTCGTCAGAGAAGGCTTCGCGATCGATTCGTAAAGTAAAGGGAAGAAGATAAAATGAAAATTGGTGACGGAGGTAGCCAAACTGTTAAATATGATGTCATCATTTTCAACTAACGGCGGAACTACACAAGCAGTCGAATGGTCATAAGATTGTTATTGCTCGGAATGCTGTACAACCTGATAGTGATATTTCCTATAAATGTTTTTTATATTCCCTTCCCTCCCTTCCCTCCTCCTATTCATTTCCCGTCTCCCCCCTTTTTTTTAATTTAAACAATTGCGGGAGCGCTATAATTGAGGGAATGAACATTACAATGAGGTAAAACGTTTCAATCCATGGACAGCCGTCTGATCAAACAGCTTCACTGCTCTTAGTAATCCAGTATTATTCGGTTAGTTTTGCAACTCAAATTGGCAAAGGCCCTAACATGCACCCTCGTAAATATTACGGTCCCATATAAATCGATTAACCCTCTTCAGACTAATCCTATAAATCAGGCGAAATGCGTCATCTCATGTATTTTTTTTTTATACGAATAGTGCTTTGACATGATGACGCTAGTTCAACTGATTTTTCCACTCATATTGGTAGAAACAGTTAGCTTTTCATTGTAATGTAAACTGAGTTTATCCACTCGATGTATTAAGACGAAAGATGAACGAAATGCCAACCTTTTTCTGAAATTCTCCTTCGTGGGAGCGATATCTCATCACAACTCGAATTGAAGGTTCTGCAATCGAAACAGACATCAGTTAGTTCCTCCTGTAAACTGCCGCAAATATTTGCGGTAGTTTATTTAAGAAATACTAAAGGATGAAATATTGGATAGGACACGCGCGGCAAATCCCGGGGGGGGGGGGGGCGAGGAGGGACGCATCACCAATGCATTTGGTGATGCTCTTATTTACTTTTCGATTTACATTCGACAATTTGTTTATTATTTTTGCCAGCATTGCCAACGTTGTATTAAATATCGGGTCAACATATGATAAGAATGCATTTTGTGTTGGTGTTACGATGACCAGGTTACAGTTGGAAAAAATGAATAATAGATTGTTATCATATGCCGGGGGTACAGCTGTTGCTGTTGTGTAAGAATTGTGCGAATAATGCAAGATACCGTTTACATGACGTGAAGAAAAAATATCCCCCTCATGGTTTATCGGGAATAATTTTACATTGATATATCATTGATATATCAGTATATCCCCGCAACACTGTAAGTGTTCGGGGATATTATGGATTTGAGGGTGTAGCCGTGTCTCCGCACGCCGCCTCGGAAAACTCTTAGGCGTTAAACGCAAGACGTCTTTATAAACGTTTTATCCGATCGATCTAAAAATTGGCACACATGATCGTCTATGCAAACATTCGGATATGAGTTCGAAGTGGGCGTCACTGCATGTTTGGTGCCCTATATTTCGCAGGTGTTTGAACGAAAAACAGGAGTTGGTCCGATTTACATGAAACTTGGTGAGTGGGGACAAAAAATGGTCCCGAAAAGCAAGACGGTGATTTCAAGGTCACCGGAGGTCACATTTGTCGTTTTTTTTTGCGAAATACAGAGTTAGTCCGATTTACATGAAACTTGGTGAGTGGGGACAAAAGAGGGTCCCGAACAACTGACGGTAATTTCAAGGTACACCCGAGGTCAAAGTTGCGTTTTTATTCGAGATTTTTCTAACTTTGATTCGAACGAAACTTGGATTCGAACGAAACTTGGATTCGAACGAAACTCCGATTCGGAACGAAATGGAGAATGTGAAATACAGTTGGTCTTGAACAACAGGTAGGCTTCAAAAGTCACCAGAGGTCAAATGGACATAAACTCCAATGTGCTTTCTTCAAACGAGGTTGACAAAGGCAAGGTCTGCGGGGATATACACGTCGGCGGTTTACCCGCCTGCGCATGTCTAGTTATGAATACCGAATCGATGTCGTATCGTACTGTGACGATTTTGTTTTTTTTTCACCAGTAGCCCTATATCAGACGACATGCTCGTTCCAAACTCTCCACAGACTCATGTTCTTAGTATGAGCATGCGCAGTAGTAACTGTGAACTGAACATTTATGTTTCTAGTTACTATGTTGAATATACATGGAAGGGATAAAAGAATTCTAATGACTCTAATTGATTTTACCACCGAGTCAACTATCATCTATTACCGTATATACAGGACGTTACTAGGAATAATGTTGGTTTTTTTAAACGCCAACTATATGGGAATTTTAATTACATTGATTATGGACTAATGATACCCCCTCCCCTCCCATGTTCAGAATAACGAGCCAGTCTAGTTCACATAGTTACTTGTGAGTTAGACGAAAGCCAAACTGTGGATGAATTGATAGACAAAATAATGTTTATACTAAAGCTGATTAAACAGACTGAAGTCGTCATGATAACATTCATTGTTTAAAGTTTCATTATGTTATTCTGTTGATATATGTTATTTTTTCAAATATGGTAAACACCTTTTTTTTTATTACGATTCATCACATGAGTGGGCGATGTAAAATCGATGGGACGATTTTTTTTTGGCTAGACACGGCGTTTAAATAACTTACATCTTATTTTCTTGGTTATTAGGACTACCCAGAACACAAGGAGGCACACACATACTAGAGCTATCCCAAGGATCATCCATGGAGGGTAAACGTGTAGGTTCACGGCGCTCTGAACAGTCGAGTACTGGTAGGTGACGTAACCAACTGCAACATCCGAAAGAAAAGAAAGACATTACTTTCTAACTGTTTTAAATGATCGCCACGCCAGTATCTATTTTATATACCTGATATAAGTATCTCTTCTTGCCATTGCTATATTATTAGGCTGAAGACGAGACCAAAACCTTATCATGGGATTACCATCGCATTGACATGTTTTTAGCTCATGAGCCAGCATGACATTTTATGTACAATTGCCGAGCACACAGGATCGAACCTATTCAAGGCCCAGCAAGGGTGCAGGCGTGAATACCGCACCTCATTATCAGCTGCGGATCCCCCACCAGGCCCACGGAGCAAGGCAATGCCTCTTTGGTGTACCTTAATGTGGGGGTGAAGGAAATCCACGCAGACGGCAACTTGCAAATTGTCTGCCTCTCGTTTGTCCCTGCTCCAAATCCTCCTGCTGAGCGACGAGGCACTGACCCCATTCCAAAGTCTTTGGTCAGTTGGTATGACCCGACCAGTTGTGAAACCACCCCGGTCTATAGACAATCCAGTAATGGCATCATTTTATTATCGTTTTGACATATGAGATAGTTACAAGTTTGTGCTGCGGCTTACCAACTCTGGTCAACAGTTACTACTGATCATGATCACTAATTTATCAGTAGTTACTTGCTCATGTTACGGCTTACCAACACTGGTCAACATTAATTACTGTTCATGATCATTACTCTATCTGTAGTTCTGTACTTGTGTTACGGCCTACCAACACTGGCCATCAGTTACTACTGATCATGATCACTATTGCATCAGTAGTTGCTAGTTTGCGTTACGGCTTACCAACACTGGTAATCAGTAACAGCTGATCATGATCACTATTTTATCAGTAGTTACTGATTTGTGTTAGATCTTACCAACACTGGTCACCAGTGAGTACTGTTTATGATCACTATTTTATCAGTAGTCACTGGTATGTGTTACGGCCTACCAACACTGGCCATCAGTTACTACTGATCATGATCACTATTTTATCAGTAGTCACTGGTATGTGTTACGGCCTACCAACACTGGCCATCAGTTACTACTGATCATGATCACTATTTTATCAGTAGTCACTGGTATGTGTTACGGCCTACCAACACTGGCCATCAGTTACTACTGATCATGATCACTATTTTATCAGTAGTCACTGGTATGTGTTACGGCCTACCAACACTGGCCATCAGTTACTACTGATCATGATCACTATTTTATCAGTAGTTGCTGGTTTGTGTTACAGCTTACCAACACTGCCCATGGTTACTACTGATCATGATCACTATTTTATCAGTAGTCACTGGTATGTGTTTTACGGCTTACCAACACTGGTCACCAGTGAGTACTGTTTATGATCACTATTTTATCGTAAAATAGTGATCATGAAGAGTAGGCCTACTTACTGGTGACTACTATTTTACTGTTGACTTACTGGTGACCAGTGTTGGTAAGCCGTAACACGAAGCCAGTAACTACTGATCATGATCACTATTTTATCAGTAGTTACTGGTTTGTGTAACAGTTTATCAGCACTGGTCATCAGTAACTACTGATCATTATCACTATTTTATCAGTAGTCACTGGTATGTGTTACGGCCTACCAACACTGGCCATCAGTTACTACTGATCATGATCACTATTTTATCAGTAGTTGCTGGTTTGTGTTATGGCTTACCAGTACTGAAAATAAGTAAATTTTTCATGATTTACATGTCCTGCAAAACGT
Organism: Sclerodactyla briareus; assembly: GCA_026419785.1. Classification (NCBI taxonomy): domain Eukaryota; kingdom Metazoa; phylum Echinodermata; class Holothuroidea; order Dendrochirotida; family Sclerodactylidae; genus Sclerodactyla; species Sclerodactyla briareus. The sequence goes on along the minus strand of JAODTK010005752.1, from coordinate 94,743 downwards.
ATAGCTAACGGCGTAATTAGTAGATTTCCCGTTATTTTGCGATAAAGCGCACCTGAGCGCACTTTCATTAAGGCACCGCACAAATATTACCCTGTCTTGTGACAACGTGTTGGTCTCAAACACATGAGCGTTAATCTCGACGAATTGCGCTTGAACACAGGTTGCACCTCGGGTACTCGATTAACACGGGTGAAGAGAAGGCTAGCGGGATCGGGGACTTTGCTCTAGGGTACCGCAACTTGAGTTACAAGCTCGGCTCCTTTAATCAATTAGGCGGCAACGTGACCACCAAGTTCACCAGGATGATGAGAAAAACTACACCAAAGATAAAAAAATGTTAGCAGATACCTGTTGTAGTATCTGCTAGTGTGCTTGTCGGGTCTACAATACCAGCCGCTTATGACATGCGTGATAGTGATCTCTGACTGGGTCACCGAACACGTTACTGTAGCAGAATCGGCGTAAGGTGGTAAATGGAACGAAGACTGGAATCAAAGGGTCGTGCCATTTTCTGGACGGAGTATGTTATCTGTTGTTTGGTCGCCGCTGATTGGCTCGCATCAAGCTAAAATTGTTGGGCGTTGGGAAGGGCTCCATGTGACTGCAGCGTAATACCATACAGTTCGTATGTTAACCACGTGATGCTCCAGAGACGTGCCGTTGGCATAAAGTGAAACTTGGGGCAAAACTGTAAAACGAGTAGCATGTCAAATGAAGTAAATATGAAGATTCTAATATTCAATATTCTAACAACAACAAATTCACAATTGGCTACATACCGTAAATAAACAAATCAAAAGTAGCGGTAACAGCTTTGTCAAGAATATTAGTCAATGTAAGGTGGATTGACTTGATTTTCAAGGTACTTTCTATTCGTACATCTTGTCTTATAGTGTCTGGTTACGATGCCAACCCCCACCAACTAGGGGTTATCACTGGATAGGGGACAAACACACAAAGGCACAAGCTATGAAGACATCAGAGTTGAAGATGATGAAGAATTTTTTACCCACACCTACCAGGAAAACACCCCAGGCCCCACGTAATTCCTGATATGAGACTAGTGCATTCCAATCGGGAATTGTTCTGGGCCCAAAAATGACCACCTGAAGACGTCGCTATTAACAATAACATGTCTATTGTTAAGTCATCAATGATGATGATGTGTGCGATAGTATGTCTGTAACTCCACGAAAACAGGAACCGGTAAAGACAAACCAAGCAACCCGGATTCCGAATTTCAGCTATTGAGTACGCCGTAGTAAGTCACAATCGGCTATTGCAAAGCTCGCCACCACTTTGTGACGTCATGGGGAACTGCAGATCCCCTCGGTAATGTCGACGCGAAACTTATACTTTTCCAACCGTTTTACTTAACAACAATTTATAATTGAGATTCCAACTAAATATACTTCACAAAATCGTCCAAAGATTATTGAAGAAAATCTGTGAAAACCTAAAGTATCCTGTCTTTCTCAAGGGCGCGAGAAGCAGCATTATACGGTAGAGTCTACAGTGAGCATTACATCGTTCCCCAGCTCGTGACGTCATAGATACATCGACGAAACAAAAAATGCAATATATCAGCAAGGCAACATTTCCTTTTCCATTTGTGCTTAAAAAGAAGCGGTTACTGACCATTGGCACTGTACGAATATCGCTGGGAGTGGGAGCGATGTAGGGTGTAGCTCCACACGAAGTCCAGAAAATGTACATAATACTCTTATACATTCGATTACGTGGGAACCAGCCATGTTGAGTAACTACTATGGGTTCCTCGAAAATGGGTGCGTTGGCTGTTTCTTTTTTCACCGTGGAATATGGGGCAAGTAATACTGATGTTTTGGGTGTATTTGCTTGTGCTCAACCTTGAGCTTATGCTAGACTGAACAGCCACGACGTACCAAGCAATTCCAACTTTGTGCGGGGGTAGGAACCGTGCTCAATCCTCAAAGAGGTAGCCTAAATTTATTCGTGAGTAGCCTAAATACTGAAATACGGTCACTCCATATACATAAATGCAAAATTGGTTGGTTTCGGTCAGATGCCTAAGTGCGAACGTCGCCGAAAGAACGGGGGGTAAGAAGGGGGGTGGGGGGGTGGGGGGCGACAACGACGAAACAAATAATCGTAAGCCCAATCAGGCTTCTCGAAGACCATCTAATACATGTTTATGTCATTATACAAGAATTTGTTCAGGAAAGTATGACTAGTCCCTTGTTTCCTCTTAACCATATTGTAGCGATGGTCAGCTTTTACTGATGGTATTTCGTGATTCTTCCTCCAGCCTGTAAAAGCCAGAACACGAAATAACTTCCCTCTCCCCGCTCGGTCGGTGATGCAGAAGAGAAGATGAATGACGTCGGGAGAATCTTTCTTCTCAGGTTAAAATTGAATGGGTGCGCAACTGAGCCATTGCCCAGTCGATGGCCCAAGGAGATGTTAACAGGGGTGGGCCCCCACTGCCCAACATTAGAGCTCCACTTGGGTTGTTTGCACCTCACCCAGTGACGTCACTGGGTACAGTATCATTAATGGTTAAAAAGGACCTCAGGGCGGCACTGTCAGAAAGCAAGATATCGTATCGATGTAGTAGCTAGTGACAGGACAGTGGGTACACTAGTCATTAAAGGGCCAAGGTTAATGTAAATATAACTGAACTTTTGGTATTTGATGCATTACATTATGACAGCCCAAAACTCCGCAAAAAAAATTCAGCCGCTCGAGTGTTTCGATAAGGAACAACCAGCTATTACAAAAATTGCCTAGTGACATACCGAGGGGGGGGGGGGCAAGAGCACAAAATCTCAAAAAAATCAAATCACAGAATAATATGATATTTAATGTTAAAGTGAATATCTTATTTGATGTCTGTGTTCATGGCGCAAAATGCAGATTTACTTTGTAGGGTCCATCGGCGGCCTCTGCATCGTTCCACCCATTATGTCATATAAGATATAAAATTCTCAAAAGAAAATTGAAATATTTCAAAGAGCAAACATATAGAACCTCCAAATGTGGGTTGTGGGATTTTGTTATTTGTCTGGATCACTGAATCCACATGTGCTATGTTCAAAGCAAATCTGTTAATGACCCCGTTAGCCTCCAAGATTAGAAGAACCTCGGGAAGCATTAGCCAGAAAGCAATTATCGTCTTCGATATTAGAGTACCCGAAGTCGCGGAGTACAGTATCATGATGGTCGAAGTACCTCGCGATTAAGCGAAAACGATTTATATTCGCCCCAACATAGCGACGAACGAACGCAGATAGATGGTATATACCACTAGTCTGCTGTGATCTGTTGAAAAACGGTCCAAATATTACCCAGCCGACCACTGAGGAGGCGAACTTACTATCTATAGAATATCTTCCCCATATTGGCAAGTAGTAGTAAATGTCCAGATACATGAATTAATAAGGATATGAAAGTCTCGTCAGTTAATATGCAAACATTTTCCTTTTAAATCGTCCTGCTGTGATTCTTACATCGATTTGCTGCATGGAGTATTAAGTCATCAACAACAACGATTAGAAAGAAGGAAATCATAGAAAACCGGAGAAGCAAAAGTTGTTCAAAGCAGGTTCACCATCGCCAACAGAACAAATTGAAATAACTACTGCCCCCAATATTTTGGATACGTAGCCAAAACCCCTTTCAGACTGCTTTCAACGGTGAACCACCGTTGGATTAACCGTGAAGTCAACGGTGTGAACCTCCGTGGAAAATTCGCGCGTCGACCTTTCATACTGACAACAAGAAAACACGATGCATTCGCAACCGTGTGATCCACTATAACGGCTTTGTATTGTTCGATCAGTAAGGGGGAGCACTGGGTGGGTTATGCTATAAATGCGGGGCGCTAAATTATAAACACAGCCTGTGCTATTCACGGTTTGTGATACTGGACTACTGATATTAAAATGGATGGGTTGGGATTTCACTGGCGTTTTAATGTTTCTGGGGCAACTGGACCTAATCCGAAACCGAACTATTTGGCTGTTACAGCAGCCACAATTCGAGCAGGACTCGGAGGGGAAGATAGTATACGACGGGGCAAGGAGCCGCCGCCACCGCAGGCATCGCACGCTAAGGTGCAGTTAGCGCTGTTCACATTGTGCGTTTACGATACGATACGATACGATACGATGATTTATCGGATGGGGTGTTCATACTATTGCTATAAAAATGTCGTACGATCATTTTATCGGACGTCTCGGCGCCTAACATACGGGAGAACGTAGTGGGATTTTAGTTGAGAGGAAGGCACAAGTTTATCCTTTTGGTCGCTTCAGCGGTGGAATAGCCTGTTCGACCGAGTTTTTGAGTACCAGAATTTGTAATTTCAAACAATTCGAAAAGCTTGTGTCTTTTCTCAGCACGAGTAGTAGGCGTGGAGAAGAGCAATTGGATGATCACGATCAGACAGCCTGACCTCACCATCCCCGCCTACCCTTTCGTTAGACACCCAGTCTTAATTACCATCGTATCCAATATACTGCTAAGTGAGTCGCCAAGAAGCATTCCAGCCAATTCAGGTCAATTCAGCAGCCATTATCAATGTAAAAATGATACCTACGGCTCCACCTGTGTACCTTACTACTTCCCCTCACTGATCTACAAGTTAGATTCACTTGGCGCTAAATCGACAGTATAATAACCCCCCCCCCCCCCATAGCTTATTTCCGTTGAATCGGCCTTCTTATTCCCGCCTCTTTCTTCTCTCACAATTGGGGTAAGGGTGAAGTTTCGGTCAATACGTCAGGCTGTGGATCGAGACCTCTGGAAATAACCTCCTAAACCTGCTTCCCTCAAAGCGGCCACAACACCCCCTCCCCCGGCACTCACTACCAACCGATATCTTTATATTCTGCTTTGCATCCACATGATCTTTTGACGCCTACGAACATGACCCCTTCCCCCATATCCCCCACACCTGATCACGCTACTATCGTATGTGGGGAGGGCTCCATGGATTTGAACTGAAACTACTGGTTTCGTAGTCCCGTGCATGAGCCGTGCAAATAGGGCCGTGAGAAGCTCAGTCGAGGCCCATGTCGTCCCCCCGTATACGTCACTCTACCCAAAACCTTCATCAAAACCCCCGTTTTTACAAAAATCACTAGACCCCTTTTCACACTCTTAAACTTCCCAAAAAGCCTGTTTGGCGTTCCATACTCTTTGCAGACTTGCGCAAGTTTATCACTCCATTGCGCAATTTCGCATCCGATGACTTTATCGTACGATAAAATTGAAATATTTTCAACTCGACGTCCGATCAATTTAGCGTATCGTATCGTATCGTATTCGTAATCGTATCGCACAGGTGTGCACACTCCTATTGAAGAATAACACTTTTTAAACTCGACGTCGGATAAATTTATCGTATCGTCTCGTACCGCACAAGTGTGAACATCCCTTTTAGCCTCCCATAGTGTGCTGCTGTCTATCACTTGACCGAACAGTGTGTAGAGGACGAAACTGCATGCCAGTAATCACTTGTCACAACTGTACTCAATACGCCGTACCACATCCATGCACTGTTCAGTAGTCAAAAGAACATCCATATATTCAGTTTTGACCGATCTAACAATGAACTTGAGTCAAAACACAGACACCTACGAACGCAATGTATTACGTGCAAATTAATTTGACCAGCCAAAACTCACACGTGCGACCACAAACAAAACATAATCTGCATTCACACGGTGTTTCACCGCGACGGACCTTTCACACTTTCTTTCATCAACGGTGAAATCCGGGTTCACCCGTAGTTTACCCCTGGCCGCTTCGATGGTACAAAAATCCTAAAAGTTATCGTGTTTTCACCTCAACCGTGTTACACTCGAGACCTTTCACACTGGGCTTTCAACGGTGAATGGCCCGGGTGGTACCCGTTGAAAAATTCTTGGCAGTGTGAAAGGGGTATAACTCACCCCAGGCCCTGACCATTGTAAGGGCAGACCTGCGTCCCGTCCCCGCTTCACATGCCTCATTGAATGCAGTTGAGCACAAGCCATGGTAAATATGGGGGGTGGGGGGGGGGTGATGGGCTTGAATCAGGAATTAGTGTGTGGAAAATGTTAGGAAGAAAGGTAATGGAGCATCGCTAAAAAGTGGGGGTATATATCCTCCCCACCCCGCGGGATTGCGCCCATGATGTAATGGGCGAAGCAAGATGAAGTTTCAGTTTTTTAAAACCAGGGCCATGCACCGTATACGACCTTTGTAACCTCCTTTCAGCTTTGGAAACTGGATTCTTCTGAGCGCTATAGCAGCATGCTCCCTGATATTGTGCCTTTGCTATAATCCTAGCGGGTTTCGGTTGTGAGGTAAGTTCGAATCATAGAGTTGATGTTGAGGCTTTTCCAAACATCCAAAGTAGTACCAACCCTCGAAGATGTCTTGGGATCCAGGAGGTCTTGGTGAGTTGGGGGACAAGTGATGGAGCTACTTGGTACCTAGGCATATACTCTGGGATGCTGCAGGTTGGTGGATTTCTCCAGGACTTGGCAATAGTGTTTACGCTCTCTTTCACATGATCAATTCCTATTTTTAACCTAGCTAATAAAACAAACGCGATCTTGAACTCTTCGTGAAAAAACGTAAATTTTTTTTATCTTTTTTTTAGTACATTTTCATCGCCATCGCCTATCTCGCTTACCTTTATAGGTTCATCCGAGATTGCAATGCTAGACCTCCTCTATGCTTTTCCCCGATCAAATTGATAGCCTAATACAATTGTCCTCTTAAAGTGAACGTGGGTACAAATTCAAAATGACAACGGTCGTCAGACAAAACCGATTGCACTGACCTTGTTGTCCTAAGTTCACAATCGGGCCCGGTCGAACTCAGAAGTCTTCTGGTCGAATTCAAAATCAATCGGTGAATACTGAATTCGAATGTACGATTCCTGAATCCGACCGGGCCGTATGCGTAGAACGGATGATAATTCGTCACCCTCGGCACGTCATGATCAAAGTTATTTGCATTACATACAGTTTCGAAGAAGGATTTAGCTGTCATCTCTTGCGCTAATTCTTGTAAAATAGTTCTGTTTGAAACATAAATTAAAATAGGCCGACGCTTACTGTTGCGATTATCCACCGTAACGACCCTAATCAACATGACAACGAGCACAGTCGACGTCTTGGACCTTCGGGGGACGGCAAATTCCCGTTGCTAATACACTGCATGTTCTTCCAATTCACATTTATTGTATGTTCCACATTTAATTGACCTCACTGAAAATAACCTTGGAGTGACTTTGAACATGTCTACCCGCATTGGCCTAATATTTGCTATATGTTGCCCCTGCAACACCACTCTATGTGTACCCAACACAGCCCCATTCCTAACCTGCTGTGAGTCCCCCGTTGCTTCAGATCAATTCCACCGTGGATGTAGTCCAAACAGGACTAAAGTCCAGCCACCCCGACATAATGGTAAGGTGATGACAGATCTTCCCACAAGAACTTGCCCTGCCCGAGTCCATCCCCCATTGCCTCTATCTTCCACCTCCTTGCTGACAGTAATAAACAGTCCCCTTTCCAACGCTGCCTGCTATGTAGAGATAGGGAGTATATGTAACAAACCTCTCTCACGGCGAGTCTATGGGAATGACTGTGGGAAGACTAATTGGGGCATTACTTAGACTTATAGCCTAATAAGAATCTAATCACATTCCGCAAAACAAAAATGTAACTACTCAGCCAATCCATTGGGATGCTTCATCCACCCACCAGTTTCACCCTGATCGCACATACGTTTAAAAGTTATAAGTTGAACGTGACGAAAAAAAATGTACGAACGAACGAACTGAACCGAAACAAACGAACTAACGAATTGGGCGAGAACACGAATGAACGGAACGGAGAGACTGATGGACCTGTAGAGCTGCTCACCCACTACAAACTTGAGGCTGCGTGCTAGGTCAATAACTTGGTTAGTTTAAGAAGTCTATATCCTACTTTCTCGTTAGCACGGCATCATATATCGGCTACATCTATTCTCGTTTCAAGACATGGCTATCTTTTTATCCTTGGTAATATTTTTCATCAGGGTTTCACGATTCTGACCGAAACGCCCTCTAAATTCTGCCCTTTGCGCTCAATCCATACGTTTTGAAAAAAAACGCCACCAATTGATTCGAGTGCAGTATAGTATATTAGCACCATTTTTGAGTGAACACCTCTGCACATGCGCGAGATCGAGTTACAGAATACCCTAGTGCCGCCCACCTTCAGTTTGGTGTATTTTTATAAACTAGACCACTCTTTTAAGGAAAACATTGTTGAATACTCCAATTAACGTTTTTTTTTGCGTTTTGGTCAGTTTTCAAACAAACAAACTTTTTATCATTCATTTCAATCGCTGTTTCTGTCTCTAATCTTCCTTCTTCTTCTTCTTACTTCAACCACACGTCAACGTTGCTCTTTACCAGGGGTGTCATGCAAAAATAATGTTTTGGGTGGCCCATCAGCAGGTGATGACCTTTTGAGCCGAGCGCACACCACGAGTTGGCGCTAAAACTACCTACAATGTTCGTCAGAAATCAGAACCACACTTCCCATTATGCCATTTCCGTGCCTCATAGAAGCTATAAGCCACACCCCTATAATTTACAAAACTTCCAACTTTCCTATATCTACAATTCCTTCTTTTTACAAATCTCTTTGTTTATGCATCAAGAGGATTACCAGGAGTTCCCAATCCCAATGATGGGTTTCAGATGGGCCAGAAAAATATGTGAAATAAATTAGTGTGCCATTGATCTCATGTCCTGAATTATCTAAGCTGCGCGACACCATTGATTGGTGATTTCCAGATGGCCATTTTCAATAAATGAATTGAAAGTTACCTTCACAAATAAGAATGAATTTCACCTTAGCCTCTCTGTGTTCATGTGAATTTAGCTATAATGCGACTCGGAGCTAATTGGTTCCGCGCAGGTATCAAATCTATGAAGTAAGGTGCCAAATGGTGAGAGCCATTTTTATCTGAAAGAATAAATAAATAAGTTTCACGAATGAAAATGAATTCCAAATAGCCGTGCTGTACCACAAAAATCCTATTGGGTGTTCTTATCGCCCAAATGTGTGGGGCCCAGTAGCGTACGTAGAGATTAGTAATGGGGGGGGGGGGGGGGGCTCGAGGTCGGAACCCGAGGGGAGTGCGCCCTCATAAATGACTAAACCCACCCAACTGGCAAATCCCGTATGCATGTGTCCAATATCGGTAAATAACCAGTTGGCCAAACTTCTAATGAACTTCAAAAAAACTCATGGGGGGGGGGGTCTGACCCCCCGTGCGTACGCACTGTGAGGCCAATGGCCATTCTTATATGCAATATTAAAAATGAAATTCACTAATTAAAAAGAATATCACTTTAGCAGTTAGCGATTTAGATTTAAGTGGAGGGGCAAAGTGGCACATGTGATTTGTCAAGCAGCGTAGCACAAATTGTCAAAAAAGGGATATTCGGGGTGGGCAAATGTTAGTTCTAAATTAGCATTAATATCAAACCAAAAATATTCCTGTAGCACGGAAAATATATAGTGGTCACACCGTCATAGTATGAAGTAAGGTTGCCAAATGGTGGAGAGCCATTTTATCTGAAAGAATAAATAAAATAAGTTTCACGAATTATTTTGATATTTTATTGATAGATGGACATTTTATTTAAAAAACATGAATCTACGTATTCAGAGGTTATGAACGTTTCATTAATAATCCCTCATTTTCTTGTCTTGAAAAACCTTAAACATTTTTGGTCCTATGGTGTGCTGGATTGCATAATCTGGCGGGCCGATTCTGACCAGCGGACCGCCATTTGGGAACCCCTGAGACGTGAAGACTGTTTGTTGTATGTGTGAACGAAAACAACTTACAATATCAGGGGGGGGGGGGCGGGGGGTCCAGCGGGTTGTAGTTTACGCAAATTTTGATGCAGTAGCTCTCCGTTTTCGGCCAGTAAGAAGATATGAGTTGTTTGTCATCCAGGCTGAGTTTAGTTTGTGGCGCTATGGATATTTGACATATAATATCAAGCGCGAGCTGAGGACAGACATATTCGAAGGCAATGGCCATTACTATAATCGATATATGTTTAAGTGAGGTGTGTGTGGGGGGGGCAATCCGCAACGTTACCAAAGAACAATGACTATATAGTCTACCTTTCGATTTCAGAATACCTTTATAATTTAAAATTATGACAAACTTTTAGACACCCCTTGACAACACATTGTGTCTGAGTGAAATTACAACCGTGAACTGGGATTATGTGAGAGAAAAGGCGACTAGCGATAGGAGAACTGTAAAATGTCCTCGTGTTGAGCGTCTGTAATATTTATAACGACAGAACCATCATATCCGAAAATGCGATTGGAACCGTTGTGTAATAGTTTGTGTTGGTTAAAAAGCGAAAGAATCAGACCAATACTTACGTATGTCGATGTCGACGTATTACTTATTGGCTAATGCGCTCGTCATAATAAATCTCACAAGCCTATCAAAACCCACGATAAATTCTTATTGAATGAAATTCCTCACAAGATTGAAAATGGTACGAATGAACCTTATGGCGGATAAACTTTTGATTATTAAAAATAATGGAAACAACTAATCTTTTCTAAACTGACCAATGGCAGTTGGAAAGAACAGTGCCCTCTTGACCGCCTACGATTGTTGAAGGTAGTTGGCTGGAGTCACGTCATGTTGTATACTTAATAGGTTATGATGGTAAACCCCAAAAGCCCATTATCCTAATCTTGGAGCTTTGCCGCAGTTGATGGGAGCAATGAAGTACGCGCCGCGAAAGGGCGTAAAAAATCGGGCTGCTGGTTGTCACATCCAGGGTATATTGGCCGCAGATGACGGCGATTCAAGTCTTTTCCCCTTTAATTCATTATCTCATTACCCCGGAACAGGTACTCTCCTTGTTTTCCCCTCCGCCTGCCGACCTAATATCCCAATATTCGTAATGTTCCTAAAAACAATGGCGCCGGTAACCACAGTCATTGGAATCACTTTCCACCAAACAAAACCCAAACGCCAACTGCGCTCCAGTGCACTGATTTGCAAAAAATTAAACTCCTGTATGAAGGTGGACTCGTGCGTCGGATTATATTAATCTACCGAAAATTGTCATACAGTTCACATCTTTTGCTAGATAGATGATGAGATGTAACAGTCACCCTCTTAAGAGTTCCAGCCAGATTCGCAAGACTGTATTGGAGAAGAATGCAGAGAATTGTGATTTCAGCACACATACTTGACATTTTTTGGGGCAAGATGAGAGTTGGAGGGGTCGAAGGAGGAAACTTCTCAAGTCGGCCTACCCCTTGTATCCGCCCTTGTCTACTTGTTACAGTTCAACACGGACCACGATAAGGGGGTTGGGTTAACGGGACGGCCAGATAATTCGGGTAGGATATCGAAACGATTGCTTAATTTGTTTGAATTGTCTGATCGGGTTGGTGAGCATTCGTGAATTAACGCTTGAATTAACCCCTGGTAGTTGTAGTGATTATCCAGTGGATAAAACGCGATCGCGTGTTGATCACCCCTAATTATTACTGGATTTAGTTATAGGATAATAATAGGGTGAAGAAGAGGTAACTTCTAATTTGATCTGGAGCCTATCGTTATATCGTAGAATGGGTGTTAGTTGAAGTTGTGATTCCCCGCTAGGCTTCACTGTGGTGAGGATGAGCTGTAACATTTTCCAGAGAAGGAGTCGGTTGTACGCTGCATCGAGTCATGTCTCAACATCGCAAGGTTTCGAGAGGGTTGTTTTGAGCAGCGATAAATTATTTTCTGTTTGTGTAGTTCATCTCTTCGTACCAGACATTCTTATGTTCTAGATAGTACTGCCGCGGAGTTCATTTCTTTTTGTGTTAGTTTTTCGGGGGGGGGGGGGGGGGGTTCACTCGTCTCTAGGCAATTGCCAGATTTTGTACAATCTGCCCAATTAATTAACATCCGCCATAGTTTGGCTATTGAACTGTAGGCTTCTAACAGTCTCGTTGAACGATTAGGGTTATGTAGGCAGTATTCGATTGGTTGTATTATTCGACATTCGAACGAAGAGGGTTACCATTTGCTAGAGAGAACCTTTTCTTCTCGCTTCGTCGTAGATGTAAGAGAACCAAGTAATTTGCCTTCTAATGGATTTTTCTCTTTCTTTTTTTTTCTCTTCTCACTGACACCGGCCCTAACTCACCCTACAAACTGACGGAAGCCAAACGAATGATGTCCTGAGTACACGACGTTCACTCGATATGTCACATCATTTGTACAGTGAAATAAAAGTGTCCTTACTTGATTTCTTCTACACTGTTCTCATATATCCTATAGGTACAAAACAAAAAAAAAAATGTTTCTCTTTCGTCATTATTATTATTTTATTTTTACCAAGAGTGTTCAACCTGCTCCAGCGATATCCCGGTTGTTTAATCAGCATATAATAAATGTAACTTTGTTGAGTTTTTCTTCGTCTTTTTTACATGTCCTTCCGCTTGCCTTTCAAGCCGTCGGTTCATTCTCAGTGTTAGACTTATCTGTCTCGGACCTATTTCATAGTGCCGAAAGACATAGGCAACGCCCCACTTAAAAATCAAGAGGGACGCAGAAGAGGCAACTGACGAGGAAGGACGGAAACATGAGAGAAAAGAGAGGAGATGGGGGGGGGCTTAAAATTGCTAAACCGAGAACCATTGAACAGGGAACTGAGTGTTCAGGGCCTACAGCTGAGAACAGCATGTGACTATTACCTCATTCCGTATCCTTTGTAGTTTTGATTACCTGAATACGCCAACTACTTCACGATCCGAAACTGGTGGGACCTATTCCGTTAGCTAGTCGTAGCTAATGCATGAGAATTGTGTACGAAAGCCTGCTAGATGGGTGACATACTGCTGTGCCTCCTACCATACCGATATCTCGTGTACTATCGTAAGCGACGGTTCTTTGTTACAACATGCCTCTCATCGATGCTCGCAATCGATATTTTGGCGGTCATACCCCAGGATTTTATTTCGAAGTGTATAAGAATATGACGAGCGAGATATAAGGATTATATTTCCACCCTCCCCCGACTGTGTAGTGTCGATAGACTGAATGGAGCCCAAAAGTAAATACTGATTAGAGCGAAGGGACTGCCATACATTTTTCCAACCAGATATGGTATGTAATTCTTACTAATCGTCAAAATAACACAACGACCCATATAGGACAGACATTATTGTGAATGGCCGAAAGCAAAAACGCTTAACTGGAAATAAAAAAACGAAAATGGAATGATTGCTAATTAGGCAGTGAAGTGTCATTCGAAAGAAAAAGTATCTTCTTGCCGATTCACTGCAACCGTATACAGGTACACGATGTAAAGTATGGAAAAAGTACGAGCATGTAATGCCTTAAGGTTGGTGTGTCACTGCGTTTATTTATTCCATGCTCAACCTATGATGCCTATGTATTCTGACATGGGTTTTATAGACTATAAACGTGTAACATTTAACCCATTGGATCATCACTGGTTCACTATTTTGGCACAAGCCGCCTCTATGTAGCCGAGCTGTCAACATCAAAAAACTGATTAGAACGCACCTAAATATATGATCTAATCAACAGATAATAGATAACCGGCATTAAAACAATTCTCCAAACTCTTTAAACAAAGAATGGGAGAGTTAATTTATGATATAATATTATGATTCAGATTTCGAATTGAAGTCAACATTAGACTACAACCCGACACAATTGCTGTATGAATTCAATGAGTAGGATGGTGTCCTAGATTTCTACTATGAGTTAATTTACGCTGAATCAATATTCTAATCACTCACATTATTTGAGAAAACATTTTAAAGTTCCAATTTCAGATTATCAAAAATATGCTTACAGAAAGTGCTCGCACGAACACTATAGCCTACCGGTGAATGATGTATTAGCTGCTAATTTAATTCGCGAATCGGTCTCCCCCGCCCGATTGGTGAATAGTTCATTGGACACTGACTCACCATTCTAACCCTCTCTAATTCCGTATTTTAGCATTGAGAGAATTTGTTAGTTTATATTATAACGCCATGTTATGCTTCCACCGAAGGTCTTCGCTGACTAAGGAACTCCTTAGTCTGACATTGTAGTGGCCAGTTTTGGGGTGTGGAAGGACACCGGCGAAATTTCGCCTACTCTTTTCGAAGATTGCCCTGAGTAACGAGGCCAGGCGTAACATTCTCTCCCGGATCGCCATTTAACAGCCCCATCCGACAGACGAGAGTGTAGCCGTCCTCGTGCAGCGACTTTCCTACACGGAAAGGGCGCGGGTGAAATTTGGTTTGTCTGTGACGACACCGGGTCTGAACAGGGATCTCAGGCATTGCAGGCGGACGTTCCTGCCACCTCAGAGACCTCGCGCTTGTTTGTTGAGAGAATTGCTTGCTGGTTAGCCAAGATCATTAACTGCAACCGTAATAACATACTCCATACATATGATCTATACCCTGCCCTCCCTTATTGCAAATACTCGATTTGATTTGGTCGACGGTTCAGTGCTAGCACATCTGTAATTTTGCAAACGGCAGCTGGTAGAGGAAACTCAATAATCAGTTAGATACTTGATTGTTACGTGAATATGGAGAAGAAACTCCTGACGCAAAAGGTGCCCTGTCACTTTTTGGGTATTTAGAGTTAATAAAGAAGAAGAGGAGAAAGAGAGACAGATATGGTCTCACTAGCGGGGTACCTGTCTCTGCAATTACGACGTTGTAGAATAGCACAAAAGCACAATTTTTCACTTCATCGTGTCATACAACCACTCTTTCGACTCATAATCCCAAATAACGCCTCGGCTCGCCTCGTCCGTTGTTTGGTGTTGTGTCTCAACTATTATTCCACAGATAAAAGTATAAAAATAGCGTTGAATCCCCTAAACAACATATGCCCCCGCGGTGGGTGTGGTAAGTCCATTTCAGTATTTGTTTGAAAGAAATCAATCACAAGTTGGACTCATTTTTAAATTCCATAAAGGAATGTTAACCTTCAATGGTCAAACAAGGTGCTAGGACAGCAGCTTACTCTCTGCTAATTTTGCTCAAAAGTTATACAGGGTATATGCATTAAGATACTTGTTAGTCAACATTAGTGGACTGTCGTTCCGTGCCTCTGCCATCCCCGTATCTCGCGTGGACATCACGTAAATGCGTGGGGATCTGGTCGGAGTTGAAGATGAATGTAAATGTAGCCTACCGTCAAGAAATAGTCTTTCAAGTGGACAGGGATTCGAGATGCTGTCTCACAAGTGGCCGCAGAGGAATAAAGACAAACTTGTGACGACATAGCCTCTTTAGGTATAGACAATGAGTATACATTAGTAGATTTTCAGTAGTCAATAAGTAGGCTGTAGTAGACAGAAGTAGCTTTCAGTAGACAATAAAACAGACTCCAGATATAAAAGTAGGACTTTCAGAAGACAATAAGTAGACATTAAGTACACGTATACTACACACCCTGCACAAATTATCGGCCATAGTATGGTACAACAGTTACGTAAGTTTTCCTGATTAGCAGGGTAGCCGAGAATTCTTCATTTGAGCTACATAAATGAAATTTCAGATTCTTACTATTATATTGGGTAGTCACTGAGAGCAGGAAGACAGAGGATCTAGTAATATAGTTAATCAGATGAATACGTCGTATGTTTCCATTAATTCGTGGTTCATTTTCGTGTTTTCTTCTGTGATATTGTGCTGGGTTCTCGGGGTATTACAGGTCAGTGGCAGGATCTCATACAAATTATTTTCATCCGAGGTCTCAAAAACTGGCGAAGAAAAAATCAAACAACAGCTAAGAGAAGTATACCATCAGGATAATGTTAACAATTCGAAGGTAAATTAGGGGGTGTAACAAAAAATTACCAATTATGAGTATTTTATTGACCTAACTTAATCATCGGATTGTCCCTTATTTTTTCTAGTAAAAAGTATTTCATCATTGTTTTTGTCTTTCGTATACGAATACATAAGAATAAACGAATAATGTTCATCTGTCACTGTAATTAAGCGAGTTTATTATTTCGCCAGATCGCTGATCACAAAATCTCGTCTCATGTGATGTAAATCGAGTTTTGCCGCTATGATTTGCGACATAGCCTAGTATGAACACGAGAAAACTCCGACTACATACCGCTTTGAACGATGATCTTAGGTTCTGAATAGATGGTCGCTTGGAAGCATCGTCACTCCAGCAATCAAACCACGAGATCATTCCTATAAGATGAAAGAAATGATAGCTTTACGTCGAACAAAGACTGATTTTACCTATCTTCAAAAATAAATGACATTTAACAGATATTAGTTCGCGGACAAAGAGATTGATTGATATGGTATTCTACCTCTATGCCCTGCTAACTCGCAAGTTAAAAGACTGATGAAAGATTCGCAGGCCATACTTCCCGATTAATCTTCTCACGCAGTGAAGAGGGCGCAATCAACAGGGCGCACGCAGTAAAGTGCGCCTAACTCAGATTACCGGTTTGAGTGAACTTCTTCTGGCCATGTTCCGTGAGGTGGCTAGACTTGGTTCTCCAGGAACTTTCCTCACTATCGATTGGAAAGGATGGGCCCTGGAGAGATATATATATACATAGCATTCCAGTTAGATATGATTATGCTATAAAAGAAAGAAAGAGGAAACTAATTTTCTAGGCTTCAAGAAAACACATTAGCTAGCCTGTGGAATTTTCTGATTTACTCATGCAGCTAACATAAGTGACACATTAACATAATACCCATCTACAGATTATGACAACTAAATTTCCCCACGCCCAGTATTATAAAAATTCCGTGGATGACAATCATACAATTATTACCAGCCATATGATCGCCCATATGAATTGGCTGTAGACCAGACGTCGCTCGCTTGATTATAATCAGTCCAAGACTGAGAGCTTCAGGGCGAACGGAAAATGTGAACGAGAACACCATCTGGGTTGAGGGTACGATAGAACATAATACAGAATGGTTTGAAAAGTATTCTGACTACGCCATCCGGTGTTGCCACGTGGGTTGAATTTGAACATTAATTGTAGGAAATCAGTACGTTCGGACAGCCCTGGTCACCAGGCGTTTAAAAGGGTTCGCTGACGAACTCCCCAATTATACGTTATGTATATTATATTCGCACGATGATTGAAAATTGCAATGGGTTCGCACAAAGTATTGCAGAGGTTATGCATTTTTAGTGGGGGGGGGGAGGAATTTTCACATTCTTTATCCTGGATCATCAAAGAAATTGGGACCTGCCTGGCCACGGCCGCCTTCAGTCTGTTTGAAAGTAACCATAATCCATATATCGGAACCCACGCAAGGTCCGACTCTTGCCGTTTGAAAAGAACTGTTTTCTTGAATACGTATGATTCTGATCTCGCAAGTATTAACATTCATGCTATTTATTTTTACCCACCTCCGGCTGAGTATGAGGAAACGAATGATAGAATACGAAACATTAGTGTACATTAATAAAACATTAATAGGAAAGTACATGTACTAAAATTGTGTTTAAAAGGTATTTCCAAAGATTTTCGTCAGAAAATGGTTTCATGAACTTAGCATCGCATGCATGGTAACATTTCCTGTGGGTACAAAATATAGCCATCTGACATTTTTTTAATACCATTCTACCCAAGCTGTCTATAAGTATAAAACATGCATTCCCTGGGGGAAGGGGGTGACTTTGCAATGTACACTTACTTTTAGCTTCTTGAGAGTTACTATTTTTGGCGCATCACCCGCCAGGCAGAATTCATAAAGTTTACAGATACCCTTCTTCGACAATAAGACCTTCCGAGTGGACAACCCAGGGTGGAGGAAACTGGGCAGAGGAGAGGCAAAACAAAAACTCGTCAGTTAGAAAATTCATGACCGAGATGACGTTCAACAACACGTACGTTATCACCGAAATACTCAAGTCAATTAATTCAAATTCTAAAAACCCCCCTTGGTTCGTCAGTTTCCGTCAAGGGTCCGTCAGTCCGACGGAGGGCTGACGGAAGTCTCTGCTTTATCTTTATCTTTATTCAATATTAAATAACAGTCTAACGATTGTTTGACATATTACATGCTATATACTGTCTCCTGTTTGTGGAGACGGTACCAGTCCCTCCTAGCGGCTCTAGTCTCTTCCTACAGTAGATTGGGGATATCGATGAACGATGGATCTTAGTTTATGGGATACGATAACGTAACAGAAAGGTTACAAGTTTGTAGTAATAACGTTATCTGGACCTACCAACCCCGAAAGGAGTGTAGCAACTCCCATGCCTTCCAGTATTCCAGTTATATGTCTCATCGCTTCCGGTACTGAGATGGGAGTGAATGATGTTGTCTCAGCATAAAGGTCAAAAGACACCGTTAAGTCTCTGTTGGAGGTTCTCACACACGAAGTGCTCAGTGATCAAATAAAGTGCTATAGTGTGAAGGATGAGGGGAAGAGGATTTTGGTCACTATCTCATTAATTCATAATTCATGCAAATGGTACGGACCATAGCAATGAACCAGTCAACGTGTAAATAACCTGGACATTTGATAGAAAGAAAAGAAAACATGTTTCAACGGATTTTGCTTGGAAGCGATGTAATGCTCGACATCGAAAAGTCAATTTCCTCATAACGTAGAACCATTCTGTGGGAGCAGTATATTCCACTTACAGTTATATAACTAGTATTTACAATGCAACACAAACGGTTCGCTGGGTGGTCAAAATCACGGGTAAACCTATAACCAGAGGAGAAGTCTTTTTAAATATTACAAATTGCCTCCCAAAACATTTGTTCAGCATCTAACAAGTAACTTGAGATGACATGACAATTTCAGAATACATGATCCATTGATTCTCCCTCAGTGTGACAGGAGCAATTCGGAGAATCCACCCTTCGTTCATGAGGAGAAGCAGTTTACTTCGTAGTCAATACACGATGTTGGAACTTGTATTGAGCATAGGACATAACATTGTGATCAGTTGAATAGCTTCATTTTCAGCCCCAGTTAAGGTGACATAGGTGAGGTATCCATCTGACCATGTCATATGTATACATGGTGCGGCGGTAGATGCAAGAGTGAACACTTTTTCCAAGTTTTGGCTATCAATTAGGAACGCTAAAACTTAGTCTCGAAACTCAGAATGAAAAACAAATATGTTTGTTCAATTAATATTACGAGTAATAACTTCGACTATGATGGAGGTTAAAACATAATCCAGTCTCATAGATGAACTATACCAAACAATATCAAAGACATTGCCAAGAATCAAGAGATACTTCTGCAGGCGATGAGGCTCAAACCAATATGGCTTACATTTTTCAATTCCGATCCCCTCAATCTTCGTAAGGTGATTCATGGCTGGTAATTCCAGAGCCCTCTTCACGAACGGCATCCCATTGAATTATCTTCTTCCTCAAAACCGTCTCTACAATTATTAAGATTAAGAATATAAGACATAAACGAGACAACGAGATCATAGATCATAATGAAACTCATTACTTCAAGATCACATTACCAAGTATGCACGAATTAGCTTGACAATTTTTGTATATTATAATAATAATAATAATAATAATAATAATATAATAATAATAATAATAATAAAATAATAATAATAATGAGCTATGGTTACCACCCCTCCCTTAAGATTAAGATTCGGGTTTATAATCTTGTATCAAGGCAGCGCCTCGATATCTTCACACGACTAGCGAATTAATCCCCTGGTCATTGTAACCTGATGAAGACCTTGCCTGCACCACCCAGGGTGCAAGTTCGCTCACGCGACCTACTACCACCCAGGCAGCCAACACAGCGGCGCCTACTTCAGTTACCTCGCAGGAACCCACTGTTACACGTGGGAAGCGTAAAACATTCAAGTGGCATGCATGCCTTGTTAACAGCACTACGGGAAAAAAATCGGGCTTCAATGGGATTCGATCTATTGATCCTAATTCATTATTTAACATTTGGTTATAGTTTACACTATTCGATTCATACTCATTCTCACCTGGGAAGAACTACTTTAATAGGTCACCGGGTTTTTAGATCACTTCCTTTCACTTCACTTATTGACCTTTCCTTGATTCGCTTATATACCATATGTTGTTTATTCTGTTTGTCATTAGGTGATGAAACAAATGAATGAAAATGAAATGAACATTAGTTCGGAGCTCTACCGACTGAGGATGAGCTAATCGACTCCCAATTAGAAACTACGATGAATTAAGCAGAAAGGCTCTAGATAAGCCCACGACAAGATTTAGTTGCGCCATTGTTTCGCTTATTTCTAGTCGACCAGCCAATCACAATAGGTTAATCAGCTAGCTACTGTTATTGTAATCCGTTATACATAGGCCTACCTGTTACAGTTGTCAACACAACGCATTTTTTTGTTTTCATCTCTGAATGTCGTTTATGGTCCCCATCCACCGTTTGTATATCTCGCCCATCTTTATATTCTCGGAGACTCATCTCTTCCTCGCTGACATCTGCTCTGGCTTTAGAGCTGCCTCCTTGGACCGCTGATAATAGTGGTATGGATCTGCAAGGAAAGTAGTGTTGCTTTCCTGAAGCATGCCTCTGTCTTTGTTTTTGTGTTTTTGCTGATAGTTGCTGGGACGTGCGTGAATAATTTTGTATACCTATATAGACAAGCATACTCTACTACTATGCCGAGGAAAACATTGATGAGGCTTCATGCCACAGAAATCCAGGGGAAAATCAAAACAAAAAAACAGAGGATAGATCTTTGATTCGAATTCTACGGTTCAGGAAACCAAGAAGGCTCACAAGAAACCCTGGTCGTAATATTCCTTGATGGCACCAGCGATGACTCGCCTTCTCGTCTTGAATAGTGATTAATATCGAGATGATATCGAGACAAGGTGTAAGCAATCTCAATCTTCTCCCGGACGACCAGTGACTCCGATACTATACCACTCTCTCGGCCTGAGCTCGGGATCGCAAGTTCAAGTTCACTGTGTGACTACTCAAATCAGACCCACTCAATAAGACCTCGGCCCCATGCCTCAGGAACAAATTCTTCCTGAATTGCTGTGTAGTAAACTAACCTCAACACACAACTAACCTCCCAAACCTCAACACGCCATCACGACAACCTCACACACCACACCGCAACTCCCACTTACGACCACTTCGAACTAACCTCAACCTCACCTCACCTCACACTCGAAACCTCAAAACTAACCTCAACCTCCACACCTCACAACACACTCACGGGATCTCAAACTGTCTTACTCCAACTGCTCGACCACTCACACCTTCAAACTCCCTCTAACACTTACTACTTCGTCCACCCTCACCAACTGTAACCTCACTCACTTACCTCAACCTAACCGCACACCAACCAAACTCTAACTCACAACACTACTCACAACCTCACGGGGGTCAACGTTGACCTACTCCTCCACTCACCCTCACCTTTTCACGCCGATCAACCTCCGACAACCCTCACAACGGGGTTAAACTACCTCAACCACTTCCCGTAACTACCCTCACATAAACGCTCAAAACTCATCCCGGGATATACCGTCATCCTCCACCGCACCCGCATCCAATCGCCCGGTTACCTCAGGTAAGCACCAGGCTGGGTCTGTACCACCCCAAATCCACTGATGTATCCGTGAAATTTCGCACCAATAACTACGGGGCGTCCTTCGATCGGCAAACCCTCCGGAGACCCTGTTTCACACAGGACATGGTTGACATGATGGTCTGACTGCGGTGCGGCCATATGCCCGAAGAAGCGCAGTTGACATCGCGAGTCAGGCAGCACCTTCACCATTCCCGCTCCCCGAAATCCCTGGCATTAATACGTGATCCTGTTCCAGCGAACCAAGGATGCGGCGAAGTGAGATAGTCAAAGAGGAATCCTGGGCACCAGTCCAAATTGAGTCGGTGCTACCGAAGCGAAGGTGGAACAACACCCTCGGTAGCACATGCCCACCACGAGGCCACATCTGTCGGGGGCACCTCGCGGTCTCGAGGTTCCCGCGGGCTTTACCCCCTGAACTCTTTCATTCGTCGTGCGGTCGCTGGCATTGTGTTGCAGCGTTAGTCCGAATTTCCCTTCCCCACAAAAAACACAACTATGTAAATCTCGACGACGACGGGGAGTGCCACCCCCCCCCCCCCCATTCCTCACTGAGGCCAAACTCCGCTTATTGGTAATTTTCAACATTATGCATTTGACTCCGTGGCCTTAAATAACGATCAACGTGGTTACACAATTGAATATGCTGCCTTATATCTTTTCATCTATTGGCATCGATCGGTCACGGCTATCTTCTGATAGTGATCATAATGTTCTCCCCTTTTTTTTACTGTCGAATTATAGCATACATATATTTAATATGATGTAATAATGAGTTCATTTTGTAATGTACGACCATTCATTATTGGTAATGGGTTAAATTGTAAACCCGTTTTTGGCATATACAGCGAAAATTGTGTCTCAATATACCATGGAAAATGTGTCTAAGCCTTCCTAAAAAAAAAACATCATTTTGACACTTTTTCACTCAATGATCTCCACGGTGAACAGATACAAGTACCCGACCTATTGTTCTCTGCGTTTTTGTTATTTGGCTTTCACTTACTTAGGTTCACTTTCTGTCATATCCGTCAGAGTATCAGTCTTCGTAGGAGGTTCAGGAAGATCCAATCTAGGAGAGATGGGGTATAACACGCGACGTGATAATTTTGTAAAATTACTGTTCAATTTTATTTGATGAAGGCAAAAAATGTCGATGGGCCTAAACTTGGGCCTATTTGAACATCAATCCCTAAGGCCAGCAAACTATAGGAAGATTCATCATTCATAAGGATTGTAATTTCGATTTTTGTTTTTATGGATGACGAGCCGTTCAGCAGTCCTGCCTCAATGTTACATTTGAGCAAACCATACCTCTTGGTGAACAACCGACCACATTGTCTAGTCCGTGGTCGTGTTATAATCTAATATTGGTCCTTCATAAAGCAGCGCATGTATCCAATGCGAAGGCATTGTTCAAATGCGCTCCCCGAACTTGCCAGCTAAGATACTTCCTGAACAAGAGAAAATGGTCTTCATACATCGCTGACGGCAACCTGGCCTAATCGACCAACCTATTTGGAAGGAAACTTCCTAAACACTTTGGAAACTGTATCATATTTCCTTCTTGTTGGTATTCCTTTCTTTTATCTTGTAGCAAAAGTTTTCAATCAGAGTGTCACAATATTGTGTATTGCTGGCAATGCACATGTTTTCAAACACGGTAAGTTGCTTTCGCATGTAATGCACCCTTTAATAATTATTTTCCGTCACATTACGGTTTTTTTAATCCAAGAGATAATTAGTTGGAAGTGAAAAAAATCTTACTTCGGTGGGTTATGTAGACCCCTTGTGCAAAGCTTGGGAAGAAAAAAGGAAACATTAACCTGCCGGACATCTTTGGGGAGTCCTCATATTAGTGCGCAATCACTCGCTAGGCAGTTTTGATACATTCCGTTGAACTCCTTATTATTAATGTTTTCATCACAAAAGTATTTCCGAACTGCATTCTGTGGCTTTTCTAATGGTTTGAAAAAGATAATTATGATTTTTGTACCAGCAGCAAATTGATGAATAATGAACAAAAACATGAGATGCACCGTCTCACCAATTCTCATACTAACCGATAACCTCCCCGACCCCCTCCCTAGACGCTGATTTTCCGGATGGATGAGGACACATTGGAGTTTAAGGTTGTGTTACGGATTTGAAAATCAAGAGACAGGTAATAACGGTGAACAATCAAATATATGGTACCAACATAATTGTTAGAATTGAAATAAAATTGTACCATACAGATCCTAATAACGGCAAGAGAGGTAATAAATATAACTAACTTAAAATTATACTAAATTACCAGCACTCACATGGGATGTTCACGATTATTCTATAGATGTGTACGATACGATATCGGCAATATACAGATATATAATAAAGGTGTCAATTTTAAATGATACAAATATACCGTTACCTACTTGATGTCCTACACGATCCTTTCTAGAAGTGTGCTGAACAGGTCATATCAACAGCAAGAGACAGACTAATAAAGGTGTCTTAATGAACTATACTAAATATACTGGGTAACCTACATGATGTCCTACGATATTCAGCGTTGAAGACCTATCTGAATCAAATGCTCTGTTATTGAAAAATAGGAATTCATTACCGGTATACATTTACTGGGGAAATTTGTCGAACTCAAAACATATAGGCTACCGCAGAGTGGCAAATGATTGTATTCACAAGATACAATGAGGCTAGGAAAGATTGTAGGCAGACATAAAAATAGGTAGAAACTAAGGAATACCAATGTGTGTAACCCAGACCATTTTATCTATTCAAACATTGTGTCAGCGAAATGCTTATCTTATCCGAGAGGCACGATTGAAGACGCTTCAAGGAAATAAAACCAGAAGGAACATAATAAAACGGAAATAATGAAATATACATGGAAATAGATGAAAAACAAAAAAACGCGGTAGGAACTATCAGAAGATCAAGACAACAGATGTAATTAGCGATAGATTGGTTCAACGTTTTTGACTCGAGAATTGGCTGATGGGAGATTTTCCTTATTTTCCTGATTATATGAACTTCACACTTTCGCTTCCTGGAAATGATACCACTTATTCGGGGTCACGAATAACGTGTTAAAGTGGATACTTGAGGTGACTTGTAAGAGTATCGAGCGCCGTATGGGTTGCTGATGTTGGGAAGTCGATGGAGTAACGCACTGAAATTGTGCGTCGGGAGAGAACAAGCAAGAGGGTGTGCTGATGGTACAGTGCGATAAGTCACTAATGATCATGGGCAAAATCTGCAAAGCGCTTTGATCAAGTCTTCGACATGGAAAACGCTATATAAGAACGAGATATTAATATTTTTATTATAATCGAGTGCTCTGTTTGTTAATTAGTCAGACTTTGGTTTCTAATCGTTTATTTGAACCTTCGTTTAATGCCACTGGAATGCTGAGTTTAGTTTCTTGGTACACATGATTCTCATATTCCAGTAGCCTCTCAAATAATAAAGTTTTCCAAACTGGCGAAATCTTGCGCTAATGGAATCATCTCAATCTACTAGTTTGTTATTCAAATGGAATTCGATGCAAATGTCCATGAGTTGGTTTGAGATCATTTATACTTACGATTCTTCGGAGAAAGCCTGAATAAAATCGATTGAACAAATGAACGTTAAAAGGGGAATAACGTACGTGTGGCCTAGAAATATATGTATATATAACTTCATTACTAACTTCTATTCATTGTTTGTCATGGTTGAGGAATATGGCCAATTAAGTTCTACTGAATTTCCTATTAAGTAGCGTATCTTCATGGTATATTGCCGAACATGGGATCGACCTTTACGAGACCTGGCAAGAGTGCAGACCTGGAAACTGAGTTTTTGTCAGCTGGAATCCTTCACCAGGTTCACAGATAATCTTTGGCGGTAATATAAAGTGGGGGTGGTGGTAATCACACTCAGACGGCAACTGCAAAATGCCTACCAATCGTTTTCATCTGTACCAATGCTAGTGTGTGAGGTACCATTTTGGATCTTAGTACCAACATGATTGAAAACCCGATTTCCAGGATGGTATAAGTCGACGCTCTATCAACTGTGTCATACCACTCGGATGAATTAACTTCGTTGCGACGGGAGGAGAACATCAGAACTCGGGGAAATCTACACGCGACTCTATTGTCGCTATTTTCAATTTATCGACAGGGAGTATAAGTAGACAATATGCACGAGCTGACTTGCTAAAATACGTGAGCTCCCTAAAATTGCGAGTTTTATTTTGGACTCGGTGTAGATCCTTAAGAGACTACTTGAATTTGTGTGCCAAAGATGACAAACTGATAATAGTACCCTTTTCCTGTGTATCCTTTCACTTTGACGTGGCATCTTGACTTGATCCTCACGATTTGAATTCTGTTTACTTTGTTAACAACATGAACAATTCGATTCGCAATTCATGATTCATGGATTCATGTCCACCTCTCATGATGTGTCACTATCTAAGATGACAAAGAAACGAACCCTTTCTGAGTTTCTCCTCTGATGTGGTGAAGACATTTCACCACGGCTCGGACTGAAGGTTCTGTAATTAAAACAGACAAGTTGATTAACCATCCAAGCTAATTATTTCTCATTCACACATGCCTATTTGCTATCAGCAGTTTGACCTGTTCAACACTTCCAATAGGAAAACCCATACTCACGAAAAACAGAATATAAACTAGGCCTATACAAGAAAAATAATAATTATTAAAATGAATTACTGTTGGCATGCGAACATCATTAGATCTTTTAGCTTCTCATCAGTGATAATATGCCGCGGCTGTACATGTGTATGAATCGCTGGTATGTAACGCAATAGATATATCCAAGCGATAATTTCCCCTATAACTTATGTTGCTGATTTCGCTCTTTGGTCATTACTATTCATCCGTATTCAACCTAATAGAATAGAATAGAATAGAAGTTTTGTCGAGATTTCAGTCGTCTTTGTCGATCAGACGACCAGAAAATAAAGCCTTGATTTACTCATTAAATTGGGTGTTTCACACCCGGTTGTGTAGATTCAAATCTGATCGTGTCATTTCATACATATACTGGGTTTACGAATAATTCAAATCTACTAAACACGCACGCTTCCTGCAGTGTTCTCCTATAAAATAAAAAATCAAAACGGATATACCTGTATATATACAGTTTACAGGCTTACTTATGGGGTGCTAAAATAATATTCATCACTTTGGAATATTTATAACGTCAGGTATAAGTACGGATGTCTGAGCGTTATTTACAAAAGAAAAACAAAAGTGGCATAATACGCTATGATAAGAAGTGTCGGAAACATGCTGAAAATAATATCTGTTTCAGCTAGACTCACCTTGAGTAGTTAGAGGAAAGCGACGCTGTGGGTGAATTAACAGGCGTTAGTAAAGTAAATAATAATAGATAATAGTTACAATATTACGTATCGTTCTCATACCCATCATAGGAGATGAAATACAAGTGAATAATATTAACTAGAGAGCTAGAAGTGATTCATACTAAACAAAAGACAATCGATCGACATGCCCTCAAAAACTGTGGAGTTCACACCAAAATAATAGGAACTAACATTGTGGACATATCGTGTCAGCAAGGTGTTTCAGAATTGTTGACCACAAATGACATATCCCATCTTCTAAAAACAACAGGGAACATGAACAAATATGAGAAATATATTTATCACGTATGAGCTCGAACTCTTCAGGCACGAATTTCCCATTTCGTGAAAAAAAAAATGATCCCGATCCTCACCCAAAATAGAGATACTTTACTCACCACGAGAAAGCTCGCAACGAAGTTAAACCAGACCAGCCAAACGCCAGGGCCAAAAGCATTATGGATTTGTCGACCTGGTAATTACTGTGCACAATATACAGGCAAGAATGACCTTGATTCACTCAGACATGTTCCGCTTATCGTGTTTATAAGTACAGAACCATTTCTATGCAACATGGACACACACACACAGCACACACACACACACACACACGACACACACACACCACACACACACACACACACACACACACACACACACACACACACCACACACACACACACACAACACACACACACCCACACGATTATGCCCCGACTGTTGTATCATAATTATTATGACAACTCTATTTAAAGAGGGTGACTTGTTTAGTCGGAGCTAATCTTCCACAAGGCCCTCAGAAATGAAGATAATCATGAAGAGGGAAAATGTAGATAGGACAGTAGCAGAACAAAGAAAGTAAAAGGCGATAAAATGTAATGTAGGTTAATCGAAACTTCGAATCCTGGTGAAACATGCTTGCTATTAACACGGGTGAGGTATATTGACCAAACCTAAAAGGAAAGGTTAACACCGAGTAGCAGCGTATGTACTCTACTACTCACATCTCACTTTCTTGGTTATGAGAACCACCCAGAGGACGAGGAAGCACGCACATACTAAACCTATCCCAAGGATCAGCCACAGAGGGTTCACCGATACGTAAGGCAAGTTCCCGCTCTGGTTAGTCGAGTATGTGACGGAATTTGCTGCAAAACCAAGTAAAAAAGTATCAAGTTTCAATTGAAGGAGGGGACTAGATGACGTGCAGAAAACAGATAGGCCCTACCTCCAGACGTTGCTTCTCTGTGAAGAAGCTTGGTCATCTATGACGAGAAATTAGCAAGAGATTGATGAAGGAACAAGCTAACGTGAGTGACATCGCTGTTGAACAATGCCGCTCTTAAACGCAGGACATTTATTTTAGTGTGTGGATACGTCCATGACACACAGAATATTTACTGTGTGTGTGTGTGTTTGTTTTATTGTGTGTGTGCATTATTCCACAGGTTTTCATCTTCAGCAAAGGCCCGTATCAGCGACATCACCTCATTCTTATTTCTTTCACCTCATCAATAATAATATCCCCACCCCCACAAGCCCCTTGCTTTCCCCCTCTTCGCCCTTCAGTGTAACTTCTCCGGCTCGGTGTCCTCATCGCTGCTGTTTTAGTAGCCTGTCCTCAACGTGGCGACCTATGACTGATAACTCATCCAAACATATCTCCATCGCATAGGCTATAATTATTAACTTTGAAAATGAAAGTAGTATCGCCAAATGGAAACAGAACTAATTCCAGTGTTTGCCAGGTTTGATAACATTTTAGAGTGCAATATCGTCTAGTAACACCTAGCTGATAATAGACAGTGTCGTTTCCATGCCACCACGATGGAAAACCGTCACACGGTATATAGAAACCATATTAGGTTGATATATCATACTCAGACCCGTAGCCGTAGCCATGTGGGGGGGGGGGCGGAGCGTTTCGAACGTCCCACCCGGCCCTAATTGCGAGAGGTTCGCTTTCCCAGCCCCCCTATACCGGAGGGGCAGGATACTATGAAATATATTTCTGAACCTAATTCAAGAAATTCAAATCAAGTTCAGCACGATCATTCGTCTTCTCTATATTCCTGGTGTTTACCATGGTGCAATGGAAATCACTATTCCATGGGTGACATGTTGGACAAGGTATCATGCTCCAAATTATAGGAGAATTAAGGAAGCCCATCATGGGCGCACATCCCGCGGGGGTGGGGAGCATATATACCCCCCCCCCCCCACACACACACACTTTTCGGCAATGCTCCTATTGACTTTTTCACACAGTTAATTTCTGGTTCATAGGCCCATCATCCTCGACTTTTCCACATGGATGAGCTCAACTGAACCCCATATTTGAAAAAAAGGTCCACAATCTTGGGAAATTCCCCTTCCACATTTGTTGGCTATGGGCCTGATACTGACAATATATTGTAATCCATATCGAATTTCGCTAGGAAGTTGTTTTTTCGTGGTGATGTCATGCAAACGTAACCGCTGTCCATTCGCTAGTTGCTACCAGAAGTCATTGCCTTCTTAAAATTGCTTGATGTGATGTTTTTCGATCTAACACAACTATATACAAAGGCTTTCAACTTCATGAATATCGCTGAATATCGTAATGACAGTTGTGTTTGGAATTATAGATATATAGTTATGTCTCAGCTGTAATATAAACTCATCGGATGTACAATTCCGCAGCTGATGCAATACAAACATATTGAACCAACCGTTTTATAGGAGAGAGGTGATACGTACACATAGCCGTGTATGCCAATCATGTTGGGTAATCAGGAGTGTATCAATAGTCTTCAAATTAAATATTGCAAAGGAAGCGAATTCCCTATTGAAAGAAACTCTTGATTGAAATAAAATTACACCTGAACTGTGTTGTTTGCAAATATTAGATTCCTTGAGGGAAAGAGACACCGCTCAGTATATGTCATAAAAATGCTCAACGGTAGATAGGATGAACTGACTCCTAAGAAACATTTGTGTCATATTCAGCCGATGGCCGAGATCTGTAACAGTTTTATACGTACTTGCTCGTCCGATGCCAAACTATAGTCACCAGTAACTACTACTTAGGCTTCACACTGGTTATAACAAAATATGATTTGTCTGTTTGTAACCCTACTAATTAGGTCATAGGGATAGGCAGATCGGGTAGCGGATAGTGTCTCAGTCCGAGATTGGAAAAGCTGGAACCCTCTTCATTAAGTTCTCACGTTATTACAATAAAATAATACATCGTAAATTGGAAATTACCTGTTGTACCATCTGTTAACGTGCTTGTCGTGCCAGTCGTGGTATACGTATACAATAGGTCTACAGTCCCGTTTATGACCTGCGTAATATTAATCTCCGCTGAATCAGAACAGTCACTGTAGCAGATTTGGCGCGAGGAAGCAAATGGAACAGAAGACTTGAATCATAGGTCGTTCCATTTTCGTGGAATATTTTTGTTAGTTCGCCGCTGATTGGTTTTCCATCAGAGTACAGTTGATTGTGCATTGGACGGGCTCCAAGTGCTTCACAGGTGACTGTCAACAGTTCGCCCTGTTGAACCACGTGATGCTCCAGAGACTGTGCCATTGGCATGAAGTGAAACTTGAGGCAAAACTGTGAAAAGAGTGAAAAGTAGCCGACGCATACAATTGATATTCAACGATAATGCATAACACTTCTATCAGAACCAACAGCGTCGCAATTCTTCAAATCAGTCAAAATCATACACATATAACGAGAGATTTGATAGTCGTGCATGCGCATTCAATTCCTAGTGGCCTTATCAAGAATACCGTAGACCGCTTTATTGAGTTTGGCAATATTTGATGTCCTGTCACTCCTGTTGTTCAACAGCCTCGGTATGTATAATGTAGTAATGTTTTCAGACACTTGATTGATCGATAGGCGAGCTAGATTTGAGCGCCCACTTTCGATCCGAAAGTCTCCGTTAAGCCTTGCCTCCCATGGGGGCCCATATGGTGCAAAATCCTCGAGAAACCCGGAGTCTAAACAAGACGCAACTATGTAGTGATTCCTTGTCCTTTTTGAATAATATCAAACTTTGTAACAACTCTCTCTCCCCCCCCCCCCCCCCCTCTCTCTCTCTCTGAGATGTGCCGGCCGAGTTTTAGTAAGTTCAGTGTAGGTGGTAACACCTCATTAGTCTATTCGTGACGTAGGTCGATGAACACTAAGCTACTGCCACTATACGGTACTCTTCGGGATTGGCGGCGTGCGGACCGTGCCGGTTTCTACCTTGGGTGCAATATCAATAAAGCGCCGTAGACAAGTCAATGACGTGATAGGGCTCTGACTGAAAACCCAGATAATGGTAGTATATAATATAATGCGACGCGGATCACCCACACCGCCCGCGGGTGCTTAGTTGTAGTTGCTGTGTACGTTCCTACCGGGGGTGGGCGTGAGAAAAGTCGAGGAGAGTTCCACATGTAAATCTGGTTTGGTGTGCAATCTGTCCCCATCTCTGATTCGTAGGTCAATGAATAGTCATAAGTCATGTCCTGGCACTCGTTGGTAGATTAGCCGAGATGACCGCAGCCTCGACTTCGTTAGAATAATGATGATGATGATGAGATGATGATGATGATGATTGATGATGATGATTGATGATGATGATGATGATGATAATAATAATAATAATATAATAATAATAATAATGATAATTATACACACGGCTTAAAATAAACACAGGGCTTAAAATAGAAAAACAGAGGCGCTAATAACAGCAGCGCAAGATCAATCCCTCAACACCAAGTGCCACCAAGCAAAATACTGCGATCATCCGCGGACCCGAAGTGCCGAATGGCGGTGAGAAAGATGAGACTGCGACCCACATAGTGAGGGTATGCTCGAAAATAGCTGGGAGCCTCTATAAGGTGAGACGCAACAACGTCGCAGCTGCCATACACCACAGAGTGGGTGAGTTCTACAAGATCCTAACGGAACACAGTAAGACATGGCGCCACCAACCCAATCCAACGAAGAGAATGGACAGAGCCAAGATCCTCTGGGACTTCGAAATAAGAACCGATCGAGACATACACGAAAGAAGACCAGACCTGGTAGTGGACAAGGCCACAAGAGAAACAACGATCGTCGATGTGGCCATTCCCAACGACACAAACATCGTCCTGAAAGAAAGAGAAAAGATAGAGAAATACCAGGATCTGCGTCTCGAGGTAAAGAGGCTGTGGAATGTCAAAGCCAAGTTGTGCCCGTCGTGATAGGGGCATTCGGCGCAGTCACCACCAACATAGACTCACATCTGGAAAATATCCCAATCACCCACCATGCAACATCCCTAACGAAGACGGCCATACTTGGCACTGCCCACATATTAAGACGTGTACTCAACCTCCCAGAATCCGGGTAGGATCCCGAGGTTAGAAAGGAACAAGGAGAGGTCACAAGCCAACTGAGAGAGTTGTGAGGAGAGAGAGATAATATAATAATAATAATAATAATAATAATAATAATAAGAATAATAATAATAATAATAATAATAATAATAATAATATAATAATAATATAATAATAATAATAATAATAATATAATAATAATAATAATAATAATAATAATAACACACGGCTTAAAATAAACACAGGGCTTAAAATAGAAAAACAGAGGCGCTAATAACAGCAGCGCAAGATCAATCCCTCAACACCAAGTGCCACCAAGCAAAATACTGCGATCATCCGCGACCCGAAGTGCCGAATGTGCGGTGAGAAAAGATGAGACTGCGAACCACGAGTGAGTGTTACTCGAATAGCTGGAGCCTCTATAAGGTGAGACGCAACAACGTCGCAGCTGCCATACACCACAGTGTGTGTGAGTTCTACAAGATCCCAACAGAACACAGTAAGCATGGCTCCACAAACCCAATCCAACGGAAGAGAATGGACAGAGCCAAGATCCTCTGGGACTTCGAAATAGGATCCGATCGAGTCATACACGAAAGAAGACCAGACCTGGTAGTGGACAAGGCCACAAGAGAAACAACGATCGTCGATGTGGCCATTCCCAACGACACAAACATCGTCCTGAAAGAAAGAGAAAAGATAGAGAAATACCAGGATCTGCGTCTCGAGGTACAAGAGGCTGTGGAATGTCAAAGCCAAGTTGTGCCCGTCGTGATAGGGGCATTCGGCGCAGTCACCACCAACATAGACTCACATCTGGAAAATATCTCAGGCACCCACCATGCAACATCCCTAACGAAGACGC
Source organism: Sclerodactyla briareus (assembly GCA_026419785.1). NCBI lineage: Eukaryota > Metazoa > Echinodermata > Holothuroidea > Dendrochirotida > Sclerodactylidae > Sclerodactyla > Sclerodactyla briareus. The sequence continues at coordinate 61,477 of JAODTK010005752.1, read as the reverse complement.
CCATACTTGGCACTGCCCACATATTAAGACGTGTACTCAACCTCCTAGAATTCGGGTAGGATCCGAGGTTAGAAAGGAAAAGGAGAGGTCACAAAGCAACTAGAGAGTTGTGAGGAGGAGAGGATAAGAATCATAATAATATAATAATAATAATCATACAGAATACTAATAATATAATAATAAAAAGAATAATAATAATAATGATCGGTTTCGCTCGGCCAAGTGTGCACGTCAAGTGACGGGTAGACAGCAAGATTTTCACAGCGATTGTACGGAGACATGCGGGCCTTCCGTGCGGTGATAGTTCTATTTTCCCTATTCAATGTCATAGTCTCTTCAGCTTCAGTGTGCTGACTTTCGGTTAACTGAACCAACATAGGAAGAAAGTGGAAAGTGCTAAAAGTATTTGTAATTCACTTAAATGTTATAAATAACTGTCGAGTATTCAAAGGCGAAAACCAAATTTAGGAGATTTCAACTGCCTTTACAACACACACGCGACCTTGCTTACAGTATTCCGTCAATTGAGCCAGTGTTAGAGCAATACAATTTTATCACATAAGGAAGGCCTTTTCCTGTCAATTTTTCGCATGTCGTCTGTAAATGGGGAATGATTTTCCGAGCTCCGAATCTTATATATGACGTCCCGGTTATAATTCTGCAACAGAGGCTCTCGTATGTGCATGTTCAGTCACATTATTTCCCTAAATCATAAATCAAAACAACAGGGTCAGTCACTTGGCCTGGTCCATATTCTCTTCTAACTAGTGAAAAGAAAGGCTGTTAAAGATATGCGGAAACGGTTGCAGTTATCGCAATATTTTCTCTTCAATCGGTAGCGATGTGTATGCTCTGTTGAAGGGATCATCCGAGATTCCTTCTCCATCCCTGAAGAAGGCTTAAGCACGAAATTACTCTCTCTCTTTCTGGGGTCGGTATTCAGATGAGAAGATGATTATACTCGCGATTCGTTTTGGTCAGATACATTAAAGGGGTGCGCACTCGTCCTTGTCAGGTGATGAACAGGAGATATTACACAGGCGGTTTCGCTCTTACTGCGAGCATCCGATGTCTCTGGGACGCCTTCTCGGACCCAGTTAACGTTGCCAGAACAGTCCGTTGATGGTTAGAAAACTCGGCGGGTACTGCGAAAGGAAAGCGAGATATGGCCCCTTGGCGTCGATTCTAGTATGTTGTTGTTGTTGTTGTTTTTTGTTTTTTTTGTGTGTCGGTTTCAGGATTTGGGCGGGCGTGTGACTCGCTCCCGACCCCTTCGTGAAACAACCAGATTCAGTAAGCCAGTCTATACAATCGGCTTTAGCATTTTATCCTAATATAGCTACTGAATTTCTGCCAATGTGCGTACGAGAAAAGAAACAGATGAAAATGTACAACCACCATCGTTGTCCAGAAAATCTGATGTGTACTTTGAACTTGTTGTCCCGAGGTCTATGACTCTGCTACTGTCGATCAGAATTCGAACTGGTCGCATTTAGAAATCAACCGGTCGAATACACCTTTCGAAACGTACGATTCAAATTCGACAGGTCGAAAAAGATGTTTTCGAATACTACCTCCCCATCGAATCTACCTACGACTGAAAAATTGTTAGCCTTTAAGAAGCGCCATAACATCATTAACAAAATCAGTAATCTCTAGTTACTGTTATGAGAAATAATTTAGACCGTAAGTTCGTCAAATTTTATGACCAGTTCTCTGTAGAAAATGAAAAATGTGATAGCACCGGCGCTTACGTTTCGATTACCACCTTAACGACCCTACTCGAATACTAAGGACTGTTTATATGAACAGTACCGATGGCGACAAATGTATGGCTCTATCTGGATCAGAAGGGCGGACCTAGCCTCTCGCTTCACGCGCGAGCGACCCACCATGAGCTCCGAAGGTAATTGAGGTCTCCGCCTGAGGAACGTGATATGTTTCACTGTTAGATCTGCATTAATTATGTGAACGTCACTTGTTCTACGTCGACCGGTCTCTCTCCAACATGATTTGAATGGGATCGGCAGGTCATGGAATGTAACCAGACTAAACAAGCGCCTCCACATTCTCAGTAGAATAGAGAATTCCCCACGTGACGACTCTCTAGCTGTTCAGTCCTCTCCGACATCTGATTGAATACGCTGCCCGTTCGGTCACCCTGGACTTATTGTGTCCAATCGCTCTACTCTCGAGATTATCTAACAAACGGGGCATTCCAGAATCATCCTCGGCCAGAATTACTAGGCTACCACAATTTGCCTTGAAGGTTATCAATATGGAAAGTGTTGAGCAGCGACGCACTCAGCTGTGTGATGAATTGCCAGTTCTTGTTTGTCATCTGAGAGGTCCTCAGAAGTGTTAAACAGAGAACGAAGCGATCACACATGAACTACGCAACCGCCGAGCGCTTCCTCTTGAACCGCGTCCGGGGCGTAAATACGGGGTGGGGGTGACACCCCCTTGAAAATCGAAGTCCGTTCTCTGGGCGCAAAAAAGTCGGTCCTCCGAGTTAGTGAAAAATTAATTGATTTATAGGCCATGCCCTAGTATTTTTTAACTAAGTAGGTGATGACTTTACCAGTAACTTCGGCATCGAGTGTGAGAAGTTTCTCTAAGTTTAAATAATGAAGACGTTCTTACGTTCTGCGTCATGGGCCAGACCGACACGGGACCTATTTACACTGACTGTGAGCGTGATGCAATTGCAATTGTTGATCGGTGGCCAGACTTGCCTAAGTTTGGGTTCGCCTATCAGTGTTGATCGGGGCACCGATATGGAGGTCGGCGTAAATAGGCAGCTTTTTTACACCCCTTAATGTATGTGGAATATATACGTAGTGCCACCGTTCGGGGAGCAAAGCGAGAAACGTCGGGGAGAAAAAGTACGAAAAAATAGGTGCGTTGGGCACCCGAGTGCTGGAAATTGATTTAACTATGATGGACATGCGTGCCAAGTTCCAGCACCCATCGGACAACTTATTAAATATCGTATCACCTCTGGGCTAAGCAAGACCATATGTGAATGCCTTCCTCCTGCGTCCTTCCATGTCCCAGTCATCATCATGTTGACTTTAGTTCAAGCCTTGGGAAAAATCACGTGTCCACTTATATATTTACCAAATATGAGTGCACCAGGTTATTCATGTCGCTAGGTTACAGACCGTTTTTGACACACATTATCTAACACCGCAGTTACGTAGTCTGAAAAAAAATATGTGGCAGAAGAAATGAATATTTAAGGTAATTCATGCTAGAATATCGTACAGGATAGCACATTTGCGTCTGAGGGTGTTCATCAGGTTTGGCAAAAATTCCCAAATGGGAGGGGCTACCCACCTCCCCTCAGACCCCTCCTCCAGATTAGTCTATCAACGAGATCACTACGAAAACGATTGGCCACCCATTCGGGGACCCCAGAGCACACTCCACGACCGCATAGCGCCGCCTCTGGCACAATACCGAACTACGAATCGGTCTCACGAAACTCTTGTCGTCTCAATGAGTCACAACACCCTCTGAATTTTATGTATATATCCCCTGACCACGGGTGTAGAACAAACATGAGATATAACATAGCCCAAACCCTTATATTACGCCTCCTGGAACTCCTGCCAACGATGGTAATATCACTCACTTCCTGATGCATTAATTACGACTTGATAATCTTTTTGTCCTATCGAAAATCACTATACAGAGATCTCAGGCGTAGATACTTTGTATATCGTATTAGAAATGGGCAGGAAATACCTCCCTTCATATTGACGTCCACGTATTGCAAAATTATTTCACCCATTGATTGGCCTACATTACGCTATCATAGACATGGCGGTGAATACTAGGAAGGGGTACCAACCCCCATCTCGTCGAGGGTGGATGGGGATGTTGGGAGGGATGTGAACCTGTAGCCGGAGACCCTAGGGAAGCCGACGCAGCCCCCAACCTCGCCTACAGCAGCGGTGGATAAGTTTAGGGGGGTAATTGTTGTAGAAAAAATGTTAGGGTCCGATGGCATGGTACATGATTTCATAATTAATTTCGCCACAAGGGAAAGAGCTTGGGAAAAGTAGGGGTGGGGGGTGGTAACGCCAAATAGTTTTCATTAGTTTACACTGGAACTCAAAAACAGAAGAAGCTCATAGACAGCATGATCTCGGACAGGAAAATAGTATCAGAAAAAGTATTTTGGGGGTAATATACATGACATCTCTGACTTGACATGTGACATTCGTCCCGAGTCCGCTATTTCGAGGTGGTACCTGGTCTCGAAATACGAAAGATTCGAATTCCAGCAGTTACCGGACTTGGGTTTCCAGTACTCGACGTTTCGATGAATGAGGTCGTGGTCTTCACTTCAAGGTTCCACTGTAATGCATTGGACTTTGGCGTTACAGGGTTCGTTACGGGATAATTGCGATGGGTCTTACAATGTAACCAAACGGCTGTTTGCCATTCCCCTGTAATCCAGTCTGGTTTCACCGTTCGAACTATTTAACTTATGATAGTGTTGTGTTAAATTATAAGATCTCACAACTTATAAACATTACAAAGGAAATAGACATTCCAGTGAACGAATATGTGAAAAATAGAAATCTGAAATGTCACTCAAATGACTTATGTCACGTGAAAAAAATCACCATTGTCGATTAACCATAGTTTGAACCGTCTTGAGGATTGATCAGGAAGTCATTAACTCTGTACCTTAATTGTATTAATCGAATAGCTAACAAGCTATGGAGACTACAATCCACGCCAATTTTTTTGGAACAACTGCATGGCTTCCAGAATGAACGAATTTCTCTGTCGCCCTGGCACCCCTTCCCCCTCCCCTCTGTTGAATGTTGGTCTCGTTGTCGAAAATCCTGCAAGTTTGAAGCGACACATTGACTAGGGGTTGCAGGCAGGGGCGGCGATCTGTGTTGAATATTGGGGGGGGGGGTGGCTCTGCGGGTAGCACAGCTAGCGGAGCTCCACCAGGGTTATCCCGTAGCGGTAAAATGTAATTTTTAGTTTTACAGACCCCCCCCCATATTGCAGGAAGTGGCACTTCTGGGTCAATGGCAGTGAGCAACATCCCTAAAAATCGTCCAATAATTTCCGAAGGTTTTATTCAGAACCATTCCTGTGAAGGACTTAATCAATGTTCCTTCCGTACAATTCGGGCCACCGTGGTTGTTGTCGCGTAGGGTACAAGGGAAATTTTCGTTTTACAGCCCCTCAATTGCTGGAAACGGCAATTCCCGCGCTTTATGGCAGTGAGCATCGTCTCTGAAATTGTCAATAATTTTCAGAAATTGTATTTCAAGAAAGTTAACGTTCTTGAAGGAACTAATTGATGTTTATCCCTTGCAATTTGGGCGCATTAGTTGTCTCGTATAGGTAAAAGACAATTTTGAGCGCTTACGAATCCCCCAGATTGCCGAAACGGTACTCCCCATGCATTTTATGGCAGTAAGCAACATCCCCAAATTGACAATGAATTTCTGAAATGTAATATATCTCAAGAAACACTCTTGAAGGAACTGATCAACGTTTTATTTTATATTCATTACAATTCGCGCCACCATCATTTGCGCGTACCGTACAAGAAAATAGTCTTACAGGCACCCCCCCCCCTCCCAAGATTGCAGGGAGCGGCACTTCCCTCGACTTATGGCAGTATGCAATCATTGAAATTGCGACAGTAAATTTCCGAAAACTGGTCGATGTTAATCCTTATATTTCTTCATCGTGGTCTTCTTTCCTACCATAGCCATGTCTTAGAGAGATTCCATCGAGGACACTTCAATTGGGTTGGAGGCTGCCGCAGATTGAAAATTTGCTTGAACATCACTGTCATGGAAAATGTGTGCATTTTTTCGGGCATTTGATTGAAAGGAATTGAGCCAGTTTGCAGGCAATTTGGTCATTTTTCAGGTAAGTTTCGCTCACAAATTTTTCGTCTAAATTCTCCATGTCTCAGATTTGTTTCGCCCGGCTACCGCGCCTGTATCGTGCCCCCCATACGTCCAATCACGTGACCTCCATACTAATTGTGCACGATCCCCTGCCCTGTTGTTTTTCGTTACATATAGCTTTCCTCTCCTATTAAAAACAGCACGTCAGGCTGGCAAAGCCAATCTGAACAATAAGGATCAGAAGTAGACTAAACTGTGTGCTTTGTTCAGAAAATAGCAGTGGGATTCCGGCAGTGTTGTAGTGGGAAGGAGGGGGGGGGGGGGATTGCAACATGAATCATGTCCGAAACCAAATTCTCCTCGTGGCCTACCTATATATGTTCACCAAACTTAAAAATGACACGTATGAACAAAATCCTCTTTGCCTGAACTGAATATGACAATTTTTTGTACACGTGGAGCCACTGTTCCACAAATAGGATACCTGCGCGCGCACGCGATTTTTCTTTTTGCATTTCGGCCTTTTTTTTGTCATTTTTGTTTTGGCCGTATTTTACATATGAGTATAGGATTTTCTCCGCCAGTCCGCAAATATTGGGGGTGAATTTGATTATGGTTCCCCCCACCAAGAATATTGGGGGGACAATGTCCCCCTGCCCCCCCTGTGTTCCCCCCCCCCCCCCGTGTCGCCGCCATGGGTGCGGGGAGGTGTTTCCAACAATTTTGGCGGGGATTGTAGAATAGTCCCACCTGTGGCCAGTTATACTCAGCTTTCAGATCCGCAGGATTATCCATCGTTCGGCATTATTACTACTGCCCTCTATAATTTGAATGGAAGTAGCGTTATATTCTACTCATCCAATACTGCCCCTTCAAACTGTGAAAGAAAAACCTCCCAATACTCACTCATTTTAGGTAGGACGCACACTCGCTGGAAGTTGGGGATCCGAAGCAGCAAAAGCGATGCTTTGTGTGGGTTGGGGGACGTGTGTATGTGCAGTGGCACCGCCGCTGGGGCATGTGGGGCGTGTTCCTCCCTATCATATGTGACCCGGAAAATATTTCCCGGGGGGTAGGGTGAGGTGTGAATAGGGTGAGTGTGAAAGAGGTGAGGTGTGAATAGGGGAGGTGTTGGAATAGGATAATGGACTATAAATAGCAGCAGTTTGCTTTCAAGGACGTTTCAACTCAACCACGTTCCAAAGAAAATGCGTCACCCTTATCACCTTAGACGCTTCCTCCATATACGTCACCAAGTAGGGTCCACCACCCCATGAATTCACCCCCCCCCCAACCGAGAAAACCTGCGCGCACCCTGTGTATTGTGGTCATCAATTTAGTACCTCGATCTCACCTCAACTTTTATGTTTGGGACCCTGGTCTAACTGGTTACTCTCCTTTGCAATCTCTCAGTAGTTTGATGTCTTTGTTCCAATTACTTACTTTACTTACTTTATCAGCCGTTTTGTCGATCCACTGCAGGATGAAGGACTCAGCATGATCTTCTACATGGCCTCTGTCTTGTGTCGATGATAACCAATTTCCTCTAAAAGTGGTATCGTGCTCATCTCCATCGTTTCATTTGGCGTCCTCTATTCCTTCCTTCCCGTATGGTGTCCAGTAGTGATCTTGGTGCGCCAACGATTGTCCGTCTTACGGCTGATGTGTCCAGCCCAATCCCCACGTCCTCTTTTTAATGATTGATAAGATGTCTTTGCGGGTTTTGGTGTACTTGGGTTTGCTCCCTGATCCATTATGGTTTTTTCCTGTCTTTATAGTGATATTTAGGATGCTTCGTTCCCATGTTGTGTTGGGCTGCTGCCAGTTTCTTCTCCAGTTTGATGTTAATGTCCAGTTTCAGCTCCATATGAAATAGCGGGAAGAATGCATTGGTATTGACCTTTCTTTTTAGGCAGATTGGCAATTTCATGATGAGACTGTATCGTTCCAAAAGCGTTGCCAGCCAGCCGTTAAGTCTTCTCCTGATTTCCGAGGCTTGATTTTTGCCTCGAAGCAGAGAACTGCTTGTCCAAGGTACACATAATCTTCGACCTGTTGTATTGCTATCTCATTCACTTTTACCATCATTGGAGCTGTCGCTGATCTTGCTATAACCTTTGTCTTTTGATGTTCATTTTAACCCGCCTTCTTTTGCTCTTCATCACAGAACTTGCAGCATGCATTCAGCTCAATGAGGTGTCAGACTATGGACGATATCATTGACATAAGGCGTAGGTGGCTCTTCTCAGTACCGTACTCTCATTATGTTGATTCCCCTTTCCAACTCCAGGCCAATTGTTTGAAGATTCATTCCAGAGTAGCTGTAAATAGCTTTGGGGGATAGTGTCCTCCTGTCGTACTCCCTCGTTTATCATGATTTTGTTGCTGTCTTTTGACCTGTATTGAAGCAGTCCTTTGTAGATGTCTTTAAAGATTCTCAGGTATCCGTGGCTAATTCCTTGCTCTTTTAGTGCCTTGAGTACTTCACAGGTTTCGACCGATTCTCGAATGCCTTCTCGTAGTCTACAAAAGCTACACATACGGAATATTGTACTCTTGGCATTTTTCTTGTAGTTGATTGATGGTGTGGATGTGTTCCATGGTCGAGAATCCCTTTCTGAATCCTGCCTGTTCTCTCTTGGCTGATTTCTGTCCAGTGTATTGTTATACCTAACTACCCGGTTTGTTATAATCCTTGTGTATAGCTTGTACAAGTTTGAGAGGAAGCTGATAGGCCTGTAATTCTCCAGGTCGCTTTTGCTCTCTCTCTCTTCTTGTGTAGAATAATTATTGTGCTGCTTCTTTCCATTCGTGGGGATCTGCCCTTTTTGCATGCCCCGTGTACAGCTGGCAGTCTTGCGATATGACGTCTCCTCCTTCCTTAATTGTGCATCATCTTGGTCCTGGGTGCTTCCCCCTTTTCATTTGTCTTACGGCGTGTTGCATCTCCCGGTTGTACATTTGGTGATTTCTTCTTGGTCCTGTGGTTCTCGGATTCCTCTGTTTCTCATTAACTCGCATATAACTGCTCGTAGAAGTCCTCATGCCTTTTTAGTATCTGATCTGGTCCCATGATTTCCTCGACATTTCCATCCAGGAGACTAGTGATTTTTCTTTCCCTTGTGTTAGCTCCTTGTAGGTTTTTATCAGACTTTTTTGTTCGCCTCGATTGTGATTGTGATCATCTGTATGTTAGCGCCGTATGGTCCTCCTGAGTTTCTTTCGAATGTCTTACATGTTTCTGTACTCTACTCTAACGTTATATTGTTTCCCGATCCGCTCTCATGATCTTCTCTTCTCCATGATTTTTTTGGTTGAATTTCTGATATCTTGGTGTCCTCTAGTCTTGGTTTCTTTCTGCGATTTCCATAGCCAGTCCCTTGAGTGTTTTTACAATCTGGTCATTCATTTTTCCAGAGTCCTTTCTCCTTCAACATCGTCTGCCAAGTGTTGAAACTGGTTTTTCAACTGTAGTTGAAGTTCGTTCTTCTTCTTCTTCAGTTCGATTCTCCAGGTTGATGCCACTTTTGCTTTGGTCTCAGTGTTTTTGTCCTTTCTAATCTGGTGTTGGTTTTCTTTGCTCATGACCATCCTGTGGTCGCTACCCACATTCACTTTGTTGATTGTTTTTAACGTTCGTTGAATATAATGTGGGCTGTCCGAGAGAATGAAATCAATTTCGTTTTTTTACACAGCCATCTGGGTTTCTCCAGGTCATTTTCTGCCTGCTCACTTCTTGAAATATGTGTTCATTATTTTCAACTTGTTACTAATGGAGAATTCAATGAGTCTGTCCCTTCTGTCATTCTTCTTCACCAACACCCACAAAATGTCCGATAATGTTTTTTTCTTCTCCATCTTCTCTCCTCCCCACTTTAGCATTGAATCGCCATAATCAATTGTGTATTGTTATTTTTCAGTAGTTCAGATATTTCCTCGTACAGTTTATCCACCTCCTCATCCTCGTGCGTAGAAGTAGGGGCGTAGACTTGGATAATTTTGACTTCATACCTCTTGTTTATCCTCAATGTCAGCTGGGCGAGGCGTTCGTTAACACCTTTGACTTCTATTATGTTTCCTGCTATGCTTTTGTGTATTAGGAAGCCGACTCCTGCTTCACTCTTGTCTTTGTATCCGATGTGGTAGAAATGGTGTCCACTCTTCAATTCCAGGAATTGTTCATTTCGTCTTCTAAAACCTCCCCTAAACCGATGATGTCCCAATTTACTCCTTTTCGTTCCTCTTGAGTCCAGTTATCTCTCTTCCCGCAGTAGTGTTCTCACATTGTGGGTTGCGATGGTCAAGTTCCATGGTGGCCTGTCCTTACCCAGGTATTCTTCGCACCCCCAGCTCCCTGCTTTAACGTACCCGCGCACCATGTTTGTTCAATTACGTTTCCAATGGAATCCCATAGTCCAGATGTGGCTTCACTAGTGACATTGCACCCGATACCCATAGCTAGTATGTATGTGTAAGGCATGAACGGAGTTCGGGATCCAGAAAGGATCCCCTTCTCCACAACGTAAAGAAACTGGCTAAAAATAGCTCCATCAGTAACACTGATAAATACCGATTATCGCGTGTTCATTCACACTTGCTGTAAATACTCCCCTCTGAAAGGCTGAAACAGGTCAGCCTATCGTGCATTAACCGGCGTTAATGCACAGTGTTATGCACGTTGACGGGTTGTTGAATGCGTATATAGATCGCCACAGGCGAATCGAATGACTGGTGTAGGTATTTGTTGTAAGTGTCACACGCATATGTATACAACGTATCAATTGAAACGTGCTACTCACTTATTGGCTATGGTGAAGGGATACATGTGCCATTGTATGTCACGAATTGGACGCGATTACCAGAGCCACAAGCTAGCATTTGAACGTTTTGAATAGGAACTGCTCTACAAGATTGTAGAGCAAGTTCAAGAACATTGGTTTCAGCACAAGTCAAAAGAAGCACCAGCGGGACTATGTGACACTAGCCAATGATCGAAAAGCTTGGAATTCAATGATTACACGCGCAATGGCAACCTAGCCGAAAGCGTAGACGACGACGACGATGAATAGAACTTGCAAAACCGCCTGATTGTATCTCTTTACGCAAGTCGAGCGAGATAACACACGCAATGTAATGCGCGTTACTTACGCTTTTGGGTTGAGACCACGGAGCTATTATATTAACTGGAGAGGCAACGCGTGCAATATATTGAAGCAAATTGAAAATGTCCCCCCGCATCCGGACTGACATGAGATCACCTTCATGCGCGTTAAAGTGTTTGACCACCTACGGTATGCGTTACTCTAGTAGTAGTAGTAGTAGTAGTAGTAGGTTGAGTCTTCGTTTATTCGACATGCTCAGTGATCAATCTCGCCACGCATCACGATCTTGCGCAAGGTTTACTGCTTCCTCGAAACTGTTATGTTGCGGTTCCTGAATTGCGATTTGATTTTTCCGAGCAAATTAGTCACAGGTCTCCCAACTGGCTTAGTAGTATGTCTCAATGCTTCTCTCAGAGCGATCTTCGCTGGAGCTTCTTCTTGGAGTCTCGCGACGTGACCGAAAATCTTCAAAACGTCTATGTGGCTACTACGGAAACCAGGAATTTGATGGTCACATCCATTGAGTTCATCGTTTGGTATCCAATTGTTATGGCCTCTGATGTTCAGAACAGTGCGGAGTAGTCTCGTTGAAAAGTGTCAACTTTGTGATAATTATGCTCATGGTGGACTACTTTTATTCATATGCGTCGACATTCAGCCACGCGCTTTGTGCGCGCTTATATTTCCAGATGGACTTGAGAGAAGCGCATATTGCTGCCGTTAAATTGTTATTGCTGCTGTTAATTATGTACAAGACTTTGCAATGTCATCAGGGGTTCCTATTTTATACATAAATAACTTCACAGATTCTTCGACATCAGGAAATTCAAATCAAATCACAGGAAAAATGGGTCTGGGAAAATCATGATAATAGAGACTGGATAAAGGACAAAAAGTAATTTTTTGTAGTCCGGAAACTCGTACCAAAAGGTGAGCAAAACATGTTACAAAAAGTAATGGAAAATATCATTTAAATTCTTAGTGAATATTCATTTTGATATGTACATTATTATTGTGAATGTATGTGCAGCAAATCATCCTGGATGGTTACATGGAGATAGGACTGGTTCAACAATCTTGGCACATGGGGGGGGGGGGGAATGGTACAAAAACATTTTAGCACAGGGGACTGATATGACCAACACTCTTGGCACAGGTCTAAAAAATATAACCACAATGATTAGAATTGTCAGGGTTAACCATGTGTGACATTACCATTACTAAACCGAGAAGGGTATCAGCAACTGCACATTCCTGAGGACTGGCCAAGGTGGTTAACATTTCAAATGATAGAGAGACACTATAGCACAACAAAATATCAGCAGGAAGGAAAAACCATTACTATTTCACTCCTCCAGTCACCGCTTATAACAAACAAGCCAAGCCTGGATTGAACAGGGTCACGTTGTGTTCTCTGAATGGGCTCCAGAGAGGGCTGACCGTGAAATTTCATGGAGGAACCGTGCATAAAAAGCCTCCATATATACACATATGGTAAATGGAACCTATTAGTTTCACCAAGGCCAATAGTCATGTGAATATGGCAGCCAAACCACCCAGACCAAATTTCAGCCAATTCTAGTGTAGCAATAAGACACAACGGCTAGTGACATCACTGGGGGTCTGCAGAATCCTGTGTGATACAAAATCAATGTAGAATATGTACTTCTGAGACCCTGTAACAAACAAACAAACTATAGATGGGATCCACATATCACAGAACTGACAGAATCATTCCAAAAATATCAAAGATAATTTCATTCATGGTCTAATTGAAACCTAATTTTGGTACTTATCAAGGCAGAAAAATGCAGCATTTATTGTGTACAATCTATGGGCAACCTTTAGGACGGCATTTTTACCCTGTGACATCATAGATTCCTCAAAATCCTCAAAAGTAGATTGGAATAACTTGACAATACCACATGCTAGGACCTCCAAATTTGGTGTGTGGGGGCTTTGATATGGCCTCTTTCCACCTGTGCTAGTTTAAAGGATATCTGTTACATGACTATCGACCTTCAACTTTCCTCACCTGTGTTATCTCCAATGGAAAGGTTCTTTTCATGATTTTACAGTAATGCAGGGGTAAGGCAGCCACCGAGGAGGTTGGGTGGGGATGGGGGATGGAGGGGGGGGGGGGGCTAGCCAACATAAGCAGTCCATTTCTCCAAAGTGATCACTAACCGGGATTATTCTCAACCGTTGCGATAAACATGAATATGTACGTCACTTCCCCATGTGGATAGTAGTATTTCAGCTGCAAACTTCCTGCTCGTGGGTTTCCCTCAGCTGCAAACTTCCTGCTCGTGGGTTTCCCTCATATCCTGCATGTACTCAATTTTCTGGTGGTCAGAATCTAAAGTTCTGTGATCATACCAAGATATTACCCACAGAGTCTATGGTTAGGAGATGTCAAACAAAGTGTGGTATAACTGCTCCCCTCTTCCCCCTGTAGTATGAAAAGTACAATTTTAGAATTACCCTAAGATCAAAAAATGTGCCAACCCCCCACTTGAGCAGGTGCTAATTAATGGTAAAGGTACCTACGAATTTCCTGTCAATCACTACAGAACCACAAAATGTGTCTGGAAGTTTCAAACATAGGCATAAACTAGGGAACTTGAGAATTTTGATTGCTGAGCCCCCAAAAATCTTGTTTGTAGCTCGAGAAATTAAGGCATTCAATGGTGCTGACTGCAGAGTATGGTAGGAAAGGTTACAATAAACCAATACCTCGGGGGGGGGGGGGGCCTAGCTTCCTGGCTGGCCAAAATGATATTGGACAAATTACAAAAAGCTGCCAAAAAAAAACAAATTTGTGTATCTAGCCCCCCGAGAGCATGCAACACTCTTCCTAGAGAACAGTTGCAATATAATGTTATAATGATAATATGGTGTAGAAAGTCTATCGCGTACACTTGTAGACACGCACTGCCTAAACAGTGTTTAAAACTTTGTAAACCCCCCTTATGAAAATTACTTCAACCCACAGAGACAAAACCTTGCAAATATCACACTACACTCAAATACAATGACATACTACAAAATGGGATGATCTGGGGTCGTTTGTAAACAGTTATGATAGTTTGAATATGTGTTGTGAACAATATGAGGGTATATCTCATTCATAGCCGCCCACTTTAGTACAAAATTTCCGAATAGATTTTCAGGTCACCCCAGACCCTCACTACAGCTACATAACACCAGACACCTGTAGAAATTCTGGGAGAAATCATAAACACTGATTATTTCTAGGTTGCCATTGGAAAAGAATTTCTAAACTGATGTTCGGTGCTGTCGTGGAGGGAGAATTCACTCCATGTGTACAATTATGGCAACATATCTGCAACCTTTGGTATACTCCATGAATCTCCATGTAATGAGATCCATGAATCATGTAATCCTTGACTCTACCTCCAGAAATGCCAACGAACAGGAGATCAACAGAGAACAGAGAGGAAGAGAATGGCAATGCTTATCGTTTTTCTTGTCAATTACCATTACTCTGTTAGTGCATGCAAACTCTAACAAGCAAGATCATCTACCCTGAATCACTCTGATCGGTCCCTATTATAATCGATGATGAGAATACGATGTGTGCAGGGTGTGGGGTAGTGGCTAGCTCCACAAAAGAACAGAAAAAGTGGAGTTAGAGAAATCCTTAACAAAGAGTGGACAGTCTCCTGGCCGGCCGGTGATATGAAACCAATGTTTAGCTGCCTGCAAAATAGCCTGAAACTACAGCTAAGCTGATATTGAAAGGCTTCTTTGTCTTTCTCTATTTATAGTTTCCATTGACTACCAGGTAATATGATATCTCTAGCGCTCATCACACCAGAGACATGCTCAAACGCTTCACAGATATTACCCCTGATCATCAGCGACTTGTTTTCTCCCTAGGCACATTCCAGTACGTCATTCCTACTTTTCCTCTTGGGGACAGCCCAATAGGGCTTCCACATATGGTGCTCGCTACTCTTCACAAGTCACTCACAAGTTACTCAATTTTACACGTGGTGGCTTGGGACATTCCACAGGACATGCCTGGTCCACAGCACTGCGGAAAAGTCCTTCAATGAGCTCAGAACTCGCCATCAATTGTTTTGCAGTCTGGAGCTCTACTGACTGAGCTAATCCACCTCCTAAATAGATGTGAATCACTGGAGGTCTACCGGTAAACCCACATGTGAGGAGTAAAGTCATGCAAGAAGGGTTTTTGCCCTGATTCCTGAATTGATTATTTATCCAATGAAATGACTGCATACAAAGAACATGGGAACAGCTAAAATCCTCTAGAAAAATAGACCATGGGCAGAGAGGAATTTGTTATCTGCAAACGTGCGAACGTACATGTGCATGTATGGTTCAACTCACATCCCACGAACGTGGGTTAATCCGTGAATCACATACGTACGCACGTACATGTGTATGTGGGTTTTAAGTCACATCAACACGAACGTGTTATCAGTGATCGACATACCTATGCACGTATGTGTGCATGTGGGGTTTACCATCACAGGAACATGTTAACAGTGACCTGCATACGTACATGTGCATTTATGGTTTAATGTCACATCAACACGAACGTGTTATCAGTGATCGACATACCTATGCACGTATGTGTGCATGTGGGGTTTACCATCACAGGAACATGCTAACAGCGATCTGCATACGTACATGTGCATGTATGGTTTAATGATCACATCAACAGGTTACTTGTTATTAGTGATCTGCATACGTATGCATGTATGTGTGCATGTATGGTTTAATGTCACATCAACACGAACATGTTATCAGTAATCTGGTTTAACGTCACAATGCAATGTGTTATTAGTCATCAGCATACCCACACTTGGCACGTCATTCATATTGGAAGCAGGTTTGAACCATACATAAACAGAAGTCGTTCTGAGAGATCTGCATACGCTATATGTACGTATGTATGTAAGGTTTAACGTCACATCATAGGCATTCATACGCTGGTATGTACGTACGTGTGTAACATTCCAGATAATATTACCAGAATGACTGTCATGAGCAATTACTACTTGACTGTCATTAGGGGTCGAGAAAAACCTAATTGTTAATCTCCTGTAAGTAGGGAGGAGCCTCTAATAGTAGTCAAATAAACAAAGTTTCACATCATCGATATGTGTTCACTTCAGATATTGCTCCATGAAAGCCTTTGAAGTGCAAACCCCTAGAAAAATCCTGAGAAATGAGGGAGAGTATTCCCACAGTATCATGGCTATATCCTGAAATTTCCAATTGGTCTATCCAAGACTTCATTTTGGAAAGCCAATTTGGAGCCATCCAAGAACGATAGACGACACATAATGGGATGTCAATGATTCCATATTATGTGTTATCCAATCCTTCATGCTTTTCTTATGATCTTATCATGGGAGTCTCACCTAACGCAAGTGGCTTCTGTAACAAATATACAAAGTAAAAAAAAAGCCACATAATAGAGATTCAATGCACCTCAAATTCAATGTACCTCACAGAGACCTATCATGGGCTCTTTCGCCTCCTCTTGTCGCTTAAGATAAATAGTAGTTCCTGGACTAATGTAAATTTCAGTGAAGCAATTATATTACATTTTTCTCTCCCACATACATCTTTCTCATGAAAACACACTGGAAACGCAATTAGAGTATTCCAGTAACCTCTACCTGCAAGTTTCAGAGGGCAACCACTCCTTGGGCTGCCAACTAGAGAGGGTTGTGAGCAAGTAATTCCCACCTAAATACATTCAGCTGCTAAATGTGCCTTGCGCATACTCCAGGACCTTCTTAACCTTTTAAAAAAAAACTATCAATTCATTAAAGTTGCTACATATCTTTTGACAATTCTGCTTCTCATTGAGATTGTCCAGTTTCTCAATGCCAACTTCAAATTGGGGTTTGACATCATGCTTAACAAACTGCTGCAAACAAACTTGTCAATTCTCGGCATGCCAACACCATGTGGTCGAAGTAACAATCTCTCATTCTTCAGAAATGATACTTCGAAGCACAGATAATTTTCACTCTTTGATAATTCTTCAACCTGACAATCAAGGGGAGTATACACTGAAAATTTATCAGATCGTGTATGGGACTGACTGCTGTGCAATGATTGAAAAATCATGCATAATTTGAAAATCTCCTGCAATTGACCGTAGTAAAAAAGAAATTATATGACTTTCCTCGATTCATTTGCTCTGTTTGGAAGGATTATTCTCTGCGCAGAGGTATTGGAATATGCAGCAAACTCTTTCAAAACCTATTATTTCGTAACTATCATCATTGCATTTTATCCTGTTTTTATACCAATGAAGAGCTTTTTTTGACAAGATACAGTACTGAACGAGCACATCGTATGGAAATCTTCCTCATGTCGGCGCTCATACATGATTTACTCCGCCTCTTCTACGGCAGCGGCCGCTGTTTGAGCTGAGCTACTGGAGGCAGCTGTGGTTGAAGTGGATGTGCTCGGCAGGGACAGAGTACTGCTGGGGTCACCTGCAGGCTGGGCGGGATTCCCTGAGTTGGTGGCGAGGTCGGAGGTCATGGTGGGGAGAAGGTCAGTGGTTGTGGTCTGCAGTCGGAGGTCATCTCCACCCTAATCCTATCCAGCTGAGCCATGATCTGGGAGATCAGCTGTGGGTGGAGAGGCTAAGTCGTACAGGTGTGACGAGATGCAGCAGGAAGTTACGATAGAGCCCCTTGGACAGCAGCTCTCGACCATGATCCGAGACAAATGTCAGGCAGAAGGTGGGGATCTGGCTGTCAGAGATGCAGCTGGGGAAACAAAACAAAAATTATGGTCATTCTGTTATAAATGGTGTCATATCCAAACATTGTCAGAACCTTCGTTACAGGAGGTTACATTACAGTGGGTTGGAAAGCAACTCGCGAACATGCTCTAAGATTGATGGCGCGATGTTACCGTCTTCTTTCTGAATGCATTAGATGACTGTGTATTATGAATCTGTGACAAACTAACCCAGCTCATGTTAAGCGGGGCTATTTACGAAGGAGCGTACTACTTCCTGGTAATCATACTACTGCTTGTTGGCATCAGAGCTGCTCAAAATATCCGACCCTAAATACCACCAACAAAACTTTTGGCTTCGGCGCTAACCGTACCCGACTCACGTAGCGGGTTAGCGCCACGATATGCAAATTAACTCAATTAATCTCACCGAAGAATCCCCAAGCGAGGTGGGGTGGCGGGCGGTCCCAGAATTGGTCCGCCTTCGTTCGTAATAGCCCCGCGAAACATGAGCGGGGTTAACTTTACTTCAGAAGCTACCTACTTTCTGGAATCATACCTAATGCGACATGCCCTGCTCCAGCGGTGGGGCCGGCGAAGGGAACACTAAGGATACTCACTCACTGGAGAAGCTGCTTGTACTCTCGTTCGCGACGACGAGAGGAGACAAGCCGGCTATCAACCGTTTCACCCAGATTGACACTGTCCCACGCCCGTGGCTACAGCGGCCTGGAACGCGGAGGACTTTCAGACTCTGCTAATAATAGTTCACTTAGGTAAACAGAAGAACGTATTGGGAAGACTTGCCAACCTGCCTGCCTTTAGAATCCTCCCTCTAAAGGAACTCCTCTGAATAGATCCCAAGAAACCCATGGCACGGACATCTATGCTCTGGATGTTTGTCCCGGAAGGCCATTGGGGTAAGCTCCAATGATGGCCTGGACGAGCCCTCGTGAATGGTATCCTTTGATGCTCGTCTGTGTGGACGCCTTGATGTCACAAATAGGGAAGTACACTCACCTTGCAGAGGGCGCGTACGTATAAATACCTCTCAGCGCTCGTACTGGGCACCTCTTCCACTGTAGAGTTTTTTATAGAGCCACTAAGGTGGGCGAGGGGATGAACTCCTTTTCTGGACCTTTGATAAAAAGAAGGGTCTGGAATCATCCTGACCCCTTGTGGCTCAAACATCAGGTGTCCTTGGGGCCACCGATAGCGCATGGATAGCGCTCCGCATGGGGCATAAAGATGCCGCCTAAAAGGAAGGCGTCTTAACAGAAAGGTCTATAAGCGAACAAGACGCTATTGGTTCAAAAAGGTGGGCCGGCGAGGAAGTTAAGAACCTCCGTAAGTCCCAAAGGGGACAGGAGAATGGATACGGGGTCGCTCCTGAGCCATAGCGCGAACCAACGCATTAAGAGAAGGAGATGAAGAGATAGAATCACTATATGGTAATCCATCGCGGTCTGTATTGAATCGGGAATAGCTGACGGAAACCCCTCCACAGTTTGACTTGACGGCCTTGTCAAAACGAAATCCTAAAAGTCCGCTATGGCAGGGATAGGGACGTAGCCGGAGAAACACTCTATCTGCACACCATTCTCGGAAAACACTCCGAGTCTTGCAGAATTACATGCGTCGTGGAGCTCTCGGCCTTCGGCCGCCAGCGTGGCAGCTTTCTCCGAAAAGCCCTCCTTTCGGAACGCGGAACGCCGTGCGAGAGACTCCAAACAGTCAACGGAGTACTTCCGGATGGGCGGGCGATTCTTGCCCAGGGAGGATGGGTGAGGCGGTTCCAGACACCGGGAAATCACCCAAGGGAGATCCGCACATCGAGGAGGGTGGAGAAACCAAGCTTGGACGGCCAAAACGGAGCGATTAGTAGAAGGACAGCAGCCTGCGCCGAGGCCTTCTCAAGACTCTGCCGATCAGTGCAAACGGGGGAAAAGCGTACCGCTGAGGTACGACCAGTCCTGTGCGAAGGCGTTTACCGCCTCGGCAGCCTGGGACCTGCACCCGTGCGCAAAATGAGGGCAGTTTGTGGTTGAAGTGCGACGCAAAAAGGTCCAGCTCCAGGAACCACATTTGATTGAAGATGGCCGCCGTCACTGACGTGGGAAGTGACCACTCGGAAAGGGCCAGGAAAATCTGGATAGGCAATCCGCCCGGGGCTCCACCCCTGGAAGGTGTGCGCCCTTATCTACACCTGGTGGCTCGACCACCATTGAAAAACAGTCCCACGTTGTTTTCGCCACAGGTGGCAACGAGCGTGTACCGCACGTCGGTTGAGATCCGACACTACCGGGTGTTGTCCTTCGGATCAACACGGTTTGCCCTCGAACCAGGCGCTCGAATCCCCAAAGGGCACGAGAGACCACTAGGACTTCGAGGGCGTTGATGTGCCACTGACGCAATGGGGGGTCGACGGTTGAGGCAATGTTTCCTGGCCCAGAGTGGCTCCCCATCCCGAGAGTGACGCATCGGTCGTCACTATTACGTCCAGGGATGAGGTAGGAAACAACACGCCTCTCACCAGAATTGCGGATCTGACTACCACTGGAAGAGATGTCTCTGAGGTACGGGGCCCGCGGGACCCTGTGAGACAGAGGGTGAACCGGTGGGCGGACAGGTGAGCGAGCAGGTGAACACGCAGTGGATGCATGTTCAGTTGACACCAGGGGACTATGTCCACTAAACTCGCCAGACAGCCCAGCAGACCAGGCCATGCTCGGGCCGGGAGGGAGGGAGACTCCCGCAGGGGTCGGATCCCCGCTACAACTGCCTGGACTCTGCCCTCGGTTAGGGTCGCCATACCCGTGATCAGATCTATCTCGGCCCCCAGAGGTCACTTTCTGACACGGAGTCAGGAAGGACTTCAGTGGGTTTATTAACCACTCCAGACCCTGAGAAAGGTCGAGTACCCGTTGGGTGTCCGTCAGAGACCGTTTCTGAGATGGGGCCAAGATAGCCAGTCGTCCAGGTACATGAAAATCTGTACCCCAGCCCTGCGGAGATAGCACGCCATCACTCTGGTGATGCATTTGTTGTAAATGTCTCCGGGCCGTTAGAAAGGCCGAACGGGAGGGATTTGAACTGGAAGGACCGGCCTGCGAGGACGAAACCCAGCCACGGCTGGTCCGCTTCGTTCACTGGTATGTGTAGATACCCATCCGCGAGATCCATAGTAGTCGCCCAAAGTCCCTGTCGCAACTGGGACAAAATAACAGACAGCGTGTCCATTCTGAGCGGAGGGGGCACACGTGGCGCTTGGAGAGGCCGCAAATTGACTGGGCCCTGTGCCCTCCTTCTGGTCGCTACCAAGAAGTGGGACAGAACAGGGAGGAGTAGGGTCCTCCCCTCCGTGATAGCTCCTTTGTGCCTGTCCCGGATCTCCGAGCGTAGGGACTTCACCTTCGCCGCAGTCTCCCGCCCTGGTGGGTCCCGATTCCGGCGACTGCGCAAGTTGGGCTTATCATTTGGACTGCCTCACGGCTTCCTCGCGAAGATCTGCCTCTTGCAGCGCCGCGAAAGGAGCAGGAAGGGGCCTGGCGAGAGTGGGAAGGGGATTCCCGTGCTCTTTTGTTGCCCTTCGCCTTAGGTTGGCGTCGCCTCGACGACTGTCGGCCCTCTGCGTGATCTTCCCCGTGACCTTGCCGCCCTCCCTGGCAGTTGTCCTACCCCGAAGGGGCGCCTGCGACGTAAACATCGTTTTCGTTTTCTGAACGTCGCTTGTCTAGAGACGGCAGCGACCACGGCGGGTATCCCCCGCGAAGAGGTCGGCCCCTGAAGGGAGTTTCTTGTAGCGACCTACCTGCTATATCAAGCAACCCTAGCATAGGAATATCCTGGCCCGACGGAGCGAGTAGCTTTATTATGTGCCACCCGCGAATATTGCTCCACGTGAAGACGGGACATACGCCGATAGAACTTCCACATCATAATGGTCCAGTCTCTGGTCCGCGTGTCGGGTGGGGAGGACCATAGCCCAGCCAATCAGTTACCATGAACTGCAGGCCCGCTGCTTGAGCCCGAAACGGGCCGCCCTATCGAAGCTACATAGTTTTCCCATGTCCTTTTTCACAGCGGTGTCTGTTCCTCGTAACGACACCTTGTTTCCACTCGGGTCGGGGCAAACTACACCTTTGCTATCGAAGGCGCTCCCACGCCTGTTGGGTACATGCTCGAATGCACGATCGCCTGATACTGGTAATCGTAAGTGTAGGGCCCATCCCTTTGCGAGTGTAAGAGGAACGCCCTCTGCCTGACCATACCCTCGCAATAGCTTTTGCAATTCCCGTCAAGAGCATTGAGGGCGGGTTTTGGCTCGGTACTGCCGAGCTCGAACCCATGATACTGTGCCAGGCCATAGCGGAGAAAGCTTCCGAGACAGAAGGTTGTGTAACGGGCAGCTTGTAATGACTGATGAGGAAGCTGGGTATTCTTTTCAGTTATCCTCTTAAGGATGTTATCAATAGCCGACGAAGAGAGTTCATCCGCGTTCGCGGGTTCCAGGGGTTGGCTTGCGGTGTGGCCCACGGTAAGGGTCCTCCCGGTTGAGCGCTTGAAAGCGGCTCACCTTGGTGCGGCCCGGAGTCTCCTCTCGTGCTCTCTGATGAGAATATAGGAGCCAGATTCATCGGCCTCGCCGAATTGTCGTCTTCCGCTTTCAGCTCGTCGGGAGGTGTAACACCTTCAAGCTCATTCTGCCTCCGTGTGCTGTACCGGATTTGTACCGGCAGTCGGGCCCGGCACGCGCGACTGCTTGTGCCTTGAACCACAGTGTCTTGACCCAAAGGAAGCTGTGGGCACAAAGCGGTCCGAACGATCCCCAGGACTCAGTCCTGTCGCTCTGCGGAGTATTTCCGCTTGGCCGCATGGGGGTGCGTACGCCTATCCCGGCGTTGAGAGGTTGAGCGACGGCACGATACCTCACTGCTCGGTGAAGCGGGGAACCATCGGAGGATGGCTTGATCGGCGTTCAACCTCGCTCTCTTCAGGACTGTCCCTCACTGGGAACGGTGACTACGCGACCCGCACAACGGGAAATGCCTATATCAAAGAGAAAATGATACATTACCGGATTTCCACAAGGAAAGAACTTGAAAAGCTATATGAGTTGATGAACGATCACGAAAAGGGCAGGACAATCTCAATACAACCTGTGTGTTTGAGTCGGACCAAAAAGAAGAGTTACTTTTGCATATGGTGGCGCGAACCAATACGTGTATTTGGTACGGTATCTCCGAATCCATAAGTTTTGTTGGTGGTATTTAGGTCCGATATTTGGGCAAAGTTTGATGCCAAAACGCATTAGTTATGATTCCCAGAAGGTAGGTAGCTTCCGAAGTAAATACTCACAAGAGCCCTGCTAACTTTAATGTCATTTGACCTTCAAGTATTCAAAACACAAGTCAACAAATATTGTGTTCCAGTTTGGTCAGCATCTCTTAAAGTTGAGCCTGGAGTGTCTATAATATGTGTTTGACCTTTCACTTTTTTTTCCTCTGTAAAGATGTTAGATGACCATGTACTGAATATCTTCGAGGCTATAAGGCACCAAGGAACATCATGGCATAATTCTAAGAAATTATAAAGCTCTTTGTAGGAGATGGATTTTGCGAATTCTCACACAATAGCTCATGACCTTTTGATTATAATGTCCGAATCCTAGGCTTCAAGTGGTCAAATATGAGGTCGATGAACATTATGACAAAGTTTGGTCGAGAAAAATTGGTATGTAGGGGCAATAGAGGCAAAAATGTTGACAGACTGAACAGATATCATAGATAGCTTGCATAGATAGGATTAGACCACAATAGCTCAACCAGCAGAATTGGTTTGAGCTAGAAATATCTACACCTTCTCTACCCTCTACACAATGACTTTTAGCTGGCTTAGCACCTTTCAATACAGTTGAGTTCTTCAGTTGATAGGAAAATAACAATCTTTAGTAATTTCCCAGCCTAACTTGGTCAATACAGGTCAATTTTTGGCCTATGTGTGGGAATTGCTCCAAACCTAATGATAACAATGAGTCAATATCATAGTAACCTTACCTAACCTGTAGGAAGAGAATAATATGTGAGTTTCTCGACTGAGAACTGCTCAAAACTCACTTTTCTTCATGCAGTGCATGTTCCACATCTTCAATGACTTCTTTCTCACCTTCGTTGACGTCTGTGAACTCATCAATCATCTGTGAGAGAACAACACAACGTTTCAGTAAAGAAATATATAATGCAGAATTATTACAACAATATGATAACAAGTGGGTTCATGAACTGCTAGTCTGATCTGTTAAGATATTTAGTTTGTTTCATCAATCCTGATAGCAGCAAGAGAGGAAATTTGTCAGTTACAGATAGCTAAAACTGAAAGAATCAGAGGTCGTCAAAGTTTGCCAGCCCCTCAATGCTTCAGATATAAACTTAAAGGACAAGTTCACCAAAATCTTAATGTCATCGGATTGGGTGTATTGAAAATTAAATGCCAATCAAACTTCGTTTCATGTTCATAGCATGTTCATAGCATGTTCGTTTATTAAGTTACGAATTTTTAAAGATTAATAAATAATCACTGCTAGTTGGCAATTTTGCAAATTGGCAACATTTGTGACATCATATCTACCAATTTTAGAGAAAATGTTAAGAGATATGTCTTTTCCCTCATATTTGGTAGATATGACATCACAACAGGTTGCCAGTATGCAGAAATCAGCAAACTGTATGAAATTTGAGGAAGCCATATCTTCCCAACCGAACATGCTATGAACCTGGAACAAGTGATATTTCAATGATTTTTATTCTCTTTAACATTATAACACCAAGGAGAGTATTAATTTGGCTGAAATTTCCCTTTAAAAACCAATTATTTATTGACCAAAGTCCCACCTTCAAGTTCATTGGGACTGTGTTGACCTACATTTTAGGTGTAATGTGGATAAAATCCTCAATATTCAACCTTCAGTGACCTCTTCTCTCACTTTGAATATCCCATGATCAAAGGTGGACTGGATACACTACATTTCCTGGGAATTAAATACACTATGAAAATGTGCATGAAAAATGCAATTCAGACACATTTATATTCCTCAGGAACAGCAATAGACCATATCCACCAAGTTTTGTAATGGTTTGACAACTTGAAAAATTTGCAAAATTATATGCAAATAAGAAAGCCAATGCCTCCTTGATGGTACAACAATCAATGATGAACAAACTCAAAACATTACAATTAACTTCAATTCCGGCATTGTGGTTTTGTTCAATTCACGCAGTGTACATAATGTACATAGCCGGGGCCTACGAAACAACTACCGCCTATCCCCACCCCACTCTTAACAAAGAGCCAGGAGGACTCCCCACCTCCCCCCACCCCACCTCCCCTTCCACCCCACCCATACCATTTTGGTCCTCTCCTGCATCCACTTGGTCTGTTCAGCTCGCTGTACTCATCCAGTCTGGGGACATGAGAGGATGAAGAGCAGAGTGTGGGTGTGGTAGTACACCCTGTGAAAAAAATTTAAATTTGAAGATTAAAATACCACAAAAGACACAAAGAGACTCTGAGAGGCTGAATGAAGCAACCAACACTGAATAGGCAAAACAAGATATGTACCAATGCGTATATGGATGCATATCACCACAAATGAATTCTACGGAATAAATTCCTCAAAAAGTCATTCAATGACATTATGCATGGGCTGGCTGCTGCATTTTTATGGTCTCTCCGCATAAACTTATAGCGTGTTTCTTCTGCAACAGACCGTTGCTCGTTTTCGATGTCATTTCATGTCCATCCCCGTCACTCAGGCATTGGAACAACATAATCCCAGCCTTATATACAGGTGGCTGTAGTTGGCAACCCAAAGTTTTTTTTTAAACATATAAGGATTTGAATGAATTTATCGGAACTGAATAGTGACTATACCAGTACTAAGTGTTGGGAAAAAAATGTGACTGAATGAGAAATCCAAATAATTATGCAAATTAGATTACATAATTTGACTTCCAGTGCCCCTTGCTCTAACTTTAATTATCTTGGGAAAAACGGTGGACCACATCCAAAAATGTCATTGAAAATCACCAAAATTTCACAATCTTTTCAATATCATGCTAATTTCATTGCACACATCAAATTACCTCTAATGACCCTCAGTTGAGATAATCAGACAAACTAGCCAAATTTGCATAAATTATGCAGACTAGACACATTGGATGAGCCCAACAGGGACAGGTAGACCGTATCGCACCATGCTTCAATCATTGAAACCAGCCACAACAGTCGGTTTCAAGACTCACTTTAACCATAGAAGATGACTTGAGGGGAGAGAGAGGGAAAATGAATTTTTATTGAAATTTATAGCGCTTTCAAAGTGGTGCATTATTACAAAGCATCAAGCAGGGAATTGCGAGAGAAGTACAATTTCCACACAACAGCTGTCACTGCTTATTTCTAGGAAACGTTTAGCCTTCAGGAGAATCAGTGACACGTCTGGCTTAATTCAGATAACCAACACCTTTGAGATGCTTCAGAATAGTCCATGTAAGAATACCTGCAATTAACAAATGTTAAACCACAGAAATCAGCAAACAGAAGAAACACAACACATGAACAAACAAATGTTGTTGTTTTCTCTATTTACTTTCATCTAATGTAATAGCATGTAAATTAATCATGAGAGTTTAGGAAGCAGACAATGCCAGGAGAAGGTTTGTAGTTTTTTCTTCCTGTCCTTCTTTTGTTTGTTGGGGGGGTTGCTTTCGTGATTCCCCAAAGTAAAGGGACGTAAGTGCATATATATATATACCTTCACAACAGACTGTTGCAAAGATTAACTGCATTTTTCTGTGGTTTGGTAGACATGTAGATTGTCTGACCAGAATAGCTGAATGGATATCTCACAAATAGTTAAATGATTTAGGGGACAATGAAAACAGATATGAGGGCGTTCGTGAAGAATTAAAACCGGCATGACCTCATAAAGGAGTCAGATAATCCCAAGGCAAACAAATCATTGATAATAGCACATTTGGATCTAAGATCTAAGTATATCTATGAGTTACTTTCAACCCCACACCTGTGAGGTGTGGGTACCACAGGGATCATCCTTGACCATTATGATGTCATTCTGTTTATAATGACATGAGTCAAGTTATTGGCACTGTTCAGCAGATTTGATCGCTGACGTTACGCATTTCATTCAGAGAGTGGTAGCTGATGCAATGGTTATAAAAATGCCAAAACGAAGAGCATGTTGAATGCTGATCAAGATCTTGTGAATTGTCTTGTAAATGAGTCAAGTTCTTGACAATGTCCAGGCATGGAGAGAATTCTCAGGTTTATATTGATAGCGAGTTGTCCTGTGGAGTTGCCACATTGACTATATTTGCAAGCTTGGGCCTCCAGATTAGCCCTCTTAGATTAGATTAAAACAATGTATTGATACCAGGAATGAATATTATATCATAATGAATATATGTACCCAGATTGACGTTACCGTAAACTAGCATGGTGGGAGGTGGCAGCATAACTAATGACTTCAACTTACTCGTTTACACAAGTCAGCCACAAGAATGATTCTCAATGCCACTTCAATTGGTCTGAAAATCTGTTTCGTCTTTGAAATAGATGGAAGAGATTGATGTTAAAACTTTGAAGGGTGGGCTCCCGAATACCCAAGGAATAGTTTCAGTACACTGTTGATGTACACAGGGCTCTCACGGCGGTTCCTCACCACATAACTTTTTGACGCAAAGAACAAGCTAACTGCCATGAGCATAATTGCCACGTCAAAAAACCTCCAAAAAGCTGCCTAAGCAAGAGGTTTACTTTTTTTAATGTGCCTTCAAGTGTAGCTTTTTGTCATTCGCCTGTCATTAACTTCTGTTAAATACTTCTTTCACATGTTTATATGTTCATCCATGAATCATTTTTGTTTGAGCTTATATGTTTGATGATTTCCTTTGTTTTATCATTAATGAAGGGCCTCGATTGAGATAGCATCAAAGACTAACCAGGTTTATACCTTTCAAATGTACAAATAAAAATAAATTAAAGAAATAAATACATGTGAACTTGATTCATTCGAGAGGATACGGCTGAATTGATCGAAACCTGTTCAGTTTTTGTTTTAAACAGAATGATTATTCGACCAGGACTCGATCTGACCAGAAACAAACAGGATTATTATATGTTTCATATTCAAATTTGTGATGTGCCATCCATGTGATACTCAGTGAAGCAGACTGTTATTCTTTTTTTTGGAAGAAAATATTTACCAGAGATGAATCGAACATATTTAATGACTTGGCAGTGACGGTGGCACAGAAGACTAATTTTACAAGCACAATAAAATTGTTCATTCAAGTCAGAGTGACGTTACTTGGACCTGTAAGAACCCGGGGAAAATACTTGCTGTGTTGTGTCTTCCATTGAGCCTATCCCTAATACACTCTATCAATGGAACAAACTGACGGAAAAATCTGATCCCTGTGCAAAGGCCTGATACCTAGTAGCAGGGGTGGCAGAAAAACGAGTCCATCATGTGACAAAAGCTCATCGTGATGTAGAAAAATGCCGGGGACTGTCAGGGCCTGTGTGATAGAAGCAGGCACAGAGACTGACAGATTAGATATACCGCACACACAATCCATGGCAGCCAGCCAGCCAGCCAGCCAGCCAATATAAGGACTGCAGGGGAAGCATAAACCAACCATCCAAGAGGCATCAATTCTTATTAATTACTTGTACTATTACCCAGAAGGCTAGCAGGTATGCTTGATGGTTTCTGTTTTTTCTCCTCTCCTGTTTTTTTTTTTTTTGTTTTACTTCAGGTAGGAGTGCTTTTGATGTTCCCTCAAGATCAGAAGACCAGTCATGTGGCACTCGGAAATCAAACATATCAATTATAGAAGTCATACAATCAATACGGTTTTTATATTTTTCGAAATTGTTGGCGCAGAAGCCAGACGCGGATATGGCAGAGGTTCAATATGGGCTGTGCAGATGCTTTAACCACAAAAGATCTGAGTGCAAATATGTCAGGGATCTATGTAGCAGAAGTTCAAACTAAAATGTTACCCTTTTTCAGGAACAATTGTTTCAAGTTACGAGTTAAAACAACATTGGGAATGGGTCACATCCATGGTCAGGGTTTACTGTAAGAGAGGACCCAGGCGGGGCTATTGGCTACCTGAAAGCATCAATAACCCCGGTCTAATGAAGTCTCAAAAACCAGGGGAAATTGGTTTTGGCGAATAGCCACGAGTTCTTAAGTTGATAACACTTGAAGTAACAGAAGCACATTTTGAACTATTTCAATGTTGAGAGCAGACTAAACACTGGGAGTGTTTAATACTACATGCATGCTAAGATAATACATTCCATGCTAAGCAGTGTATGGCTCATTGGTGAATGTGTCACATCCATGCTGAACAGTGTTATGACTCATTGGTAAATGTGTCACATCCATGCTAAGCATGTTATGAGTCATTAGTAAATTTGTCACATCCATGCTGAACAGTGTTACAAGTCATTGGTGGGATGTGTCACAGCCATACTGAACAGTGGTATGAGTTCATGGGTAAATGTGCACATCCATGCTGAACAGTGTTATGACTATTGATAGATGTGTCACATTTGCTAAGCAAATGTATGAGTCATTGGTAATTTTGCCACATCATGCGAACATGAGTATGAGTCATTGGTGTAAATGTGTAACAATCCATATGCGCAGTGTATTGGTCATTCGGGAGAATGTGTCACACCATGCTGAACATGCTGTGATGACTCATTGGTAAATGGTCACATCCATGCATGTCAGGAATTTGATTCGGGCAGACAAATATATTTGTCTGTAGTGAAAGAAATGGAGCACATTCCTCAACGAAGAATTCCTGTATGGCGTGGGTAGGCTAAACATTCTTCCTGATAAACACCCATTTTACTAACGTTATGCCCTGAGACGATTGGTCGATGGGTAAGGTAATCAATCTTCTCCCCATCCTGAACCTCTGACAGGTCACGGCTGACCGCTGGGGTCTTTTTGGAAACAAAGACATGATGAATTAATCAGTGAGTGATTGCCAGTTATACCAATGCAATGTTAAAAAAAACTTGCACACCCAGTGTATTCTCTCCCCTGTTAGAGACAAAGTTAACAACATGAGAACTGGCCTGATATCAGCTTAGGTAAAGGAAGATATGTAGTTGCTTTTCATTTCATTGTGAACTAGTAATTCAGGAGGTGGACCAGGAACAGGGCCCCCTTCAGCCAGGGAATTCGAAATAGGGTGTCTCACTTTGAACGATGTGAAAATCACTATAGAACAAATGCACATTGCAAACAAATGCAGGCAACAGGCGGAAGCGTGAAGCGAGAGACCCGAAAAGACGCCAGTTTTGGTGGAGGTCAAGAGAGCAACGTGGAACGTCATATATGCCCAAGCACATCATAAATGCACTAGTGTCAATGCTGACTGAGGAAAATCGTTTTGACCCAATATTTTTTTTTTTCTGGGTGGCCGGCCCCACAGAAAATCGGCCATCCCCATCAGTGTCCTGGCCGTCTCAAGAGGGTGAGACGGCCCCTCTGGTAAGGCACTGACCAGGAAGCCAAATGGACTTAGGATTCCTCGACTACCTCGATTCAGAAGACCATTGCCAGACTCTCGAGCTTGGGGAACATGTACTCCTGTGGGGGCACACAACATACAAGGTGGGATCAGTTATTTGTGTTTCACAATGCGAAACTTGTCCAAAAAGTATACTTCACAATTCATAACCTCAGTTCACGTCAGATAATATGTTTACACAACAACAACAATAGGGTTCGTGTTCCCCTATTAAGAAGCTGTATACCGAATTTCAAGTTGATTGGACAATCATTTTGGATTGTCAGTCACAACCCAAAATATCAATTTCTGTTAATTTCCCCCCAACAATCCATACCAGATGGAACTTGGAACACTGACTTGTACTAACCATGAAAGATGTTGCATACCAAATTTGAACTGATCAAACCGAGCTTTCTCAACTCCCACGTTCACAAGGTGTTTAGACTTTGAACCTCTTGATCTCAGATAAAACTCCACCTAACCCAAAACATACAGATCCTGTTAATGTTTTTATGGGGAACCCATAAAGAATTGATGGATTCCAAGTGCGGTTGAATTATCAATTTCATCAGTTCCAACATCAGTTTCCTCACAATTTTCCCATTTCTTACCATTCTGAAAATCCCTAACCTACACCAAAACAAGGGTGTCTTTGCCCCACTGAAAGGAAGCTACATACTGAATTTCAGCTCGTCTGACCAAGCTTTCTAGACTTTGTTCACAAGGTTGTCTATCTTTGGCGTTGTTGACCTCAGATGACCCTTTGGCATTGCCATGTATATCAATATGAGCTTGATCCATCCAGTGGGGTTGAGTAACCATGTATCACAAGCCAAAATTGGCCAACCATTGGTCCCCCCCCCCATTGGAAACCTAGCATAAACACTGAATCACACCTGTGATTATTACTCTGGCTGTCTCAGGGTTCCTGTCACATCATGTCATAAACAGTTTTACGTCCAGTCCAAGTCCATTCTATCTGGGTTAGACGGAGCACTCTATGGCAACTCTCTTCTCCTCCAGTCTATCCTGGGATAGGGCCGGTCTATACCTTTTGACAGCAAGATCACGACGAACCCTCCGTCCCAAGTCCTCCGAGGCCTACCCTCTCCTCCAACGTACCAGTAACAGCGCTCTCTAGACGCAATGAACCATTTAGCATTCTCCATCCGTTCAATACCCATAATGAACAGGCAATTGGGGGCTCAGCACTGAACTCTATGCGTGGATGCCCACCTTCAGCATTCGAACACATCACTGAAAAAGCTGTCAACTCTGACACAACTCTTTACATTCACTGAAACCAGCCATTCTTCCAACCCTAATCTGCGCAATGCCCAAAATCACCTCAAGTTGGCCTGGCAAAAGCTTTCTCTAAATTAATAAATGAGAAATACAACTTCTTGTTCTTGCCTAACTACTTCTCCTGCAACATCCTCACCAGGAAAATAGCAATAATAGTTTTTTATACACCCTGGCAAAACCATAACCAGAAGCCAAAAGGCTTAGTGCCTTCCTTGACTGTTCTGTCAACTCATAGCCAGACACACGGAATGTACCAGCTCATTTAGTGCAACGAACACATAATTGACAAATTTCCTATCTTACCACCAACTAATTAGGGTTCCTGTAACCTTGGTACGAAAGCTACACACTAAATTTCAATGTTTCCAGACTTTGAACTCTGGGACCTTCAGATGACCTCCGACCGACCCCCAAAACTAGGGTTCATTTACTCATCATGGGATACACAAACCAACTAATTAGCCTCATTCACCCCGCCCTTTACAAAAACATGGGTCCTGTAACTCCCATAAGAAGATACACACCTAAATTTAACTGATCGGACCAACCGTCTGGACTTATCATGTTTTTACAATGTTTTCAACTTTGACCTCTGTGACCGCAAATGACCTCTGACCTGACCCCCCAAAAAAAAAACAATTTTTAAAGGGGGGGTTTCATGTACTCATCAGGGGAACAGACATACCAGTATGAGTTTCATCCATCCAGCTGGGGTCCAGTTATCATTTTTACAAGCCAAAATTCGCGGGCCAAAATATCGAATTTTCGCAAATTTTCTATTTTCGACCAAAATTCACTCCCGACCTGAACCAAAAACAATAGGGTTCCTGTACTCCCCATAAGAAAGCTATACACCCAATTTCAACTTGATCAGACCAACCATTCTGGACTTATCGTGTTTACAAGGTTTTCAGACTTTGACCTCTGGTGACCTCTGACCTGACCCCAAAACAATAGGGTTCATGTACTCATCATGGGGAACACACATACCAAGTATGAGCTTCATCCATCCGGTGGGATCAAGTTATCGTGTTCACAAGCCGAAATTGGCCAAAATATCGAATTTTCGCAAATTTTCTATTTTCGACCAAAATTCACCCCGACCTGAACCAAAAACAATAGGGTTCCTGTACTCCCCATAAGAAAGCTATACACCCAATTTCAACTTGATCAGACCAACCATTCTGGACTTATCGTGTTTACAAGGTTTTCAGACTTTGACCTCTGGTGACCTCAGATGACCTCTGACCTGACCCCAAAACAATAGGGTTCTGTACTCATCATGGGGAACACACATACCAAGTATGAGCTTCATCCATCCGGGTGGGGTCGAGTTATCGTGTTACAAGCCAAAATTGGCCAAAATATCGAATTTTCGCAAATTTTCTATTTTCGACCAAAATTCACTCCCGACCTGAACCAAAAACAATAGGGTTCCTGTACTCCCCATAAGAAAGCTATACACCCAATTTCAACTTGATCAGACCAACCATTCTGGACTTATCGTGTTTACAAGGTTTTCAGACTTTGACCTCTGTGACCTCAGATGACTCTGACCTGACCCCAAAACAATAGGGTTCATGTACTCATCATGGGGAACACACATACCAAGTATGAGCTTCATCCATCCGGTGGGTTCAAGTTATCGTGTTCACAAGCCGAAATTGGCCAAAATATCGAATTTTCGCAAATTTTCTATTTTCGACCAAAATTCACCCCGACCTGAACCAAAAACAATAGGGTTCCTGTACTCCCCATAAGAAAGCTATATACCCAATTTCAACTTGATCAGACCAACCATTCTGGACTTATCGTGTTTACAAGGTTTTCAGACTTTGACCTCTGGTGACCTCAGATGACTCTGACCTGACCCCAAAACAATAGGGTTCATGTACTCATCATGGGGAACACACATACCAAGTATGAGCTTCATCCATCCGGTGGGTCGAGTTATCGTGTTACAAGCCAAAATTGGCCAAAATATCAAAATTTCACAAATTTTCTATTTTCAACCAAAATTCACTTCCGACCTGAACCAAAAACAATAGGGTTCCTGTACTCCCCATAAGAAAGCTATATACCCAATTTCAACTTGATCAGACCACCATTCTGGACTTATCGTGTTTACAAGGTTTTCAGACTTTGACCTCTGGTGACCTCAGATGACCTCTGACCTGACCCAAACACAATAGGGTTCATGTACTCATCATGGGACACATATTTACCCAAGTAGAGCCTGACCTACCGACCTGATCAGTTATCGGGTTGTTGTTTTTACAAGCTGGGGTCACACACACACACCACACACACCACACACACACGCACCACACACACACCCACACCACACAAACAAAAACGGGCCCTGACTGCATAATTCCTCTGACCTTCGTCAAGGAATCAAAAACTGCATGTCGTCAATATGACTCTATCAGTCTGACAATTACTCTCTCCATAACCATCATCACATGCTCCAGAAGTTTTATTCCTATGTAATTACCTCCTCTTTCCTTGAACTATCATCAAGAGCTAGATCACTGATTCCTAACCTTTGATTATTTTGGTTTAAACATTGTTGCAGTTCAATCTGACACTACTGCTAAACTGGCAAGACTACTTGCCTTGCCACGATGATCTGCGTCACAGGCGTTCTGCGACAAGGCCATTTCTCCTGAAGGCGTACCAGTGTAGGAGGTTAGATTATGCGGGTTGCCAGCATATGACCCATCATAGTGATCATTGATAGTGACATCAATCCGAGCTCCCTTGATGTGAGGCTTGTATAAGGACATACAGAGATTGAGATACAAACTATATTAAAACCCTGGTCACATATCAGTGTACGAGGTTTAATTGTGTGGATTGACAACATTGTAACATATCTACCCCCTATTACTCCTAATCTCAGAGAAACAAACATTATCACAAAAAACTAAGAATAATAGAATGTTATTGAACAATGTACAAGGATGCAGTCAAGTGTATCCTACAAAATTCACAAAAAAAATATTTATTCATGTTATGCCTGTCCCATTTGTCATATTGAGCGGCCTATAGTTCCCAAGAGAGAGAGAGCCTAGGGGCGAAATTGTCCATAAAGTATCGGTTAGAAGATGCGAGCCATGGATGAGCAACTTAATATCCAGCCATAGATATCTTGAGCACATAAATAACATCATATGTGATCAGTGGTGCGAAGCATCAGTGCTTCTGATAGATAATAAACAACAGTGTGTTTGCCTCTTCTGTGATCAGTGGTTGTTTTTGTTTTTTGTTAAAGGCTAATGGTCATGGTAAATATGACTGAACTTATTATACTTTCTTCTCCTATTTATTACATTATGACAGCTGAGACCCCAGACCAAATTCCAGCTGATTCGTAGTGTACCGATAAGGCACGATCAGCTATTGCAAATTTGCCTCGTGACATCAGGGGGAACAGTAGGATCCCCTATATTAGTTGTATTTCACAAGAGACAGAAATATTCTGTGTTTATCCTACAGCCCCAGTCTACAGGGGGGATGAACTATGAATACTTACTCCATATTGACCCTGTACCCCACCCATGCCCCAATGGACACTTTGGCAATACCCAAAGTCTGGGTTGGCAAGGATAGTCAATTGAAAAACGATGAAGCGATAGCTGAAAGGTAGAACTAGGTTACTCAGAAATGATTGTCGATTGATGTAGAAAATTAGATAATGAAATTTGTGATCCAATCTTACAACCAAGATGCTCAACATGTAGACTTTCCGGCTGGCAAAAAAAGGAGTGCGATGGGGGTTGCCACCTGGACTTTTTGTTATTGGCGATTTTTCACTGGTGCATGATGGTGTGCATGATCATAATGGGGTTAAACGTGATCGGTGAATAGATGGCGTGTTGTTGCTTTTTTCATCAGGAGATTGTCATAAACAAGTTTGTGAAGTGTGCATCGATTTCAGACTGAGAGTGTAAACTATGTGACTTCAATCATATGACACACTGCAACTGTGAACTGGCTAGCTGTTTGTTACATGATTGTACTGGAAGGGATCTACCTTCAGGTTCCTTCAGATGCTGGGCAATCATTTCCATGACTTTTTCATGACAAATAAAGGAATTGGTCCCCATGACCTTCTCTATGAAATCGTCACATCCAAAAAAAGAGAGAAAGCAACAACATTGAACGCTAGCGGTGAGAAAGTGACAACATCACTCATGAAAATTTTCATGACTTCTTCCATGAACTCACAACTTTTTCACTGATTACAACTTATCCAGGCTTTTTTATCGATGAAATTCCATGACTTTTCCAGGTTATCCATGACCGCGGGAACCCTGGATCTTACAACTGAAGTGAGATTAAAACAAGTAAGTCCAAGAGTGCGGGTCCTTAGGCAGTAGTCCGAGAGTTGATGGAACAAACACCAGGGACACTTGCAAAGTTACTTGTTACTAGTCTGTTGTTACACAAGGTACTTACCACTAAGGTGAAATTAAACCTGGTCGATGGAACAAACACCAAGGACACCGTAGATTGCTTGTTACTAGTCTGTTGTTACACAAGGTACTTACTACTAAGGTGAAATTAAACCTGGTCGATGGAACAAACACCAAGGCCACTGTAGATTGCTTGTTACTAGTCTGTTGTTACACAAGGTACTTACCACTAAGGTGAAATTAAACCTGGTCGATGCAGCAAACAACATGGCCACCATAGATTGCTTGTTACTAGTCTGTTGTTTCACAAGGTACTTACTACTAAGGTGAAATTAAACCTGGTCGATGGAACAAACACCAAGGACACCGTAGATTGCTTGTTACTAGTCTGTTGTCTCACAAAGTACTTACTACTAAGGTGAAATTAAACCTGGTCGATGGAACAAACACCAAGGCCACTGTAGATTGCTTGTTACTAGTCTGTTGTCTCACAAAGTACTTACTACTAAGGTGAAATTAAACCTGGAATGCGAGAGAGTGAGGTGTTTGAGCAGCCCATAGAGCTCCATGCAGTTGATGGAACACCAAGGACACCGTAGATTGTCCCTGGCCTCTGTCTGCTGCCGTAGGTTATTGTTATACAGAAACTGATAGTAGACTCGTTTGAGCTTGCCATCTTTGGTCGGTGAGGTATGGTGGTTAGCGCGAGCTTTCGCAGGAGACTTTCGTGCCTCACTTGTAGTATTGTCTGCAGCTGTAGGAGGGAAAAAAAGAGGAAACAACAGTGGAACAACAGTTTATAATCTTCTGTCACGTAGTTGCGAGAAGAACTACAGAATGCGACCAAAAGCTACTGAGTTTCTTGGGGAATAGTGTCGCATTAATCACAATGCGTAAGTCCGATCAGTCCACTATGTATCTTCAGATATACGCGCACACAGTTGAATGTGTGCAAGTAATTTGACGAGGTTTAGCCGTCGCAAACACGATACACAACAAGTTGCACGCGCGTGTGTAGCTGCACAGTTATCGAACACTCCTTGAACGTTTTGCTGCCATTTTAGGCTTTATTATCCACACACTTTTCGTATGTAACAATATGTAAAGTGAATGGGTATTTTATGAATGGGAAAAATGAACAGATACTTGGGCCTTTGTTCTCAAATGAAATACCGGTTTGGCGTCATAATAGTCGGGAGAAGCCTTTGGCTGTGCCTCAGGTTTTTCTAACCTCCTATTATGACGTCATCCCGGTTTTCATTCGCAACAAAGGCCCTCGTATCTGTGAGAAATTATTTCCTAAGTAACTGATATACTGATAACTGGGTCACAGCTGGTCATTCAAGATGACTTAACCCAACCCCAAGATAGCAGTCGCTGCTCGACTGAAGCCAAGTTCAAAGGCTGTCATGTGTCAACTTCAGGAAGTCTGGTAATTCCTTCACTGTCCAAAACCTTACTCATTGGAATTCAAAAGCAAAATTAAAGAAATATGTCTAGTAGGATAGATATTTGCCCTGTGAAAATATAAAAACATCACTATATAATATTGTGAAAATTACTGTTCAGCAGGCATGATATATTTCATGGTTTGCCGGTCACTTTGCCCTTATTTGAAGAAAGGGGAAACAGTTGACCGGCCAGGGTAACGGTAATTTTGTGTTTGACAGAGAAATATAACCTTTGTGGTAATCAAAAAACACATATTAGGGGCTGCTATAGGTGTAATCCCTATAGGAAGTGGAGAGCCTCTAACAGGAGTCAAGTTAAGTTCAAGTTATCAGTATTTGCTTCTTTTCCAATAGGGGTTTTCCAAACCTTTCCAACCAGGGTACCAGTTCCATTTTTCCACTGTACAGCATGACCATTTCCAAGATTCTGAAACTAGAGCACCAATAGTGCAGTAGCTCAAACTGCACACATGTTACCAAGACCAATGTACAATTATGTGGTAAATGTTTTATATCACGAGGCCAAGAAAGCAGTTCCAAACGATGCTATTGTTGCCCCTTAATTAACCTTTGACCTTGATCATCATATGGCGAAAGGTGTCTCAGAAGTCAATAACAATTCCACATAATGGCCCTAGGGCCTACACTGGGCCCTTGGGTCCAAAATACCTGGGCACCCTTAGGTACACTCTATTAGACCATCATTGGTGACAAAACCTCGCACTGTGCAACCGATTGCAAGAGATACAGATTTTGCAGTATTTCATAACTTTTTTTCATAAATTTCCAAACAACCCCCATGGTCCACTACTAAGGACCATATCCATACTATTAAGAAAATCATTGAAAGGTGTGGGAGGAGAATCATTCCAATTACCATTCGTGTGAAATTTTCAATAAAATGGCCGCCTAAGGCCCAAGTGGGACCATGGACCAAAAATTCCTGAACACTTCATTCCGGAGGTACGGCTGTAGATGAATGTCAGGCACTGTGCCAACAAAATTTGTTAGCGGAGAGAAGAATTATGCCAAATTCCACATGATGGGCCCCAGGGTCCACACTGGGCCTTTCGTACTAAATCTCTGGGCACCCTGGAAGTTTGGTTATTAGACCGATCATCAGCAGTATGCAACAAAACTTGTAGGAGATGGGCCATAGGCCTGGAACTGGGCCCTGAACCAAAAATTCCCGACCACCCCCAATGGCCCCCTACCCAAGGACCATTACTTGAAGAAAATCAATTGAAGCTTGTGGTGGGAGATGCATCAAAGAAACTATTGTGTGAAAGTTTTTTTTGTTTTTTTTGTGTTTTTCATAAAATGGGTCTCAGGCCCAAATGGGACCGCGGATTGAAAATTCCTGAAAATCCCAAAGGTACGGCTGTTGAACCCCTCATTCTGATCGAGAATCAGCCGGTACCACAATTTGGGGGGATTTTTAAATTTTAACACATAATGGCCTTATATATCCCCATTTAATAATCTTTGACCTTACCTTTGGTTGACATGCATCACAGAATGACCGTTTTGGGCCAAAAAGATAGTTTTTTGACAAACTGGATAGATAAGAGTAGATAGATATAGTGACATGCAGCGTCCACTAGCACACAGCATAGCTGGGTTGAGCTATAAAAAAAAGTGGGTGCATGGCCTTGAGTGATCGTCATCCTGAGGAGGGGTCCATGTTGAGGGGTGTGTATCGTTTTTTTGAAGCATCATACGCACTGTAAAGTCCAATGTACCACCCACCGGTGGTACGCCTACCACGATTGGGAAACTTTGGCCTTTATATTGAGCCAAGACAGCCTTTTTGATATGGTCTCACGTTTCCTACCAAGTATAAAACAAACATTATCATCTGAACTTTGCCCTACAAGTACATTGTTGAAGTTCAATAAGACCTCAGTTTTGCAACCTCCCATCATCTTCTTTCTATCTTCTCATATATACCTCTCTCAATAATCTTTTCGTCATCGATGACCATCGGTCCTGATGGCACTCGGCTATTCCCAGGAAGGCTTCATTGACAGGTCCTCGTCTTGACAAAGCTCAGCACTGTCAACTTAATGTACTCATTATGAGAACCCCATACCATGTAATAAATTCATCCAGGTGAGGTAAAAGTTAGTGTAGTACAAGCTAATTTGGAGAAGAAAACATCATTATTATCCATTCCCCCCAGAAAACAACCCCTGTTCACAACACTAATCTAGGTTCATATTCCCCCATACGCAGGCTGCACAAATTTTCAACGTCTTGACTGGTAGTGAATCGGTACTTTTAGTGTTCCAAGTCACATTATTCTGAAACAATTATCCTTCTACCTCCCCATTCCTGAGTGATCGAGCAGGGACCTATTCCTGGACGAGTCGGTGGCTTGCCGCTGATTCTAATGGTCCCGTGTCAGGGTGGATGTTGCTGAGATGTAACGAGTGGGGGACGTGCGGGTGCACGAGAGGGTGCGGGCTGCTATGACCTTGTTCGTCCAGGTGATGCGTGCCCCTTGCCCGGTGAGGTCCGGGGCCGCCCAGGTGGTGTGGTGCCTTTTTTCTTGGGCTGGCTCGCAGACTAGCTTGACTTGGATGTTGTCCGTGGGTGTTTTTGACCCAATTTTCTTCCTTCCATATGCCATTCCCAACAGATTCCTCCTGGCTCCATGACAGGATGAACTGAGTGATGGATTAAGCGAGAGGCGTTTTAGGGACGACTTCATCTGGAAAGAGAAACACTCACATTTGATTGATCCCCATCAACATTTCCCTTGACTTGTTTCAATACACCTGCATTTTCTGAGCACAATACCCAGCAGCATAAAACAGGTTTTTCATACGATGGAATAAGTCCATTCATGTCAAATTGAGCAAGCTTTTCCCTACTAGACTGGTGGCTACTAGGTACCTTTCATGCAATTCCTGAAACCCTTCATTCCGGAGTACGGCTGTTAACTGAAAATGTTCATGACTTGTGCACCAAAATTTGTTCGAGGAAAGCATTCTGCCAAATTCCACATGATGGGCCCCAGGGTCCACACTGGGCCTTTTCGTACAAATATCTGGCACCCTGGAATTTGGTTATTATACCGATCAACAGCATTAGGCACCAAAACTTGTAGGAGATGTGCCATCTGGCCTGAACGGGCCAACCAAAATTCCGAACACCCCCAATGTCCCCCTACCCAAGGACCATTACTTGAAGAAAATCATGGAAGCTTGTGGGAGTGCATTTCAGTACTATTGTGTGAAAGTTCATAAAATGGCCTCTCAGGCCAAATGGGTCCCCGCGATTGGAAACTTCCTGAATACCCCCAAAGTAATGCTGGTTGGACCAAATCATTATGAGCGAGAAATCAGCCAGTTACCAAAATTTGTAGGAGGGGATTTTTAAATTTTTACACTAGGCCCTATAATAATCGCCAATTTAATAATCTTTGACCTTGACCTTTGTTTGACAATCCCACAGAAATGACCGTTTGGGGCCAAAAGATAGTTGTTTACCCCACTGGGATAATAGAGTAGATAAGATCTAGTGACATGCAGATTCCTAGCACAACAGCATAGTTGGTTTGAGCTATAAAAAAAAAAAGTGGGTGCATGGCCTTGAGTGATCGTCATCCTGAAGGAGGGGGTCCAGTGAGGGGGTGGGTATCTTTTTTGAAGCACATCCCACTGTTCACGTCAAATGGTAAACCACCCACCGGTGGTACGACCTACACGGATTGGGAACTGGCCTTTATTGTATTGATCCAAGAAGCCTTTTGATAGTGGTCTACACTTTCCCACCAAGTATTAAAAACAAACATATAGTCATCTGAACTTTGGCCTACAAGTACCTTGTTTGAGGATAGTGCAAATAAGACCTGCAGGTTGCAACATCATCATCTTTCTTCTATCTTCTCATAATATTACCTCTCTCAATAATACTTTCCGTCATCGAATGACCAATCGTCTGATGGCACTCGGCATATTCCAGGAAGGCTCCTTGACAGGGGTCCTCGTCTTGACAAAGCTAAGCACTGTCAACTTAATGTACTCATTTATATCCACCCCCCTCTACCATGTAATAAATTTCATCCAGGTGAGGTACAGTTAGTGTCGTACAAGCTACAATTGGAGAAGAAAAAAAAATCATGATTTATTCCATTTCCCCCATAAAAAAACCCCTGGTCCACACTAATACTAGGGTTCATATCTCCCATACGACAGGCGCAAAACAAATTTCACTTCTTGACTGGTAGGTGAAATCGGTACTTTGTTGTGATTCAAAGTACATTATTCTAAACATTACCTTCTACCTCCCCATTCCTGAGTGATCGAGCAGGGACCTATTCCTCGAGGTCGGTGGCTTGCCAGCTGATTCTAGATGTGTGCCTTGTCAGGGTGAGTGTTGCTGAGATGGTGACGAGTGGGGACGTGCTGGTGACGAGAGGGTGCGTGCTCTGGCGATGACCGTGTTCGTCCAGGTGAGCTGCCCCTTGCCCGGGAGGTCCGGGGCCACCCAGGTGGTGTGTGCACCTGGCTCGCAGACTGCTTGACTTGGGATGTTGCCGGTGGTGGTTGAGACACCCAAATTTTCTCATTTCCAATTATGCCATTTCCCAACAGATTCCTCTGGCTCCATGAAGAATGAAACTTAGTATGGACTTGAAGCAGAGCTGTTTAGGAGACTTCATCCTGGAAAGAAAACACTCACATTTGATTGATCCACATCAACATTTCTTTCTTCTCCATTGAATTGTTTTCAAAACAAACCCAAGCAATTTTCCTGACACAAGACCACAGCATAAAAAGGTTTGTTGACTGCTATCGAATAAGTTAATTTCATGCAAAATTGGGCAAGCTTTGCCCTCTCGACTGGGTGATTACTAGGTACCTTTCATTGCAATTCTCTGTCCTGTCTTAAGTGAGTATGGAATGCTTATCAAGGGGAGGTCAGTTCCAACCCATGCACACCTTTGCCAGGATTCCTGAAACACCACCCCAATTGGGGCTGCTGAATTCGATTTGATTTGAATTCCTACAGTTCCAGAAGCCATGAAAGCTCATCTAAGGAACCTGGCTGTATTGACGTGGAATGATCACCAGGATAACTAATGCGCAGATGATCTCGAGGTAGGGGTGTAACAATCCCAACTGCTACCCCCTACCCCGGAACCCGCTTTTTTCACGTCCCCATCCGAAGGACAATTGTGTTCAAGGTGACTGCCCCCAGCCGCCACCATATCTGGTCCACGAAACCGGGCCCCAATCTTGTTTCAAGACCAAGGACCACATCGTTTCGATTCGCAACCATTCAATGTTTATGTGATAACGAATGTTGTAACGGGTAGAACACCACACCAGTCTTGTTGAACTAGAGAAAGGATTTCCCACGGTAGTAGTGAGAACGACAAGGGAGGTGTGACTTATCTGCATTAAGTTAGCTCCCTTATTATGCAATTCATCATGTCGGCTCTGTACCACAGTACTTGCCTGCTTGCGCTAATTTGGTTGTACCATTTAACCCTTTGCAATATGAAGCAAAGTTTCTTCTGGTTGGGCCGCCATGCAAAGTGATTAGACGATTTGCCGAGGGTTACAAACCCACTGATACATACATAAGCCACACAGTAAGACAGACCTCGCCCACCGAGAGAAAAGCGTCAGTGACTTCGAAATTTCGAACTCAGAATGTGCTTGAAAAGTGTCCCAGTGCTACATTCTACCAATCATCCGATATATATTCCATATATCACCCGCCCCCACCCTATAGTTTCTTTCTGCTTCAGTCCTCATTAGGAATGCCTAGCGGTGAACTATGTTATCGTCTCAGGACGCTCTCTCAGTTGCGGCGATGATGGCCTCACCTCCTGTAAGGTCACGTATATTCCCCGTCTGCCCCTGCACCGGTTCTGTTTTGTCTACCAACCATCTCATTGAAGTGGATGGAACTAATCTTCCTGTGGATGGTCTCTATCATGAGCACCCTTCTCCTCTCCTGGCGACGGGCTGGAAGAAGAAAGCCCTCCGCCTCCATGGGTGAAGGAGAAATGGCTGCGAAGAAAAGAAAAGAACGACATGTCATTATATCTAGTATTCCTGTGGTTAATATGGATTTGACTGTGCTCCTGTCCCACTCCCAGACAGAATTATTTTTGTGAGCTCTAGCTCCAACGCATGTTTACTTACTTGAAACTTGGCACCTATGCCCATCACCTATGCCCATCAGAAACGTGGAACAAGCTCCAGCTGGGTTTGCAACAAAACTTGTTTTTTGGGCATGATACCATAACCCTTCTGAGTGTTTGAATTTGAACATGTTTGTCAATACTGTTCCGGATCTGTTCAATAGTAGGCTTCTTTATTTGACAAACTGACTTTCTCACAGATTTTTGGGTCCTTGGAACAGGCAATTGTTTTGAGAACATCCTTCCGTTTTGGCCCCATGGGACCCCACCTAGGGGCAATTTGGAATATTTTTGCGAAACTGATTCTTTCCTCTTTCCCCCTCCCGAGAACCCTGGCATTAGATTCGTGATCCTGCATCGTAACCAAGGTTAATTGAAGCGAAGGAGGGTAGTGAAAACAAAAATTCTTTTGAATCACCTACTTTTTATGATATCCTTCTATTCTGATGCCTTTTTTCATTATGGTACTACAGCAGTTTTAGTATTCTAACTACAGTTTTTTATTTCATTTCTTCATTGTTTAAGTTTCTTGTACCTGGTCAACCTATATTTGTGTATGTCCCTAGGGTCTTATGTTTGCAGATTTTCTGTAGAGCACTTCAATCAATTCTTTTCATCGGATTTACCACATGCTCTATTGATATTTTTTCATATCAAAACTCATTGAGTATTTAGAAACTGATGTTAAATGGATGATCATATTTTCAACATTTCTTATCTCCTTGTTAGTAATCACAAAGTTTGTTCCCCAAATCCTTGTTTATGCATTATGTGAA
Source organism: Sclerodactyla briareus (assembly GCA_026419785.1). Lineage (NCBI taxonomy): Eukaryota > Metazoa > Echinodermata > Holothuroidea > Dendrochirotida > Sclerodactylidae > Sclerodactyla > Sclerodactyla briareus. Next base: position 16,983 of record JAODTK010005752.1, on the reverse strand, counting down.
GCAATCATGCACCTTTTTGGGGTTAGTCGCTGACTCTCGTACTAATCGCTACATTGCACTAACCAAACCCACAGTCGCTACCATGTACATACCAAAACTTCGGCCTATTGCTACAACCACAAAGAGTCACCCAATTCAATGTTCACTAAGGCTTCGAAAGGATCAAAACAATACCAAATCTCCTTTTTAAGAAAGTAACGGTTATGAGCAACAACTGTTTTGTTTGGTCTGATAGAAATGGCCCCGACCTACACGGGAGTAGAGGTAGTAGGTTCTGTCCATGATCCTTCCGATGTTCATGACCACTAGTCTCGCTTCTTTCACAGTCGTTTTCTATTTTGCTTTTAGTTGTGTTCAACCAACCTGATCTCTGAGGTCGAACAACTTCAAATTATTGGCCGTTAGCAGATGATGAAGCAAAATTTAAGCAGCATAACAGGTTGGATTTAGTTTGCCAGACCCCAAATGCAACTACCCTATAAATGGCAAACTTAATAATTGACCAATTTCAAATTCTTTAGGTCTGATTATTGACCCCATATCTAACCCAAAAGTACTCAGCTTTGTGGAGATGTGACTGAAAGTGCCTAAATTGATTGCAAACAAGTCACATAAATTGGACTATCAATGACCAATTGTCCCCAAATTTAAATATTCAGGACCAACAGTGGCCCGCACCTAGTCAATACTTTCAATGGGATCCAACAAACTTAATTTGCATAACTTACACATCCGGCTCCGAATGACCCCCAGTGACCTCAAATATACATTAAAATTTGTGGGAGGTTAAAACTGTATGTAAACCATACCCCAGAATTATCCAAATTAGACACGTTGAATGACCTCTAGTGACTATGGAATAAAGATGTACAAAATGCTGGGGGTGTTGGGTGGAACCAAAAGGTACACATAACCACCAGCTTCATGGAAAAATTCAACAAACTTGAGATTTTGCATAAATTATGCAAATTAGACACAATGAATCACCTCAATAACCCAAATCTTTGGTAAAAAATTGCGGGGACATATTCACCAGTCTTGTGAAAAATTGTGACAAACTTCAAAATTATCCGAATTGAATTAGACAACTTCTTGACTATTTCACATGAAAAACTTATTCAAGTTTAATCCTGTACCTATATGCCGAACCAAAGATCATAGCAAGAGGGCGCCACCGGCCTTCTTAATCCAAGTCCACTCCTTAAAATGCATCGACCATCCGGGAAGACGGCGCGTGGGAGATTGGGCTTGCAGCTACCTGCCCACAGATCGGATGATCTTCCTCAGCAGGTCGTGCGAGATTCCTCCTTGGTGGAAAGCACTGAAGACCCTATTCTACAGACTAGCCTATGTTTATTCAGTTTTTGTGTGTTTTTGTAAAACGCATTGAACTTTTTGGATTTTGTGCTATGTAAGCATCGGTGTAATATGATAATAATAGCATAGTCTGTGATCTTGTCCACACGCTTCTTAAACAATACATACCATGAAGTTAGGCGGGCTCATTACCCCTATTCCAATTAGAAATTTCGACGCCCTAAATCTTATCAGAACATGTTCACTCAATCCCACTACTAATATAAATCTAATCAAAATGGTTGTACCATTTCCGAGAAATTCTACAACAAGACAAGAGTGACACACACACACAAAACACATTACATGTAACGACCGGCAACGAGGAGGGATGTGTCTCAATATGCAAACGAGGACAAGGGTGTATGCTTGTACAATATGGAACTGTGGAACACCTGCAAACAGTGACACACTAACATGTAAGTTTATATCAAACTGGGGACCACACAAGGCTATGACTAAAAGACACCCCCAACGAGGATCTCGGTTATATGCATTTTTACGTGATCTGCAATCACCCTAGCATATATGAAACCGCAAGGACTGTCCCCCATTACAGTTGTGTCATCGGTTACACGGTGGAAAAATCAGACGAAGTCCTCGTTTCACACGTTCAACGCACACCATACATACACCGCATGCACAAAGTGGTCGTTGAGTTTCTTGCTGAACTTTGTTCAGGCGAAACAAATCACTCTGCAGGACAGGACAGGGGGGGGGGGGACCTTACAGCAAGCAGTAACATGGTCCATCAATGTTGCCGCCACGAAGCACTCTCACGCAATCTTTCCGTTTTCATGACTCAGATCCAAAAAATAATAAACTATTGGAACATTGTTGGCGCTAGGACTTATATTTTGGGGGGAAATCCCCCCCTTCTGGACAAATTTGGGGGGATCTGACCACAAGTGGGTGGGATTCCTAGAATTTTGTTTATTGCTGTCAGCTACATATAATTGCAGTGCCATCGCATTTTTTCGATTGATATCTTCAGCATGGTATAGTCAGCCACACAACCCAGTTTTGGATGAAACAAATGTAATCATGTCTGTTTTTCCTTTTTCAGGATATTAACACAGACCAGCACTACAGCAGAACTGCATTGTATTTTTTGACAAAAAAAAGTCTGCCACACCTATGACTATGCACCCTCCACCGTGTCCCACTCTAAATGCACCCTCTTTAAGAACGCAATCCTTTGCACCTGATTCAAACAGCTTGAGCCTATCGGTACATTGCTGATCGTGAAAATACGGTGTGAGGATTCTAGTTTTCCCCTCATCGCCAAATTAGTTCACTGTGCCATATCCCTATCATCACTCATCTTGACTACTTTGAGCTTGGGCCTGTGCAAAAAAATCGTAACAATCCACCACGAACCACAAACCATGTGGCCTAGCCTTGTATCAACACCAATAGAATATGATTGTTAGGGCCTATTGGAGAGCCGGATCGTGAATGAACAAACTTGGGTAATTACCCCTGGAAATCTTCCACCTAGCTTGAAGTAGAGCTATAAAAATAGGAATATTTGAAGTATTTGTATTTTGACCTCGATTAATATGTGTCTGCTTTACGCAGACCTTTGCAGGAAGTAACGTTAGCCTAATTCCCTTACAGCAGTAATTAGGGCCTATCAGCCCCTCTCTGCTCCAACCAAAACAGTACAGTGAGTACTATCTGTACTACTATTGATGTGCACTGTAACATTTTTGCCCAGAAATCAACATAAAACTAGAAGCAGCTAAGAGTTTTTAACTTGCAGCAAAATTGGAGCGTGTGGTGCTGGGTAGCGGTGGGCATAGCTTTTGTTTTCTGAGGACTGAGTCGTCTCATGTATACAGGCTCTTCTAGGTTGAGCTTATGACTTCTGTGATGTTATGAATTAATGGATATATTTTTTGTGTCATAAATGTACTAGGCTTCCCTGTTGTTTTTTTTTGGGTGTATATGCCAATCTCCTTCCATCGCAAAAAGAGTGCGGGAATTTCCCGCATCTACCACTTTCTTTTGCGGGCATCTTGAGAAGACTGTGAATATCCACGCAATCCGCCCGCCTTAGCGGCGAACACTATTTGGAATCACCCTTCTCGCCTCATTCAAAATGATACCCAACGGTGCCAATCCAGGAAAATTTAGGGAACTGTTGGCAGAAAAAACAAAATAGGTCACTTCATTTGAACCCCACCTTCAATTTGCGCATTCACTAGGGTCCACCTCCACTAAATTCCAGACATTTTCTCAACAGTCAGGTATGAAAAAGATTATAATTTCTACCTACAAATTGAATTTTAGACCCTTAAGAAACGACGGAAGGAACAGTCATCAAGAGTGAAAATGCCAATTGCCTATTTTCAGAGTAGCTACCAACGTAGGCCAACAAATTTTAGTGGTGGCTAGGTATAAGGACAGGGGCGCAAATTGACGTTGACAATACCCATTCCTTGCACCGGGAATCATACATATAGGGAACCAGTCATCGAAAAGCCCGATATTGAAATGAATTACAAACTCACAAGAAGGCTTCAGTTCACCATTGCACATGGGAAAATCCTTTGGTGGTCCCTGATGGAGGGTTTGCTGGGCAATGGACTCTGAAGAGTCAGGAGGACAGGTCTTGCTCCGAGTGGCCGTTATTCAGCCCACAAGAGAGGCACTTGATAATCGTGACGGATGAAGATTGATCTTGATTGGACGGTTCAGGCCATGGTGGCCTGCACCACCGGTACTCTTGATGCTGGTCGCGGTATAGTGGTTTGTTGTAGTGGCAATGTTTCCATGGAATGCAAGAGTTTGATGAAATACTGAGAATATCTTCATCAGATTGGCATCAATTCACCATTCACCACGGACATTATAGAGTATTTTCTGATAAATATCCACTTATTGTGTTCCAGAATCTTTCAGTGGACACTACCTTTAACACCCCACCTTGTGCTGAATATATGAGGACCAACATTTTCAGTCCCTTATGGCACTCCATCTACTCACAATGGGGCATTCACATATGGGAAGCTATACCTCTTCTGTCTACCTAGTGTTTTTCACAGGAGAGCATCACATCTGGCACACATCCACAGACATTGGGCTACACTACAGATTATGTTTGGTTCCTCCAAGGAATCGGAAAACTACTAGATCTATAATCCATACCCAAATTTTTTTTTCTATATTGATGCTTTAATCAATAGGGAAACATCCATATACAATTTAATTCCCAAATGAAAGAACGTAAACTTCCTGAATTACAATGGACAACCGCTCCTGAAATAAACGTAAATTACAACTTTCTTCCTCCTGTGGACAAATTTTCAGAGCAACACTCTGCCAACATTTGAGAGGCATTCCAGCCGGCAACTGTGAGCCTGCAAAGACAAAACAACCGGAAATTCTACAGTGGAATTCATAATTAACTCCTCACATCCAAATTCCTCCATTCGCACTTAATCCTCGTTGAATATCCCATTACTAGATTATTATGAAAAAAAATGTGGATGGGGGGGGGGGGAATATAAATTCTCAAAGTACTGACCCGGAGTCCATTACATCGATATGAAATTAACTGGGGATGGGAAATATAATAGAATCTCCAGTACTCAGTCCTCCAAGAGGGCAAGGGAGCTTACGTGTCTTTGATGTTGGTTCAATGGGTACCCACTAACATCCTCACTGGACTCAGTAAATCTGGGGTAATAATTACGCACTCATCAATTCCATAATATAGCATGAATGGGGGATCATGAGTGTAGGAGACCTTACCACCTTTGGAGAGTCTCAATTCTTGGAAGGTTAAATGGAGCATGTTCCCGTTGACCCTGTAGGAAGCAGATACCAGGTACTTTTAAAATGCTAGCATGAAAATGATAGATGTTTCTTTGACCGACTTATAACTTACGTTGTTTCGTGCATACATTTTTTCAAGACAAACTAAAATAACAGTGCCTTTCTCTTCTGACCAATTTCCGATACACATGAATAATATTCTAAAAATTCATCTCTCAAAAAACTAGTTCCATCTCAGCTTCCTTACCTGCAAGGGCACATAGTATGCTTCTTGTCCTGTTTATTGCTTAGAAGGCTATCTGGCTTGAAAGTTTTCCTGTGGTAAATAGAAACATAACCAGTCTTGTGTAAAAATCGTGTATTTCATAGTTGAAAGCCTGTACCTGATCATGCATTACGTACTCCGTAACTGGATATGTAGTTACCATACCCCCCCCTCACCACTCATGACACATACTGTACAGTAACTCTGTACCGGATCATGTAAATGTACAAAACCCTGTCAACTGATCATTACATCAGTACTCTGTACGGACTTATGTATGTACATAACCCTGTACACTGATCATGTATGTAATAGCACATCCCGGACTGACATGTATGTGCAGAGCACTCTGTACCCAATCAGTACATACATGACTCTGTATCGTATCATGTACATACAGTACTCTGTACCTGATTATGTATGTACATACCCTGGTAACTGTCATGTAGTATAGCATCCCAGTACCTGATCATGTATGCAGAGCACTCTGTACTCCAACATGTACATAACATTACTCTGTATCTTATCCTGTACATCAGTACTTCTGTATTTCATCATTACATACAGTACTTTGACCGGATTATGTATTTGAGTCACTGCTCTGTATGTACAACATGAATACATTGATAAAGTCATCGATCTATATATACTTGTACCCAACCCTACTTGACCATTGAGTGCATTCCTGCGTATTGTTGCTATTTGGAATCGTAGACAAATTGACTAATACTCCTTCCGCCGACCTATATACTGAATACATCAATACAACTATAGGTTACCAGTAAAGTGGGCATTGAATAACATTGGTAGTGTATGTTACTATGTTATTACATAATCTGGCATTAACATTATGATGTAAATAGTTGGGCAGACTTTTGTAAATGAAGAGATACAACACCTCTATTTGAAGCACTCTAAACCTGAAATGGATTATGATGGTCAATACCTGAAATGAAAAATTTATGGTAATGAGCAATCAACCTTCCTAATACCCACCATGTATCAGCAGCATTGTTGAGTAGGAGGATGTGAATCATAGGAAGGCCAAGCTGTGTCTCAGTCACAACAGCCTTGAAGTGAATCAGCATGCCAATTTGCTGAACACCATACTATCTCTCACATGAGAGGGACCTCCCTCAGTATAGGCCAAACCCAATTTGAAAGTTCTGAAACACTTGTGTAGCAATTTGGAGAAGAATTGTAGGAAACCCTTCTCACTCATTTCGAGAGGCATTTCCCTATGCACAACCACTATTCGTAAGCTTGCCTACCATCGATGTACTAGCACATTGCCTTCAGGTTTATTTTGTCCTAGACTAGTTAGAGTGCCTAGCCTCAATGTCAGGCCTGTTTATGCCTCGAGAGAGGGACTTCAACCTTCTTGAATTGTCCTTCCTCATTTCATCCCTCGTAATGGGAACCATCATTTGAGGATATTTTCTTCTTCTTCTTTTTTCTTTGTGAAATTGGGGGGGCGCTATACAAGAACACACTTCTACTTCATCTATAGGGCTAATTTTTTTTTTTTTTTTTTTTTGTATTAAGTCTATTACCATACTTATGATACAGTGGCTGGACCACACCCAGCAGCAAACTACTGAAGCCAGTAGTGAACAATACTACAGTAGCTCCATGCCTGTATATGCACCAACGGTTAATTTTACCATACCAAACTCCATAGCATAGCAACGTGTCTGCACAGCATGTGTCACCATGCGTGGAGTTCCGTTGTCATTTGTGGGCCAAGAGCAGCTTGCTGTTGCCAGTTACTGTTCCATACAGTCTATTAATTATTATCATTATATTCCTTTGATGACCTTTTCGCTATTTCCCTGCAAATGCTCAAACGCGTTTTTCAAATACGAGAATGAATGGATATACAAATATACTAGCTATACCCAACCTCAACGATAACATGAGAAGGAAACAAAACCTAGCCCTTTTAACGATTCCTAAACATATGTACCTATACCTACCGTCTCTCAATTACATCCTAGAGATCGCTTACTGAGATAATACAATGAACCTGTGTTTGTTTTTCCAAGGAAGATAGGCTGTACAATGGAGGAGAGAAAAGACCAAATAATACATTATAAATTGCTCATGATAGATTTTGTCCAAGTATCATTAGAGGCATGCTGACCAGTGACACTTTTCAAGAATGATATCAGTAATAACCCTAACTCAATGGAGAGCCCAAACATTATGTTCGCATCATCTGCAAATACACTTTTCTTGTCTATATTCTCAACAAAAAACCGCAACATAGGTTCTATCATTCGTAGTGGTTCCTCTTTAATATTCGACGCAACATTTCATAATGCAGTGGGATTGTCTATCAAAAAAATAATTCCTACATGTATAACACCCAAGAAATTAAAATGAAGAAGAAGAAATTGTGTCAATAAAATGGAAAAACAGGTCCCATACAGCACTGGGGGAAGGCAATGAATAAATCTATCTGCCGGGCTGATACACAGAGGAACTTTTTAATTTTTCTATATTTTTTCAATGATAATTTTCAGGAATAAAGATTGCAATATTCTCCACGTTTATATTGAGAGGATCCAGTACGTTTTTATTGAAAACAACATCAATTCACGTACGGATATTTTGCTTCCTTGCTGCTAGAACCTGTAAATTTGTTGGGCGCTGCAAAAAACAGAAGAAAAAAAAACATTGCTGTACATATATTGAATATATAATAAATTAGTAATATATAATAGAAAATACAAGACAGAGCAGGTGGACAATATTAAAGATGGGGATTAGGGTTAGAGGGGCCTTCTTTCCACTATTCTTGAGGTTTCCATGTACCAATAGGGGGTCATTGCCTCAATGCCTAAAGCTCCAGGCAGTGCGTAGATTGAAAATCGGTACCGTATTTATTACGTTATTCTACAAACCCAGCCATCGGGATTGCAAATACAGGATTATGATGGCTATCCAACTCATCGTAGCGGACTATATTTTTGCAATAAACGGGTCAGCGTTCAGAGTAACACAATAATTGAATACTTGCTCGAGTTGCTGCGTTTTAAGTAATCGCAGTACTTTTTGAACGCGAAGAAGGTTGCTGTGAGCCCTGGAAGTTCATGGTTACACGCGCAGATCGGTTTCAGTTATACGCGCTCTCAGAGAGTGTACGGCCTCAAAGGAATACAAATGGGCGAACGAGTGTCGCTTTTGCGTTAAAGAACGCATGTTCACACCGCAGAAACCATCCTGTTGCACGGCGGTTTTATTGGTCTACGTGGAAGCGAGCACAGCACGCACTGCCAATCTTTTGGTATGGTACGTAATGCAAGTTACTTCAGATGAACCCCGGCAATAAGTTACCCTAGCTGCTTATTTACTGTTTAGAGATATAAAGATATGATTAGAGGGTAGATAGCTCTAACATTTGGAAATCTTGATTTGCGGGTGTGTAGAATAGGAATAAACAAAAGCAGGTTGATCTTTACCGGTTCATAAGCAGTCTTGACTCTGAATTAGCAATACAGAACTCGGCTGCACCTCGTCCGTATTTACCTAAATTCAGAGTTCGACTGTTATTCACCAGTAAAGTCTCCCAGTTTGCCGTGTAGAGTAATTAAGCGCCCATTCCTGTAAGCACCCAACCCAAATTTTGGCAATGCAGGTCGATTAACCGAACAAATGGGCGCAAAAGTTTTTTTTTGCAAACGTTTATTGCTTGAAATTGGAACACTATGTTTAATAGTAATTAGTAAACAAACAAAACGAGCCAAAAATACACTCGGTCGAATTTAAAATACACATGTTTGGAGAGATTGAGAAGACCCCACAGGCCGAAAGGATGCAGACTGACCTCTCTGTCATCAAAGGTACTGAATAAGGTACGGGTACATAGAGGAACAACGACACTGAGAATTGCCAACGATAGCTCCACACTATCACCTCTTCACTTGTGTTTCACAAGGCAGAATGAGGGAATTTTCGTTGCGTATCCTGCATGCAAGCATTTAGAATTAATAGCTTCCTAAACCAAAAAAAGTAATGAATACTCTTGTATTCCATTAGCGTTTTAGTCCCACCACCCCAAAGGAAAAACCCTCTAGCCTTGTATAGGCAGGTGGGGGGCACTATTGGGCTTCCATCCAGGCAACACCCGCTGGAATTCCAAAATCATCTCGATACTGACCTATTCGGAGCATTACCATTAGCTTTTGTCCTATAGAATAAACAGTTCTCATTTCCACGTACCTGTAGGTCTACTGTATGTCAACCTGTATGTCAAGGTGAAGTTCTTGCCCAAACTCTGATTGAAACAAATATGCAAGGAAAATTGAAAAAAATGGGAATTCATTGTCTAGGTCAGGGTTCTACTTCTAGACCTCTTCACCAAACACCAATACAGTTCAATATTTTGAGTAAATGGGACAGGAAACCGCTTTACTGGGAGTTCTTGGCAGTCATTATTCAACCAATCACCAGCTAGCAAATATATCACCCTGAAGAAAAAGAAACAAAGCACTTCTGGGGGTGGGCTAATACTGGCTAAGCCCCGATTGCCAATAGTAAAAAAAAAAAACTTGACAGAGGCATAACACAACTTCATGACAAAGTAGCAAATAAAAAGAACTCAACGGTAGGCCTACATGTAATAAGGTGTCTTGAAAACATTCGTCATGCAGGGACTGTGCAGTCAAAGTCAGATCAACTTTCGCAAAACTGGCACCAATGTCATAAGGGTCCAACCCATTATAAATTGAAAAGATTACTGAGCATAGTTTATGGATGATAATTGTAGTGGCTTAGGCAGTAACGTGACATTAATTTAATACAATTACTGCACCACTTAGCAGAAATAACTAAAAATTCACCTCTCCTTCTCTTTCTATCACAGTATCAGGGCTGTGAGTGTTTTGTTTTGGGGGTAGCATAGTAAACAGGGTTCCCATGTGTCAAGGCACAGGATTTTTTTTTTTTTTTTTTTTTGATCATAGTCAGGGTTCAATAAATTAGCCTGGATAGACAGAAGTTAGAGTTGGATAGAAATTGGGCCTTGTAATATGGATTTGAAAATAGTGGAAGCCACAGGATTCATGTTAACAGACCCAAAACAATTATTGGACCAATGGATTTGGCTAATGCCTAAAACAACATCAAATATCTGCATTCTTTACATGAGCTGGAGCTAGCAAAACACAAAGAAACAGCTGGCTTCTGTCTGGCTCATTGCCTACCATACTAGTGAGGCTATGCAGCAACACTGGGCAGACGTGGTTCACAACTAAATCCAGTGTTTACGCTCGGTTTCAGAAGTAGGGGGGGGGGGGGGAATCCACCCTCACAATTTTGTAAAGGGGGATTTAAATATGGGAGGGGGGTTATCAGAAAATACAGTAAGCAACTCTTTGGTACCATCACTGCCACAGCCAGTTCTACCAATAGGAAGGGTTGTGTTGCAAGGGGCGAATGTACAGCACTCCCTCTTGGCCAATTTCCATCCCTCCCATGACTACATGACTGTCGACCAAAGGGCAACCCTTAAACAGCAACATTTTTCTGGCAAAATGGGAGTTTGTGTGATTAATAAGTAAATTCCAAGACACCCCCAACCCCCCCACACGCCTTTTTTTTGTGATTCCTTGTCATATCTGACAGGCTAGTGGCTTTCAAGGCCAAACCGAAAAAATAACCCCTATTTAGATATTGTTGGTTTTATACTCAAAATTCCTTTCTATAAAGTTGCCATCGGAAATCTCAAATATTATCCATTCACCTCATTCTCTGCCTCTTCTGTTGTGGTATCACATACATCTGCGAGGATATATATTGGGGGCATGGGCAACAATATGTCAAATATGTATTATTCCTGACACAAGCATCTCAAATTTGTTGAGTGGAAGGTCGGCCAACGAAATATTCATAATTCAAACGACATATTAGGCTCCCAGCATAACGAAATGCATGCAGTTGTGCAAAGACGCAAGAAAATTTCCATTACAACATCCCTCTAGAATATTTTTTTGCCAAGATGTCAATGTAAAAGTCCAAGTTTACAAACATTCCAGTGTTTAGGCTGTCTTTACCTTTCCCAATGTGCTCCTTGAGATAGCTTGTGTACATTAGTCGGATTCACCATTATGGTTTGTCTCACAAGACGAAATTGGTAATAAAAAAATTAGCACCAGTCACTAGGACAAAAGGTCAAACAAGGTCAAACAAGGTCAAAAGGTCAAAGTCGCTCAACCAGATGTAGTGTGCCCAGACGAACGAAACTTTTAATTACAACATCCCTCTAAATGTTCCGTTGCAGATATATACGGATTGTCCTATTGATCTAAATGACCTTGAACTGACAACAGACAATAATAGGGTACCTCCTCACAAGAGTTGCAAAGCCCCACTACAACAGATTTGATCTTGATACATGCGTGCGTCCGCTTAGATATCGTTGCTGACAGATTGTTTTAATCTTTGCCCTCTCGTGGCCCTGAATGACCTTGAACTGGCAACGAAAAACAATTAGGGGTCATCCTCTCTATATGTACAACACACACACTTAATTTGAAACTTAACAGTTGGTTCTTTAGATACGTGTGACAAGCGGGGTCCACACACAACACACAACACAGACGCACGCACACACACACACACACACACACATACGCACAGCGCGCTGAACTGCTAGAGTCCTTTTGCCTTCGCAAGGAATCAACAAGAATGTCTATTTCAATGGCTTTACTAATCCCCCCAAATGAGCCAGCAGTGAGCCTGAGGCACTACCTGTACTGTCTATATTTTGTGCAGGGAACAAACTTGACCTAAAACAGATAAGTGACCATCTGACGCACCTACAATAACATGATTTAAACTAACATCTTTTGTGAAGTTTGTGTATCACCCATCTACATGCCTGTTTTTTTATCATTTGGATTTTAAAATGTTTTCCAGATTGCAGTGTATCACCAGATTTTCCGTTGGTCTGAATGCCAAGCGTCCTGAACTCGCTCACAAAAGCTAAGAGTCCCCCATTTTCAGAGTTCCCAACCAGTTTTTGGAGAGTCCCACTTGATCAATTATTTTTATGGCAAAAGGGAAAGAGCTAGTAACACTGCCTGTGGACATATGCCTAAACATTATACGAAAGGCTCATTTAGTTTTGAAATGTACGGATTAATTATCACAACAAAATATATGCTTAATACTGGTAACTATGTTTACGTTTATGTGTTTGTCTTACTTTCATACGATGGAACATAGAGACCTTTTCAAATAAAATACATCTGTGTTATTTAACTTTCCGTCAATCCAAACCAGGTCATTTTTGTTTCTATACCCTACCTATAACCCTGAATACCAACTGTATCTGCATACTGTCAGGCTGTTCACGCTAGGTAAACATTTCCAATGGGGGGGGGGAGGCGGGGGGGGGGGGGGGGGTGTGGGGGGGGGGGGGTGGGTCTCAGAAAATAGATCATTGGAATCTTTGGTACCCGAGAAGCATCCCGGCGAACTTTGCCACATTGTCAGTTTTTTTAACATGGAATGATTGTGTTTGCTAAAGGGTTACAAGCCCCCTCTTGGCCCAAGTCGATCTCCACTGACTCTCCAATGTGCCTTGCAATTATTGCTTGCACAAGTAATTACAAACACTTACGTACCGGCAGTGGGTACCTGGGGTTATATGCCACACCCCATGCCATAAAAAATACCGTTCCTGCGTCCATCCCATAGCTACATGACTGTCGCTGAAAGGTCAAATCCTTCAACGGCAACATTTTTCCTCCGGCCCATAGTGAATGTTTCCTTTCCAGGCAAAATTGTTTTTGTGTGAATAAATAAGAAACAAACAAGGTGCTAGCAGTAGGCCTAAGCTACTGATCTTGCTATGATTTTGTACAGGGCTCCCACACTTATCCTAGATTAGAAAAGTGATCTCTGAATACACCTTGCAAATAACATGAATCAAATCTTTCTGAAATGTGTTTGTATTGACCCATCTACTGCCTGTTTCATTATTTGATTATTTTAATGTTTTCAGATTGCAGATTTTAACATTATTTTACAGTGAATTAGGTGTGCCCATTCTACATGGTTAACATAGATGTGTACAATGCACCAGTTCTCATACTTATGTCATGGAAAGTTTATCGATACACAATGTGCAGTCTTCGATTAAGGGCTTTCGCTTCTCATGTCCCGCAGATTACGATGTCCTGACCCACGATAATATGAGTGTGCATAATTGGTGCCGAATTTCCGAGATCATGAATGTGCCAACAGTGGAAATTCGCTATTCTTATTCTTGACTTGGAAACTCCAGTGGCGGGTGACTTCCCGCATATAATTATTTTTGTGCGGGATTTTTAATTTATATTGGGGTGGGCATGATTGTGTGCTTGTGAAAGGGGTTTATTGCCAATATTAGAGACGTATCGGGGTGTCGTCATTTCAAAACACGTGCGTCCCTGGGACGCACGGTCTGAATTCTTTTGGCGTCCCTGGAATACCGTGTGTCAGGGACCCGGAATCCCGGTTAACGGGAATCCTGGTAACGTATTTTACAGTGAATTTGGTCCAATTCTACAACCTATTATCATAGAGCTGTATATGCACCAACAGCTGTGCGAATCATGTCAATCGGCAGTCCTATCGATGTACGGGCTGCTGCTTCGTAGTTTAAATAAAATAGTTGTTATTTCTCATGTCCCTGCATTGTTACCAGTCCTGACCCACAATAATATGAGTCTTCCATTCATTGTGCCCGACTTCAATTTTCAAATTCTTCTCGTTTGACGAACGAATGCAGACCCTTCGAAGACCAATAATGATCAAATACAATTATCAGATCTCAATCAAATGTGTAGCGATACTGATCGACGAAATAGTGTAACAACTTTATCGTACCATAATTGCTAATTTCGGGTGCACAATAATTACTACTACAGGTGTACGGGATTCCCCACATCAAGTGTGTCGTGTTTATGCACAGCTGTCAGGCATGGTCATGATCACTGTTCGTACCGTCCACTCGTGACAAGTCCTATTGGCAATACTGTTCTGGTAAGACCTATAGACTATCGAAAACGCCAGGCTATTCGTCTATAATGCCTGCTCTCGAATACTGACTTATCAGGAAACGCTATTATCCCCCCAGGACTGGCACATCGTCAATCGTATTTTGTTGCCTGTCAGACATTTTTTTCTGAGTCCACAATGAGTACAGGGGAGCTTGAAAAAAAAAAAAAAAAGGGCGGGAATATCCCGCAAACAATTATTTTTTTGTGGAATTTGGGGAATCAGTGCCGCAAAGCGCGCACCTTAGCGCAAACGCTGCCTTCCGCATCTTACACATTGTAGTAACTCACAGACTTAATTCGCTGGAAACGATGTTGGGTTTGGGCTGACACATTACATTCATTCTTCATTTGCTCTCATTATTTCCTAAATACATATAATACCAATATCCTATAAGGCAACGTGAAAACTCACTTCATAGGGGCACTTTGTGTATTCATGGGCGAGCCAGGAATTAACGATATTTCACTCATTGTGGGTGTATCGCCACAATCCTGAATATTTTGTTCTGGCATTCCACTCCACCTAAAAATTGGCCAGAATTCCGTTGGAAGTTTCTATGTAAGTTACGTGGTATGGAACAGACATATCAGGCTTTCAGTGGCAATGCCCGACAAATGCTGAAATATCGTGATTTTTCTAGCTTTTGACCATTGAACTGCTAACACAAAGTGCCCCTATGAATGAGTGTCGGGCTTTTCCTATTGATCCTGCATTTATCCTTCAGTACGTTTGAGGTTATTCATCAGACAATATCCTAGAAATAGCTAGGCCTAACAGCAGTAAAGCTAACTTTAGGCCCATTCGAACGGAATTTCCCTCATGCCTTTTCTAACTTGCTTCCTACAGTGCTTACTAAGCCTAAGCTAAAAAAAGGCGACAAGGCTAACGTTAGTTTGATCACAGAATGACAGATCAGTAAGTTAGGGGCTTGGTGAAACGCACTTACTTTCAAAAGCTTGAAGACCAATGTCATGATCTGCTTGTATTTGTTCCACTCCGGTTTCACTGGGCTATTTTGATCGGGGACGTAGTTGGTTGTGGTGGGAGCTGTTGATCAGCCACATTTTTGCATTGGTGTGTAACAAGCATGGGTTAGGGATGCTGATAGACTAGCTACGTGGTGACTGACTGTCTCAACATAATCACTGTTGACAAATCGCACTTGCCGCGGGAAGTGAAGCATTATGGGTGTTTGGCGGCGCATCCGCTGCATCCCGACGCCGACGATTATGAAGATAAGGCTACGGGCGTATTGCAGCGGGGCCGATGGTGCTTCGGGCCCCATGCTCTTAACCAGCCATTGTTTAAATTCGGAGTGGGGGGAAAGAGTGGTTCATGTACTCATCACGGGGTAACACACATACCAGTTATGAGCTCATCCCGGGGGGGGTCGAATTATCGTGTTTTCAACCTAAAGCCAAGATAGGTCAAAATACAACTTTTCACAAATTTTCTATTTTGTGACCAAAATTCGCCCCGACCCGGACCAAAACCAATAGGGTTCCGGTACTCCCCATAAGAAAGTAAACACCACAATTTCAACCTGATCACCAAACCCTTCTGGACTCATCGTGGTTTACAAAGTTTCTCAAAACTTCGAACCTCTGGTGACTTAACGATAACCTTACCTACCCGAACAATAGAATCATGTATTCCTCATGGGGAACACACATCCAACATGAGCTTCATACCATCCAGGTGGGTCGATTAATTTTCCCCAAAAATTTTCACCAAAATTGGCACACAATAGAGTTTTCAAATTTCTATTTTGACAAAATTTACCCGACCTATACCAAAACGATAGGTTTCCTGTACTCCCTAGAAAGCTACACCCAATTTCAACTTGATCCGACACAACCCTTCGCGACTTCCGTGTTCACAAGGTTTTCAGACTTGGGCCTCGAGACCTCAGATGACCCCTGACCTGATTGCAGCAATGAGTCATGTACTCATCATGAGGACCACATAGACCAGTATGAGCTTCATCCATCCAGGTGGGGTCGAGTACCGTATTTACAAGCCAAATTGATCGAAACATAAGAGTTTTCAAATTTTCCTATTTTCGACCCAAACTTCACCCCGCCCTGAACCAAAAACAATAAGGGTCCTGTCCTCCCCAAAAGAAATCTACCCACCAAATTTCACCTGATCAGACTACCCTTATGGACTTATCGTGTCCAGGTTTTCAGACTTGGCCTTCTGGTGACCTCGATGACCCCTGACCGATCCAAAGCAATGAGTTCATGTACTCACATGGGGAACACACCCTACCAAGTATGCGCTTCAAGCCCTCCAGGTGGGGTCGAGTTATCGTGTTTACAAGCCAAAATTGGGCGAAAAAATAGAGTTTTCAATTTTCTATTTTCGAGCCAATTCACCCCGACCTACCAAAAACATAAAGGTTTCCTGTACCCCCAAAAGAAAGCCCACAATATACATCCAACCCGATCAGACAACCATTCTGGACTTATCGTGTTCACAAGGAAGGTTCTCAGACTTTGACCTTGGTGACATAAGATGACCACTGA